>JAQIUQ010007201.1:0-557500 GCA_030378365.1 Hybognathus amarus | reverse complement strand
CAGTCGAAAAGAAATTACGGTTTTTGATGAAAACATTCCAGGATTTTTCTCCATATAATGGACTTCAGTGCAATCTGCACACTGTTCAAAGGGCTTTACCCGATTCCAGACAATGAATAAGGGTCTTATCTAGCGAAACGATTGCTAATTAAAAAATAAAATAAATAAAAGTTTGCACTGAAACTCTCATTTGGATCTTGAACCGTTTGGTTCCCATTGAAGTCCATTATATGGAGAAAATCCTGGAATGTTTTCATCAAAAACCTTAATTTCTTTTCGACTGAAGAAAGAAATGACATGGACATCTTGGATGACATGAAGGTGAGTAAATTATCAGCAAAAGTTTTTTGAAAAGTGAACTACTCTTTAAAGTACATAGTCTAGTCTTTTTGTCAAGTTTTCAAATAATGTCTTGTTTTAAAATAAAGATTTGCAATGTTGTGATCTTAAAGCTGGTTACTTTTTAAAAAAATCCCTATGGCTAAAAATGAATGGAAAAAATACTTCCGGAACCAAGGCCACTGAAAAAGTGGGCGGGTACTAGTGCACTCCATGGGAGGTGCTGGAAATGGACATGGCTTAAAAGGAAGAATTTTGATTGAAGAGTGACCCTGTCTGTTAAAAGGGGGCGGGGCTTTGATTGTGGCCTGTAAAAAAAAAACAAGGCACTTCTTACCGACAGACAGGCCACAATGGGAGCCGCAGAGGTTTATGTTGCTGTCTGAGATGGCGGCCATGCGGAGCTGGTCATAGGCGCGGGTGAAGAAAGTGGCCAGGCTGCTGGCGAACACGATGTTTCGCTCACGTGCGGCACAGCCCGTGGCAACACTGACCTGTGAGAGATGGATAATGTGAGAAAACATTTTGATCCTGATATCGCAACATTCTGAACTGATCAGACTTTTGCCTCTTTTAACATGGGCTAGTATAAAAGCAACCTAGCAACACCCTAGAAACCACTCAGAAAACCCTAGCAAACCCCACTCACAACATCTTAGCGAGTAGCCATATACAAACCCAAGCACAACAAAAATCTACTGTATACTAGAACCACTTTATTTTGAGATTTTCTGAAGGAAATGATCCACAAGAGCATATCCAAACCAAAAGGCATGACATTTGGTACTATACAGGCAGATGCATCAGACATAAATAGTGTAATAGCCAATACCCCCTTGTTGTAATATACTAGAGAAGAGACACCTGGAATCTGCTAAACAGGAACTCCATTTTATCCTTCATATAAGAGGAATTACCAACATGCAGCTCACACACACTCTCTATCATTTCCTGTTTCCTGTCTCAAATCCACTACAGGTGAGCCTAAGCCACAATAAGGCTATATATACACTGTATATATATATATATGTATATATATATAGCCTTATTGTACCTTAGGCTTGCATTGAGTTTTATGTACATTTTTTTATAAATATATATATATATATATATATATATATATATATATATATATAAATATTTATACATGAATAACACATTTTCTTAAATATATACATGCATGTGTGTGTATTTATATATACAAAATAATTATATACAGCACACACAACTATATTATGTAAACACAGACTTTTATTTTGGATGTGATTAATCACACAGCCCTAATATATATATATATATATATATATATATATATATATATATATATATATATATATATATATATATATATATATATATTGTATAAAACAATCATTATTAAATAATAATAAAAATGACATGTGTTCTTATAAAATTTTGAGTTTTGGTTGAAACATATTTGCTTGTTTTTTCTTTAAAACAATATTTTCTTTCCAAATGCAATATCATTTATACATTTATAATGTGGCTTATGAGTCCAAATAAATACTTATTGAAGCCACTCTATTATAACATTTGTATTCAGCTATCAAAATCAATTCATATTTCCTTTTTGACAGACAGTAATGCATATGACTCCCTCATTAGTATGCACGCTGAAGATCTATTAACGTCCTTAATTAGTCTCAGTATTGCCTCTGATTGGTGTGTGGAACAGATATGAACTCTGACCATTTAATTAGTATTCAGATTATTATCACGTCCATTACGATCGCTTCTCACAACTAGAAATCCCAAATGAGTGACCTACATTTCACCTACCACATCTACCAAGGGAACAATGACCGTAGAGACAAAGCAGAAATATTTTGGCTTACAGCACAGATCCTAAAGAATGTGCTTATGAGATGAAGGCGGTGCAGGTTTTCTGCATGGCTTCTCGGGGAAAGGCACTGCAGCAGGGCGCGTGCAAAATGGAGCGTAAGTGGGTCACATCTTCACTGCTGCATTATGGATAGAGCGCATGTATTATTCAACAAACCAGTGACTTTGGTGCTTTGAGAGGCATTTTATGTGGCCAATCCCACAGCTTTACTTTATCCAGAACAATCTAGGGAGTGTTAACGGGTGTTTCGTTCACTAAGCTCTTCCAAATGTGCAGACCTTTGATTTGGCTCTCAGAACTGTCAAGGGTGCTAAAATGTAGCAATTAAAGGGTTAGTTCACCCAAAAATGAAAATTATGTCATTAATATCTCACCCTCATGTCGTCCCAAGCCCTTAAGACCTCCGTTTATCTTCAGAACACAGTTTAAGATATTTTAGATTTAGTCCGAGAGCTTTCTGTCCCTCCATTGAAAATGGATGTACGGTATACTGTCCTTGTCCAGAAAGGTAATAAAGACATCATCAAAGTAGTCCATGTGACATCAGTGGGTTAGTTACAATGTTTTGAAGCATCGAAAATACATTTTGGTCCAAAAATAACAAAAACTACGACTTTACTCAGCATTGTATTGTCTTCCGGTTCTGTTGAGGATCCTCGTTCAGTGATGCTGCCGACGTAAGACGCTGCTGACGTGTTATTTGGTGCGTCCGTGTATTCGGATTTAAATAAATATGGCTGGTAAAAAAATGCAAGAAATGTAGAAATCCTTATGCCTGGTTCAAATTACACGATTTTGGCACGATCCGTTTGACGCAGGGTGCCGTGGGGATTCGTAAACGAAAACGGGCGTCGGGACGCAAGATTCGAACGTATCATCTCGTATAGTGTGTCATAGTGGGCGACAACCTACGTCACGTCTGCGATGCTTCACGACATCACAACAAAAAGACTAGCATGTTTAATTTTTTTTAGCGGGTTCCGTCACATGTATGGCGTTGACCAATAGAAGCACAAGCTTTTCCGTACACAACTTTCAAAAATGGCGAGACGAATGGTGCTAAAAGTAAAAATATATAAGAAAACAATATTTTACCTCAAGTTCTCTTTGGAGGATTGATAACCCATACTGTCCTCTTCGAGCAATCCAGGAACATGTCCATTGTCAGGTTTTCTTTCTTTTTAAATTTTTTTCTGAACACAGGACAGCCAATACAACACTCGCCGCTTCATCCATTGTTTGTTTACGTTCATTTCTGGAAGTCACTTGCTAGTAGTTTTGCCTTCTCGATGACATCACGCGCCTTGTTAAAGACGGCACCCGATGACTGGTCAGGAAGCAACGTGTAGTCTGACATGTTTCTCATCCACGACACGAACAAGATTTTTAGGAGTCAGAATCGTGTAATCTGACACAGTGACTGTCGTAACCGACAAAAAATATCATAGATATGTTTGTGAAGATTGTTTTGTACAGCGTGTATCTCCCTCAGACTGTAAACGAAGCTCAGGCGCACTGATAACACGTCGGCAGCGTCACTCAACGCAGATCGACAACAGATCCGGAAGATAATACAATGCTGAATAAAGTCGTCGTTTTTGTTATTTTTGGACCAAAATGTATTTTCGATGCTTCAAACTTTCGAATAACTAACCCACTGATGTCACATGGACTACTTCGATGATGTCTTTATTTACTTTCTGGACAAGGACAGTATACCGTATATACATTTTCAATGGAGGGACAGAAAACTCTCGGACTAAATCTAAAATATCTTAAACTGTGTTCTGAAGATAGAGGTCTTATGGGCTTAGAACAACATGAGGGTTAGTCATTAATGACATCATTTTCATTTTTGGGTGAACTAACCCTTTAAAGGGGTACGACACAACTGGCAAAATGGGCTTTCAATTAAACGTGGCTGCCTTGCAGTAGAAAGCTGAAAAAGTAAGAATTGAAATCGGTGCAACCTGACTATTGAAATTTTGGATCTTTCAGATATTTCAATAATACTTCATAGTTTCCTACCATGTTCTGCTCTGCGCTGTAGCACTCAATAAAGCGGTTGGGATGCTCGTTTTTAAAGATTTCAGAGAAGGTGAAATTTTTGGTGTCAACATCCATAGCCACCACTCGCTCGTTGTAACGTCCCAGTTTGGCCAAGGCCATCCCATATGCCTTGCAGGTGGCAATCTGTTGGAAAAAAAACGTGGTGAGGAGAGCTAGACCATGATAATTATGCCTACAGTGCCTGCATAATTATAAAGTCGATGTGACTTCATCACATTGTTTTTCTAAGCACATTTTAACAATTCCAAACCACATCAATCTTAATAACTACTATTAATTGTGTATATACTTATTTATAAGTGATATTTAATTGTTAACAAAGGCAGGAAGTGAAAAATCCCTTTTATTCAGACAAAAATGCTAAATTATTAAGCAATTATTTTGTGTTTATCATTCATATAACCATCAATCCATCTTTTTTTCTTGCCTTGACCTCTTACCTTCTCTCCAGGCTTGTAGTTGGGAGCGCTGGGCATGCGGACATTGCGCAGGCTCACGGGTGGAGCATCTTCAACGGGTGAGCTCGGGTACATGCGCTTGTTACTGTTTAGGATGCGGCTCTGGATATCTCTCATGACGCTCTCTGCCATGTCCTTCGACAGCACCTTGCCATGCCATCCCATCTTATCCTCTGCCACTGAAGACAACAAAATGATAGGGTTTTTTTCTGGATCAAAGAATACAGGGTTTTCCCTGCATTGAAAATATTTTGTCGGCTGCCAAAATTAATCTTTGTCCCATGTAGTTTACATGGGTAGGGTAGTTTGTACTGTGTGTGTGGATGACCCAGGAAAAACCCTGGAATAGTTATATCAGTCTTTACAGAATAGGAAGAAATATACCAGGAATGCCTTTGCCCTTGATGGTCTTGGCGATGATGGCAGTGGGCTGGTGGCGGGGTTGGCTCATGGCTTTACACAGCTCCTCCACACTGTGGCCATCCACAATGATGGCATGCCACCTGAAAACACACCAAACAACATGTTGATTGATGGCTTTATACTGCATACACACACAAATAATATATGTACATATAAAAATATGTATATACCAGTATTGTTGTTGTTAACTGGAAATAAATCTATTTAAAAAAAGTAATTTATTAAAAAAAAAATCAAAAAATAATTTTTAGTAATTGAAATAAAGCTAAAAATAACGTGTTTTTGTTAAATATTGATTTCTCACAACTTGTGTGCTTTTTACACACGCAAGCAATCACCGAAGCGCCCGTACCATCAGATCACTTGGACGTGGCTGTGGTTACAAGAGGTAAAAACGATATAAATACTGTTCGTTTTCTCACACAAACCGCTCGTTTCGTGTCTTAGGCCATCAATGTGTACTTACATTTACGAGTCATTAAATCATGTTTAATTTGGACTTCTCTGTGCATGCTCTTTGCCCAGGGTGGACCCCTAAACATGCATTATATGACTGATAGACAAGAACAGTTTGACCTAAAAATATCAAAATTGAAAATACTGCAGAAACAAAGACACCTACATCTTGGATGCCCTTGAGGTAAGCTAAAACATATCAAAAATTTATTTCAAAGTGAACTATCCTTTTAATATATATTTCCTGAGAACACTTGCAATATTCAACACATTTCGTATGGGATCATTCTGTGATACTTTTGCATCTTTTTTTAAAAGCTTGATGCTTGTCGCTTTTCACTGCCATTATATGGACGAGCGTGAGCATGACATTTTTATAAAAAATTACTCCATAAAAGAAAGAAGGGCATTAGAACAAAACCAGGGTGAGTCAATGATGACTTAATTTTCGTTTAGGGTGCGTTCTTTCTGTGGTTTGAACCTACAAAGTTTTAGCTCCCAGCCCATGTCTTTAACAATCTTCATCCAACCTACCCAAAGGCCTCACAGCGTCTCTGGTACTTCTCCACATGGTGCTGCAGTGGTGCCGGGTCACTCTGGCCCAGACGGTTGATGTCCAGTATGGCCAACAGATTATCCAGCTGGTAGTAGGAAGCGAAAGACATGGCCTCCCATACAGCCCCTTCTGACATTTCTCCATCCCCCAGCAGACAGTACACGTGATAGCTGCAAAAGAGTCAAAAGACAATTACATTTTGTGCATTTTGTACAGACAATGCAATAATAATAATAAATGTTTTATCAGCATCAAATCAGCATATTAGAAATGATTTCAGAAGCATCATGACTGGAGTAATGATGCTGAAAATTCAGATTTGATTACAGGAATAAGTTACATTTGAAACTAGATTAAAAAAATTTTCTTGTAATAATATTTCAATATTACATGCGCTTACTTAGTAATATTTATACTATTACTATAAATATGACTATTTTTACTGTATTTTTGACCAGTTAAATGCAGCCTTGGTGAGCAGAAAAGAAGCACAAGTCTTTCCAACGCTTACACCTCATCACCGCCGCCCTTCTTAATACCACCTGACACATTCCTGTCACACCAGATCTTTCACGAATGAGAAGAGATATGTTCGATAGATTAGAAATCATCTGGGATTTGAGTAAAATTGCTCTTGCACAACACAACTAGCATGATTCCTCTTTCTCTACACTCACACAGATACAGATGATTTATTCATTGGCTTTTACAATGCATTATAAATAAAGAGCTACACAAAGCTGCACAAAAATTAGGTTTTAATTTGGGAATAATTTGTGTGCTTATGCCTATATTGAATTCTATCCAAGATATAAAAATAACCGGGTGATGGCCGCTGGGGCTTTGATTATTAGAGCAGAAGAATCGTGAAAGCACAGCTTGAACAGGAAAACTCCACACCCTTCAAATCTGCAGCACGCTCCCACATGGACACACAAACATGAGAGCATTCTGGGAAATACATTTATTTTCTGCATTTTGCATATTATATTTATGGTTTAACCACTAGGGTATTTTTTAAATCTGAAATCTTTGGTGTGTAATTTTGCTGTTTGAGCATGGAAAAGGTCTGCAAATAATGGCACAAATTCACTCCAAAAGGAGGTATTCTCTATATCTCGATTGTAGTATTGAATTTTCTTCCCAATATTCCTCAATTAAATAATTCCCGAACAAAACATACGCAAAAAAGGTTTGCGAGGCCCGTATGAGTTGCATTAGTAGTATGTTGAAACTCAGCGGTAACGTAAGGGGCGTGGCATTTTCGAAAAGCGCTCGAAGCGGTTGACCAAACACAATGATCCAGCTGACCAATCAGAGCACATTGCGCTTTATCAGAAGGAGGGGCTTCATAGAGACAGGAACTAAACAGAGCATTACTGGCAGACTGGGAAGAGAGGTGCTGCAAAATAATGTTTTTTAAAACAATTTTTAACAATGAAAACCCCCAAAACTTAATCATAACTTTGAAAAATGTTGAGTTTGCTTGAATGTGCATTGAATGTGAACGTGTGGCTTTATGGGTAACATTCTTACCTGGATTTGTCAAAGTATTTCGCTGAATAGGCCATTCCACAGGCTACACCCAGCCCCTGTCCCAGAGAGCCTGTGGCCACATCCACAAACTGCTGCTTCTGTCAAACACACACTTAAACACTCATTTTGACGTTACATAAAATAACAGCTCATTGGTTAATCATGCGTTTGCAGCCAGTTTAACCTGAACAATAATTTATGACTTAATGAACTACAATATTTCTCACGGTGCTTCTAAATATTTTCTGCTCTGAGAGACGGCAACTTTCATTTAATTTTGATTGAATATGTTAAAGAAGAGCATCTGATCTTGATGAGTGTGTGTGTGTTACTCACGGGTGTGGGGTGTCCCTCCAGAGTTGAGTCGACCTGACACATGCTCATGAGCTCAGACTCTTTCAGGAAGCCGATCTCCACCCACACAGAGTAAAGGATAGGAGCCGCATGACCCTGTGGACAAAGGAAAACAAAAAATCTATGGATTAACCACAATACCACCATTATGCAATTAACAAACAATTACTTTTTAAATTACTGTTTAAGAACTAATACACATATTTAGCATGGGCCTGTATTATTTTATTATATTATCTTATTATAATATTATGTTACATTATTTATTTGGATTTTATTCATTTTTTATATTTAATTAATATTACCACCATTGTGCAATTATCCAGCAATTACGAACTAACTTTAAAAAAACTATTTTAAAACTGAAAAACATATTTAGCAGAGCCGTGTATTATTATATTATATTTATTAATATTTTTATTATATAATATTCATATTATTATTAGAGCTGTGCAAAAATTAATTGTGATTAATCGCATCCAAAATAAAAGTCTATTACATAATATATAATATATGTGTGTGCTGTACATAATTATTTTGTATAAATAAATACACACACATGCATGTATACATTTAAGAAAATGTGTTATTCATATACAAAATATTTATATTTATATAATATAGATTATGTGTTATATATATATATATCAGAATTTAAGCGCAAATAATTCTTAAATATATACATGCATGCATAGGTATTCATATATACAGCACACACAAATATATTATGTAAGCACAGACTTATTTTGGATGTGATTAATCGCAATTAACACAGCCCTAATTATTATCTATTTATTTTTTCACTAATTTTCTTGGAACTCATACAATTAGTTATATTTAATATAGTTGAATTTTGGTAAGTCATGGCTAATAAGATCAATATGTATTTTTGTCATATAATTATAATACCATGGTCAATGTACCTTGAAGTATAATGTAAAATTCCAGTAGCACTATTTTAAAGTGCAATGGTTTTACCATCACTGTACCATAATATTGGCACAGGACTTTTAACACCAAATAATAATTCTACTGACTTGATGTCATCTTGGTTTAAACTTGAAATATGAAACCTGACACTTGAATAATCCCAGATAGTCGAGTCTCTTTTCTTTATAACCTCACCTTGGACAGGATAAAGCGGTCATTATTGGGGTTCTTGGGGTCATCTGGCCTGTACTTCATAGTATGGAAGTAAAGCACAGACATGATCTCCGCCACACTGCAGCATGATGTTGGATGCCTGGCCAGGAAATGGGAAAAGCTCTGAAGGTTAGGATATGGTGAAGAGGAGGTCGTTTCATATTTAACTAATCATTTAGACATTTTTGTGGTTTATTATGTAACAATCACTTTTAAAGAATTATCTCACACACACATACACACAACAAAATAATAATAATAATTGGGCTTGCTGGGTTTGAATCAAGGCAATAAGTGACTTTCTATGCAAAAGGATGCCAAAGGTGATGTTTAATCCAGGATGCCTTACACTTATGGCATAATCTTAAAGCTTTGAGCAATCATACCACCCACTAACACCCATAAGCTTCAGAGAGTAGGACCAAGACGGCACTAAAAACCACATGCTGTGGCTGTGAAACAGACTCGGCATCGGATCAAATATTCACCTGTCAAAGCAGTGTTTTAAAATGCTATTTAATGCTCAGATATCAGATATGAATTACTGCGCCAGTTGGATTCATGCGGCAATTTACATAACAGATCAGCTGTGCCATTAGAAAACATACTTTGCCTAGAGGAAGAACACATGTGATATGAAACAATGGTCATAAAAAACAATATTCATCTTCATGTAAATTGTAAATTAGTGACGTTTCAGTTTCCATTTCAAAACTATACATTTATGTTTATTTGCTTATGCTTATGTTTTCTTTATAAATAGAATGGAATACAGAAAATTAGCCAAACTAAAATGCAAAAATGATTTTAATGAAGCATGAATGAAATAAATTATAAAAGAAGACTTCATTAAATAGTGATGTAAAATATAATTATTATATTCAATATTTAGTATGGTTCTCAAACGTTGATTACAGGTGTATTCCATAAAACAGCCCTTTTAATTGTCCCAAATTGAAAAGAACTAGCTGATATTGCATTGCTGTAAAGAAATATTATTCATTATGATAATAAAATCAACCCCATAGTTGATGTTAAAAACTGGTCAAATAAAGTAAAAAGGTTCAAATAAATTGCATTTTTATGCTTACTTTAAATATGAGGCAATGCACATATTAATACAAAAAAATAAACAAAAGAAAAAAAAATTAATTTGTCATTTTTAGCAGCATCATCTCACCATCTGTCTACTTAGGTTTTGAGGACAAAGATTATGTCTTGCATAAGGGTGTGCATGCAAGAGTGTGTTTGCAATCATCTATCTATCTATATCTATCTATCTATCTATCTATCTATCTATCTATCTATCTATCTATCTATCTATCTATCTATCTATCTATCTATCTATCTATCTATCTATCTATCTATCTATCTATCTATCTATCTATCTATCTATCTATCTATCTATCTATCTATCTATCTATCTGTCTGTATGTCAATCTGTCTGTCTGTCTGCCTGCCTGTCTATATGTCCATCTGTCTGTTCAAATAAGTCACATAAAAAAAAATCATGCAGGTATTTGCAGAAAGTGTGCCAACTCTTACCCGTTGCCCACTGCGGTGGTGGCTTTGATAGAGTTGATTCGGAGGCGGTTGGCAATGTTTCTCAGCGCCTGCACGGTCTGCTGGTCTGGTTTGTGGTAGTCCTCCATGGGTTCAGCCTAATAGCACCACAGAATGAAAGGAGAGAATGAGGTTGAGGAGAGCACTGGTTGCGTGTCTGTGAGAGATAGAAAAAGGAGGAGGAGAGGAGAGGGAGAGCTGCTTTATGCCAGCGCACATACACACACTTTGTAGTGAGCAACAGGTCGAGAGGCTATGGGCATTGGCTGTGACAGGGAAAGTGGGTGTGTGTCGAGAAGGGAGAGATTGGGAGATGCGGAGAGAAAGAGGCGGAATCCCTCATTGTGACCTTTGACTGCTGGATCTCATTACCAGATTAAAGATGCTCAGTCCATTGAGATTTTAAAGCATGTGCTCGTGTTTGGATTTAATTATCTATGCTTTAGGGATAAAATTGTGCCCATAACTATACATTTTATGGGATTTTTTTGAAAGGGTTTATTTAATATTAAAAAATTTTTTTTTTACTTTTTTTTACATTTAAGCATATATATATATATATATATATATATATATATATATATATATATATATATATATAAACAATAAAAGGCTATGGTATATGCTCAATTAGGATTATTAAAATACATGCAGACTGATTTTATGTACTTTTAGACTATTTATTTATGTTTTATTAAGATTTATCGCTCACAAGGTCTCATTTGTTAGTTAACAAATGAGCTAATGCTAAGTTGAGCTAATGCTTTAGCTAAAATGAGCTATCAATTATCGATCTATTTACAGCATTTGTTAATCTTTTGTTAGTGCTGGTTAAAAATACAATTCTTTGTTGATTATTTATTAATTCAAAATGCATTAACGAATAACAACATGCAACTTCTGATTTCAGCAAAAAAAATTTAGTAAATGTTGAAATTTACGTATCTGTTTATTGTTTCTGTGGGGCTATATATAAAAATTCACGTTTTAAGCGTATTTTATTGCCAATGTGTGAACAACTTACGAAGAAAACTTAAAAAACGAGACCAATATAAAGTAAATTGATTTTTAAGGACTCGACATTTTAACCATTTTTAAGCGCGCTCCCGAGAGCCCCGTTTTGACCAATGACAAAATTGCTTTTTACACATGAAACGAATACAATCAATGTCCAGTGTAATGCCGAAAGAGCAATTCTGTACTGTAATGTCAATGTGGCGTGCGTGAGGTGGTAATACGGGTTAATTCAAATTAGCCTATAGCCATGATCTGGTCTCAATCAAATATACTTTATCATTAAAATATAACAGTAGTCTATAATTGTATCGACTAATCTGACATGATACCGGTGAATTGTAGAACTGGTGTAGCAAAGGTGCAAACAGTACATATCTCTATAATCAGAAGATTGCTCAATTAACTGCTGCTTTCTCACCGCTGACATTTTTGTCGTGTGTTACTGTAGCAGCTAATTACAGGAAAGCTCGTCCCTCTCAGCGTGGAAGACATCATGTTCGTCAACAGGATTGCTGCAAACTGCGTGCAAAGGTATTCCCAACTTCTTTTTTACTTAAGCAAAGAACAAAACAAACAAACAAACAAACAAAAAATCCCTCTTTCTCTATTAGGCTAGGTTACGCGGTCACGAGTGCCAGAAGAGCACGAACAATCATTTTTGGCTGCAGTTCACTTAACGCACTTAATCCTACATACACCTTTAATTTAGTCTATCTTTTTTATTTTTTATTTTTTTTTTTTACTATTGCAAACAGTAAAAGAATTTGATGTTTAAGTTATTTTTTAAATGTATTTTATATAGGTTACTTTTTGTTTTAACATGTAGTCTAA
This sequence comes from Hybognathus amarus, assembly GCA_030378365.1. Taxonomy (NCBI): domain Eukaryota; kingdom Metazoa; phylum Chordata; class Actinopteri; order Cypriniformes; family Leuciscidae; genus Hybognathus; species Hybognathus amarus. Next base: position 544,890 of record JAQIUQ010007201.1, on the reverse strand, counting down.
CTCTAAAATCATGTGCAATAAAAAGTGTGCACTCCATTAAACTTTTAACATTACTTTTTCAAAGGTTGTATTATTTATATCTGTATAAGTTGCTGGCAGCTAAAAAGTTGTTCAATGTTGAAGTTCAATGTTGATTATTGCTATTCATTAAAAAATTAAGTTGTATTGAGTTGTATTGCCATCTGGTGGAATTTGAAGAAAGTGCAATGGGAAAAAAATAGTGGCATGGGGAGAAGAGAGAGAGAGAGAGAGAGAGAGAGAGAGAGAGAGAGAGAGAGAGAGAGAGAGAGAGAGAGAGAGAGAGAGAGAGAGAAGAGAGAATACCACTACTCTGTCTATATGTGTGATACAGCATGTATAATAGATGTTGGCTGTTCCATCTGCAGCCGTTAGGCTATATGTTACAATCTAATAATGTTCTATATATGAATCAATTAAATACAACGCACATAAAATAAAAAAGGAATAGTGTATTCTGCAAAAAACAAATAAATAAAATAAATAAATAATAATAATAATAAAAAAATGAATAACATCATGGGTTTCATTTTTAAAAATATTTAGTTCAGTCATGAAACTCGCTGATAGGTTTACATGTAATCTGCAAGCAATTACATCATTATCACACATGGTGAATTGTCATACCTATATAAAGTTATTTATAATAATTTTGATTAATTATTTATAATTAACTTATACAAGTTAATTATATATATATATATATATATATATATATATATATATATATATATATATATATATATATATATATATATATATATATTTTTTTTTTTTTTTTTAAGTCATAACACCCTGAGGAAATGATTGTATAACTTGCATGGTATATGTTACACAATAATTACCATAGTTGTAAATCATGTCCTTCAATGTTTTTTTTTTTTTTTTTAAGGTATCGCGATACTGGCGCAGAAACGTAATGGCGCAAAACCTCATTTATAATGCTGAATATCTATGTTGTTCATTCTCTGTCTAGTCTAGTAGTGTCCATCTGTCAGAAAACACAATCATATTCACAGCAGTGCCAACTTTGATTTTTAACGGGAAAGAAAGGGATACATATTAAACTTACATCTATTAAATGTGTTTTTCGGATTGTTCTGAAATTTCAGTAGACAAAGAAACTCCAGACAACATAAACTCTCGAAAATAATATGCAATCTAGGAACTTTATACACCATTTTTACAGCAATGCCATTAAAACACGAAAAGTCTTTAAAGGTCCATGGCGCGGCTCTGAATAAGGTCTATCCCTAAAAACGCCTGTTATTTCTTAATGTAACCACTAGAGGACGCCAATGCACCATAAACTCAAACTGGAACAGAAACATTCTACATGGAACTTTTTAGAACAGGGGTTCTCAACTCCAGTCCTCGCGACCCACTGCTCTGTCTCCCTTGTTTAACACACCTGATTCAGATCCTCAGCTCATTAGGATAGAGAGTCTATCCTAACGAGCTGAGGATCTGAATCAGGTGTGTTAAACAAGGAGACACACACAATATGCAGAGCAGTGGGTCGCGAAGGACTGGAGTTGAGACCCCTGTTTTAGAACAAAACTCACATTCTTTTGAAATAAACATTGTGATCACATAAAAAAATGCACTTTCTAAACATACATGATTTTATATATAAATATACATTTAAACCAAAATTCTTTTGAATCTTGAAAAAAGTTATTTGTCACACTGTAATGACTATGATGAAGACATTCATCCAAAAGCCTATATAATTCCCCTATTTTGGAAAACTTTCCCTGTTGCACGTTTAGAGGGATACAATATAGCCATATATAGCAGTACAATAATAAAAGTGTTTATGAAATTGCTGATATCATGGTGTCTTTCTAGCGCACACTTTTGACATGAATCAACACAGCTGGCAGTGTTTGCACGAGACTCATCCGCCTCTCTGCAATGTCATGCTTAGGTTGAGCAGTTATGTCACGTGTCGGATTCGGCCATCTGATGCCATCTGATGCCAGCATTTTGAATGCTGTGATGTCATTTTACTGCATCGCTGTCACTCACAATTAAGGAGGACTAGAATGTCCTGAGGGAAGGTATGGAAGAATGAAATCCAGTTTTAGCATCCTTACTGTAATGATCATTGGCTATTTCATCTAAGAAACATCTCAGTATTAGTTTATTTTATGTAATAAATAAACAAACAGGAACTGAAGTTTTCAAGTATTAAAAAGATGGGAGCAAATGCCATTTTCACAATATGTAAAATAAGTCTCTGATGTCCCTTAGAGTTCGTGTGTGACAGTTTTAGCTCAAAATACCCCAGATATTTTATAGCATGTTAAAGTTGTCACTTTTTGAGAGTTGCAAAAGCGCACTGTTTTGTGCCTGGCCCTTTAAATGCAAATGAGCTGCAGCAGAGGGCAGGATTTCAAGAGCTACGTGTGTGTTAGCAGCTACCTATAAAGTCATCATTGACTGATCCCATTTTTCAAATATGATTTTTTCCCCACTGTGCAACAAGAATAACAGTCATTACATTGTCAGATGTTTAACAACATTAAGATACCAGAATTAAAAATCCCATAAAACGTTTTTTAGCGCTTTTGTTTTTAGTTTGTTCCAAAAGGTTTATATGTAATTTAATCCCATTTATAAAATGTAAAACTTGTGTTTTGCAAAAGCTCTTTTTATCTATATTGTATTTTATCAATTAATTAAAATATGTATATTATATTTTGTTATTTAAACATGAATTACTGTTATCCAAAACGTCATATATGTAAATAAAAAAGCACATCTAATATACAAATTGCAGTTTTCAGTTAATATAGGTTTCTAGATCACATAATAACTAGTTAATACAATCATAAAAACAAAAGCAAAATTGTTTCTTTCCAGTCCACAAAATTCACATCACAGGTATATGAAATGCTCAGCTTAAGGAGTGTCAATATTAATTCTCAGAAAGCTGTTTTGATGTCATAACGCTAGTCTCCGCCCACTCCGCTGTCCCTTTCTCCCTCCTCCATTCTCTCGCTCTATTCTCTGAGTAAGCAGTATCTCCTCTGGGCTTTCCGTCCCAGTCAGAAGCACTTGTCATCAAACTGCTCCAAAATGTGTGACCCAATCCTAGCCTGAGAACCCATGCCCATGTGACACAATTCAGCCAATCAGGGAAGCCCGTGGTCCCTCACCTCCTGAAGGGAATGTGCATTCAGGGGTGCATGACTGTTTCTATTTTTACTTTCTTTGGCAGGAAACGGCACAGACTACAACAACAGTTAAAATCATAACTGAACACACACTGGGCTCTGGGAGACCAAGGTGTTAGCAGCCCTGAATCAACGCCAGCTAAATCCTTGGGATATATTAGAATAACACCACCCTGCTGACATAGATGCTAATATTCACATGCTCCAACACATACAAATGGGACTGTAAGCTTTATAAAGTTCAATAGACTGAAAGGTAGTTTACAATCTTGTGTGAATTTATTTATGTGACTAGACACACACAAGAACATGTTCGCATTTCACCCCTGAAATCAAATAACATACATAAACACACGTGTGTATTTATACTTCCATTATATTTATAACATATCCATTAAATTTTATATTTAATACACAATATTTATTATTAGTAATTATTTTTTTATCAACTTAAATTATATATATATATAATTATATATATATATATATATTATATATATATATAATTTAAGTTGATAAAACAAATATTTAACTTTAACTTGGTAGTGTGTATATATATATATATATATATATGTGTATATATATATATATATATATATATATATATATATATATGTACGCTTAAAAACAGTATTCTCTTATGTATTAAATATAAAATATATATTATTTAATATTTTTATTTTACTTTAAATCATCATAAATTACCTCCATGTAAAATAAATTATATATTTTTTAGTCACACAAATTTATTTTTTTATTTTTTTATTTTTTTGGTGTAATACCTTTAATGACAACTGCGATGTGACAATTCACAAACACATGCAGCCTATGTGAGATCAGACTTGATTTTAATGCCAGATGCTCCTTGAGGGATAAGTCAGCTCCTTGGTGCTCACTCGATTACCCAGAAGTCACTTTGAGTTGCTACAGCGACACAGCACTTAGCCTCAGCACCCAAGGGGAGGAGTGGTCAGGTCTCTACAGCTGTCCATCACTCAGAATACAGCCAAATAAGGGGGAAGGATCACGGTGCAGACACATTTACTGTAGTGTGTTAATTCTGTGAAAAGTCACATTAGTAGGAATAAGGAATTAAGGGGAGTTTACTAATGAGAAATGAAGGAGAAATAGAAGCATATGCAGGCATCAGGAGAGTAGTGAGAGAATCTAAAGGTGATGATACACTGGCCAACTCTTTGAGCAATGTTACTGTCAACAGGCAGCCAGGAGAAGACACAAGGCCCCAAGGCCGGTTCTAAAGTAGCCAGATAGAGATTTGTTTGCATGGGAAAGTGCCCAAACATCGCTCAGACGCACACACACACACACTGGGTTTTCACGGTTTTGAAAAGTGATGCAAAAACACAATTTTTGGAAGAGTTCAAATGGTTTTGAATGTGTTTGCTTTCCAGAGATGTCTGATGTTTTGCTCCAGAGGCGATAAGACCTATAACATATATAGCAATTGTAAGTCGATTTGGATAAAAGCATCAGCTAAAATCAGGGGTTCTCGAACTTCCGTTGCTGCTGCCAATTCGCATACTATCCGTCCTGAATAGTATTCGAAAATGAGAATTAGTAAGTATCGTCCCAAACCGATCAGTATGTTGAAATTAGTGTTTCAAAGATACCCGGATGGTCTACTATTTCCGGTTCAGAATCCGAAGTGTGAGATTGGTGCACACTCTAACGGCTGATATTGCCCACAAATCATTGCGCGGTGGACGAGGATTCGGTTAGAACTACAAACACGAGTAAAAATGTTAAAAAACTACAGACACGAGAGGCGCGCGAGTTCCGCGCTGGTCCCGCGGCTGTGTAGAGAGGTTTAGATAAAGAGGTTTGAGTGATTAATTATCACTATCTAACCGGACGAAAATGAATTTATTCAATGTTGTCCACATTATATTGCATATGCAGCAGCATTGTGAACTTTTGTAAAGACACGTTTAGCCATTACTTTTAAATGCATCATTATATTCAAATTGCAAACACGAGGAGAGTATCTGCATGAAAGACCCACGACTGGCAGATGAACGTGCTCTGAAACGGTAGGAAATCAAATGAGATAGAATGGAGGATTTTAACTGTGACAAGATGATTGACAGGGCAGTTTACGGTGACAGGATGCACGCAGCACGCGACAGAGCCGTCCGTTAAAGATGACGTGATAGTACGTCCCAAAGCTTGCCTACTCTTTTGCTGCACACTCAAAAGTATATACTTTTCTTCACAAAAAGAGTACATACTTTAGGGCGTAGTATTAAGTAGGCGAATTGGACGCAGCACATGTCTCCCTTGTTTAACACACCTGATTCAGATCCTCAGCTCGTTAAGATAGACGTCTATCCTAACGAGCTGAGGATCTGAATCAGGTGTGTTAAATAAGGGAGACATACACAATATGCAGAGCAGTGGGTCGTAAGGACTGGAGTTGAGAACCCCTGAGCTAAATTAATAAATGTAAATGTAAAATTCAGCTTTGCATCAGAGGAACAAATTACATTTTATACAAACCAAAACACACAATTTAAGTTACAATTTTAATATTGCTGACTTTCACAAAGTAAGTGTTAATTGTCTCAGGAGAAAAGCAGGCATGTGCAGTTGTAGTGGTAAAGAGCCCCATGACACAAGTGTGGCTCTCACTGCTGCCAACAGATCCCTCTGATGCCATATGAGCTTCACTTCAGGAAACAAACACACGTATAGAAAGAGGAGAGAGAGAGACTCAGACACGTAGTGAGAGAAAGAGACAGAAATTCAAAGACAATGTTAGGCTGGGTGGCCTCATTATTTGAACAGTGTTAAATTAGTGCATTAAGTTTGTGTGTGTATACATGTGATTAATCATGATTAATCAATTTGTTTAGTCTGATTACACACTCTTAGAAGAAAAGGTTCTATATAGAACCTTAAAAGGTTACTAAAAGCTGCTACGTATTTGGAACCCCTAAATGCAATGCATGAATGATCACAAAATTCAAGATATGGGGGTTAAAAAATGTAATCAATCAATATCACACGAAGAGTGCCATTTCAGTTTTTATTCTCCAAAAATCTGCATGATTAAAATGTGATATTAAGTTACTACAACAGTTTAATAAACAATAATTTAATTACAACTACAAAATGTTGCAGAATAATGTAATATATGAATGAATAATAGCCTTTAAAGAACTTTTGAGCCAAAAGTGTTCTTTCTTGTCATTATTGAACCTATTTTAGCATAAAATGTCCTTTGGAGTTGAGTAAAGAACCCTATGCTACATATATAGAACCCTTTTTTTCTAAAGTGCATTCTCTAATGGACATTTTAAAAAAGGCTAAATTCATAGCATTTTACAGTATGTGTCTTAAATGGAATATTGTTGGTATTCTTTTTGCATATTTTGACAAATCTATAGCTTGATTGTAGACTAACCTTCAAATAAAACTTTGATTAAAAGGGAAATATGTCGGAAAGGATGCCAGATTTTTGTCTTAAATTGTTTTCAAATCATATAGATCATTTTCACACAATAAATAAATGTTTCACACTTGATCTCATATTATCACATAATTAGGATTTTTATGATGGATTTGACATCTGTGTCTGAAAAAACAATTTCATACAATTCATACTTAAAACACACTTGGAAAGTTTTAATGCTTCAGAAAACAAAAGAAATCTGCTATTTAAACACAAATCAACCCTGAGACATTGATGTCTGTGTTCTTCACTGGACAGTCATGTCATGTGACAGTTGTGAATGGTGATTGGCTGAAATGCCCAATATTTAATTATTAAAGTTGGTTCAGGGAGAAACCATTATATCTGTTAGACAGGTAAGCGGACACCAGCAGTAAATCTATCCCAGTCTCACAGTGAGCCCAAGGCCGGTCACTTCACAAAAACACATGGACTTTACAGAGCTTCATCATGGCGTTTATGATGCCCTTTTTTCACATTCGTAAAAGCAATCGTTCCAAAGGTGAGCTAACACTTCAAATTTCTTTCTTAGTTTATAAAATTGTAAAGGGATTTAATAAAACACAGAAGACATTTTATTTAAGGTTTCACCACAATGCAATAAACCTAAAGAGTACACTGTAAAAAAATAATCCTGTAAAAAAAAACGGGAAACTACTGGCACCTGTAGTTGCCAGCATCTTACCGTAAAAAGACGGTATAACTGTTTTTGAAATGAACAGCTAAATACTGGGTTGTCAGCTACAGAATATAACTGTAATTTATCAGCATATAGCTGCTGACAAAACTATATTTAGCTGTTAATTTTAAAAACAGTACCATATTTTTACAGTAAGATGCTGGCAACCACAAGCGCCAGTAGTTTACTGTTTTTTTCAGGATTATTTTTTACAGTGTTGTACATTAAGGTTTTTTGAAATTGTTTAATAGAGCAACCACTTTAAGATCTATGTAGTAATATACCATTTTCTATCAACATTGAATAGTGAAAATTGTAGTGCTGTCAAACGATTAATCGCGTTAATCGCATCCAAAATAAAAGTTTGTGTTTACATAATATATGTGTATAATTATTTTGTATATATAAATACACACACATGCATGTATAATTAAGAAAAAATATCATTTATATATACAATATTGATTTTGATATATAATATATATTATATATAAATAAGTAAATATTTCTTAAATATATAAAAGCATTTGTGTGTATTTATATATATATAAAATTATTATACACAGTGCACCCACTTATATTATGTAAACACAAACTTTTATTTTGGATGCAATTAATCGTGATTAATCATTTGACAGCCCTAAAAATTGCATAACTAATTTCAAATTTGAGATCAGAGAATGTAATTGAACCGTCTGCCGTTTGCACGAGAGCGCAGAGAATACTCCAGACATGACTGGTGGTAATGTGAGAGATGACGGTATGAGTTTCTGAGTAGAGCAGGTGGTGAACAGGTGTTGTCTTTTCTAAAGATGCATGATCGATCTTTTCAAGAGGTTATTACAGGGTTATGCCTAAATAAATGATCATTGCCTGCAGTGCAGAAAATATGTATTATATTCTTGCCGTTTCTGTTAGTCTCCAGAAATAGTAGCTTCACCTCCTCTGAAACGTTGAAAATAACATGCTATTGTTCTCCCATGCACAGTATATAAAATGGGTTTCTTCTGATCGTTTTGATCACACATTTTTCTCTTTGAAAATGATTACTCAAGGGAAGTCCTACTCTCTGAGCTGTAATTGCTTGTTCTTGAAGGCCTACAGTTCTGCTCTGTGAGCTTTACATTTTCTTGTCCTGATTAGGTCATTTCTACACTCTCGCACACATTGTCTCCAAAGGCAACTATGATGATTTAGAATTCAACCTTTGAGATGACCTTCCTTATTCAATCCGACACAGCTGCCATTTATGCAAACCTTAGCATTGCATTTCACTGGCATGTGGGTCTGCAGTTTAAAGGCATAGTTCACTTTGAAATTAATTTTTGATATGTTTTAGCTTACCTCAAGGGCATCCAAGATGTTGATGTCTTTGTTTCCGCAGTAGTTTCAATTTTGATATTTTTAGGTCAAACCGTTCTTGTCTATCAATCATATAATGCAGGTATATGGTCACCACCTCAAAGAGTATGCACAGAGAAGTCCAAATTAAACATGATTTAATGACTCGTAAATGTACAGTAATTACAGATTGATGGCCTAAGACATGAAACGAGTGGTTTGTGTGAGAAAACTAACAGTATTTATATACTTTTACCTCTCGATAAATAGTAGACTTCAATAATTGACCTATCGTGATATTATTAGCTATGTGTGTGTGTGTGGGTGTGTTTAGACTAAATTGCAAAACGCAAAACCCTGGCTGTAAAAAACAAAACAAAAAAACATTTCCCTTTTGTTTACAACACACTGAAAATAATTGAATTGTACTCAATAAGAAAATATATTTCCCTCTATCACGTTCCAGTGCTGCCAAACACTTTCCAGATGTCCGATTCGCGAATGAATCAATATTTTGAACCAATTCTTGTTGAACATTTGGCTCGAAACAATTTATAAGGAGTGACTTTTGCGAAGAATAATTGATCATGTGTAAACAATTATGTAAATAATATTAAGAATCATAACGATAACAACTTTTGTTAGTTAAAAAATGTTAAAAATAAACCCGCCATTTGACGTTATACGCCTTATTCACGGCAGCGCCATCTTTGATTTTGAATGAGAATGAAAGCGAGGCTGTGACATGCATAGACATGCATCTCTTCAATGGGCTGTACTGTTATTTGATGTGTTTTTGGATTGTTCTGCTCATGAAACACTGGAAAAATATCTTTCCAAGAAATGTCAGTTGACAAAAAACTCCCAACAATGTAAGCTGTGGAAAATTCTAAGTATTCTAGGAGCTTTATTCAGCTTTTTACAGCGGATGCCATTGGAAACACGGTAAGTCTATCCCTCACAGCCTCACTTTCATACCTGTCATGGCGCTGCTCTGAATAAGGTCAATATAGTAGCTACATAAAATTGTAACGCAAATATATAATTATGCTTAACTTTACATAACATAGCCAACACAAACACACAAATATGAATACAAGAATGCAGAACCACAAAACATTTAGCATCTACTCACCTGTGAACATATGAACAATAAGCTAGCCTATTAGCAGCATTTTCTATCAACATTGTTGGAATAAAAATATCCCCTAATCTAAAAACATAGCGATAAACAGCATTTTACAACAAACAAAAATGAAAAGTAGGCTAAAATCCCGCACTGGGAAGTGGGAACAACTGATGACTCAAGTGATCCATTTGAGCGAACCGATTCTTTAAATGATTCAGAGTCCTCGTCACTAAAGTAAGCGCGGTTTGTGCGTGCACAGCTAGAGGGGGAGTTCAGCTCATTTCACCGTTCACCGACGCCGTGTGACGCTTTCAACACGGGCAACGCGCGCCGAACGCGAGGAAGCTCTCGCGCTCTCTCACGCGCAAAATAAGGAATGCACACTGATGAATTTGAATTTACCGTGTCAGATCGGACCTGAGCGTTTTAATCGATGTCGGAGTTTTATCTCTGGATATAGCCGAATCATCACCATCAGCATCATCATCCTCAGCTGAAAGGAAAGACCTCATCAAAGGTACGATATTCACGCGTCGGCCTGGCATGTTTCTGGTTAAAAATGGATCTGTTTAACAAATGATGGAGTGCAATCATTTAGCATCCGTGTCAGACCTGAAAAGATGCTGATGATGCTGATGCAGTGGATTTTGCGCTCGTTTTGGTCCCGTTAGACCTTTTCTGTTGTCACTGCTTGTCATATTCAGTCGTTTTTTTAAGAAATGAACAGTCAGAGACCATATAAAGACGCATCCCAGCTGTTGTAACTGAGCATCATTGGTATCATATAAGCAAAGACACAGATTTGGCTGCCATATATATGGAATATTGCATTTTTAGGGGGAAGAAACGCTACCGTTATTGCCCTAAAGTCACGAGGCTATTTATCAATAGGCTACGCATTATGCATGTGTATGTCATCAAATATATGCATGCAATCATCATTGCCATGTCGATGTTAGAATGACAATATGTCATTGTCCTTCATGGCAGTTTAAACATTACGTTTAGGATCTATGGAAGCACAAGAGGAAATGTTTAATTGTAAATGAATGCATTTCATTTCCAATGTGCATCATTGTCATGCTATGGCGTAAGAATGACACACATATCTAATATATGAGCCAGTACAGGATACACTGCACTTAATGTCGTATTTTATTAGTGTGAAGATTAACACTTATTGTAAATGCAACGACAGCAGAGCATTGTCTTAAATGTGACATATGGAATGCGATGTCTTAGGCTTTGACGAAGACAAATGCTTGAAGGGAAATGTGAACAGGCAATATACCTTTCCATGCATGTCTTCATTTCCTCTGCGGGGCCTAGTGGTTCAAGGACTCTGATGTATATGAGTGACATTTGTGTATCCATAAGCCTGGATGTGTGTTTTTGTGCTTAATTGAATGCAGATGATGCTTTTCTTTGCTGTTGTTTGTGGATAATGTCTGTTTGGTGCTGGGATGTTGGTAGTGTGATTCTCTGCCACAATGCATCTATTTTGCAGACTGGTTTTCATTGGGTCACGCTACACGTCATTGATTTTTCCACAGGCTGTAACTTTTTTTTGTGACATTAGCCTAATAATACCTCTGTCGATTTAAGAGTCATGGTTTGCCTGTTTTTGCTGCCCTGGTTTGTTTTAAGCCTTTAAGTCCATTTTAGCTTACACTGGCAGAATGTATGGTCCTGTATTGTTGCACCTCAGACTTTTCAATAGCCTATTAGATGCTCTTGGTTTCATGGTTTTGATTTGGTTTTGGATATAAAGCAATAAAACATGACAATAATGTCAGTAATACAGTATTTGCATTTTGTGACAAGTCTGATGGCAGACGCCTTTTTGTCATGCATCATGATAGAGGAAGTTCAGAGATGTAGAATATAGGCTACAGATAAAGTTCACCCAAAAAAGAAGATTTTGTCCTTAATTCCTCATCCTAATGTAATCTCAAACTCATAAGACTGTTCATCTTCGTAACACAAATGAAGATCTTTTTGAAGAAATACTGAGAGCTTTCTGTCCCTCCATTGACAGCTACGCAACACTTTGATGCTTCAAAATTATATGACGAGATTGTTACTAATCCACAATATAGACGTTTACAGTCCAAATTTTCTGAAGAGACACGATCATTTATATAATTAACAGGTTTAATTCAGGCTTTTTATTTCCATACTGTAAAATGTATCAATCAGTGAACATATTCATAAACAAAAGTCAACCAAACTTGCTTGCACAGCAGAACAAACCTCAAACAAAGCTGAACGTGCTGCGTAACACCTAGAATTAACCTCATTGGCTCTTGCTGAAGCTCAAACATGCTGCGTAATATCTTAGAATGAACCTCATTGGTTCTTGCACATCAAGCGTACATGTTAGAGCTTTTTTACATTTTCCAAATAAATTGTGGCATTTCAGATATTATATGTAATTCAGAGATATATTGCCATTGCTGAGTTAATGCATTAACTAATGTTCATTTTTCTCGAATAACAACTTAAATTTTGGTCTAATAGAGGGAATGCGCGTCGACGTCACCATCCGGTCACGTGCCTGCAGTTCCCTCACAGTGAGTGGCAAAAAGACTGAGCGGCTGTATGTTTTCAGGGATGAATGCCGCAGAAAACGAACACAACACATATAGAGTGGGAAAAGAGCTTTGCGATTAACTCTACAACTAGATTTGACCAAAAATTGGAGGTATATTTTTACAGACTGCTATAGAAGGAGCAAATGGATCGCTGCAATTCACAGAAACAACTGGACTCCAGTCAGAGAAAGGTGGATTTGCAGTTATCATTTTGTGTCAATATGCTGAATTTAGCTGTAAAACCATACCCATATATTTTGTATTGTTATATATATATATTAACAACTCATCAATTAAATATTTATCATTGCATATTCTGCATTATTTGGATGTTTCTTAATAAACACTGACCAAAAAAAAAAACACTGATATAAGTGATCATCCGGATTTCAGAGCCAACCTCTATATGTATTTATATAAAGCGTTCACAGGCAAATTTGCTTTATGTTTACCGTCTATATTGCTTTTATTTCCCTGGTGTCGAAATCAGGCCTACATAAATGTCAGGCAACACGATTCCTGGCTGCATGTCAATATCCATGGATCTTTTACAAGTTGTAGAACACTATATTGAGTCCAATATTTAGTTTAAATTGATATAATTGTTCGTTTTAGTCGCATTTTCGCAGTTCCCCCTATTAAATCCAGTCACACAGCAGATCTTTTGACACTCAGTCAGGCTGAGGGGGTCGATTCCGGCGGAAAGTGATGTCAATGCATTCCCTCTATTCTCTTTCGTAAAGCATGAAATAGTCCTCTAAAGGCCACTTTTTTTGGTGGTTTTCAACATGAAAGTGTGTAAATAACATAATTTTTATATTTAGATAATCTATTACTTTAAATATATTTTTGATGTTTAGTCCCACGTCTTTCACACGTTTGACTGCCCGCGATCCTTGGTTCGAGACACTGGCCTTTAGTCCCAAAGACATACTGTATGCATCTTCTAGTCTTACACCCACATAGCTCATAATATATAGCAGTGAAGGAAGTCACTGCACAGCCTCCCACTATATTCTCTGCGCTTCCTCGTGTTCTCTCTTCCAGACCACCACATGCATCCTCTTACCCTCCTCTCTATCTTTTACAGAGGCAAATTATGCCAGCAGTACCACAGTCCCTCTCTCTGGTGACGTGCCAGCCTGTTGGTGAGACCCTCCGCTCCAGCGCCCACCCCTGTGCCCTCTCCCCTGGCAGGCCCATGCTGGTGGACGCCCTGCTCAGGTCCTACGCCCGCACCATGAGCGCCAACGGCCCTGCTGACTCCTGCCGCGGCCCCCGCAGCCTCCGTGCCTGTACCCTCGGTGGTACCGGTCGGGTCGCTGGCCCAGAAGAAGCGGCAGCAGTATGCCAAGAGCAAAAAACAGGGCAGTTCGGCCAACACGCGGCCTCAGAGAGCTCTCTTCTGCCTCAACCTCAACAACCCCATCCGCCGGGCCTGTATCAGCCTCGTGGAATGGAAGTATCCTTTTCCATCGGTTTCTGTCAAGATCGACCAATATCAAACCTCTTTTTTGTTTAAAGAGATTTTAGTTTAAAGAGATTTTTTTCCTCAAATGGAAAATGTTGTCATTTACTCACCCTAATGTTGTTCAAAACCTGTATGACTTTCCTTTTTCTTTATTCCACACAATGGAAGTTAAGGTAGCCCTCGTATCGGGTCATGCAACACTATCTCACGCCCAATTCGTAGGAATTCAACGAATGATTAAAAAGTGTCTAATTCGTACTAATTCGTACGAGACCTTACTGGATACGAATTTGTACGATTTGTTTAAACCCATGTGATGGTTAGGTTTAGGGGCGGGGTAAGGGGTAGGTCATCGTACGAAATTCATACAAATTGGCCAATTCGTAAAATATGTACGAATTAGCCAAATCGTACAAATTCGTACAAGTGAGGTCGTATGAATTGTTCGAATTAGCCACTTTTTAATCATTTCGTCGAATTCGTACGACTTGGTCGTGAGATCGGGTTTGGGTCATGGGGTCTATACGACCCAATCGACTTTTACCTAATAAAAAAAGTCATTTTGTGACTTTTCATACATTATCTATCTATACACACAAAAAAAACTGGACTTGATTCGGTTGTTTTGAAGGTATGTCAATTTTTTTTTACTAAAAATATAATAAAAACGAAATATATTTTCTTCATGTGTCAAAAAAAAAAAATCCGGCATAAATCTGAAAACTTTTACACAGACATGAAGGCCTAGTACTAGAGCATAAATGCAATGTATCATAAAAAATAATATTTGATATGCAAGCTAATGGTGTAGTTGAGGAATTGTCTGGTATATGGATACAAAAGCACTTTATGAAGTACATTAATGAATATATGAGAAGTAAACAAATAAAATGATATATTATTTGTATGATTAAAAATGCATATGTTTTGTACAATTACTCAATCAATTGTTGGGGTCGTTTAGACCTCGAAGCCCAGAAGTGTAAACAGGAAACGAAGACCATTTCCAATGATAAGTTCCAATGTTGTTTGTATCCCAACATTCTTCAAAATAACTTCTTTTTGTGTTCCTCAGAAGAAGAAAAAAAATGCATTTAGGTTTTGAACAACATGATGGTAAGTAAATAATTCTTTTTTAGTAAAAGCTTTAGAAATATCACAAGGGTGCATTACTGATGTATTTTAAGTCGTAGAATAAAACATGAAAATATCTTGAGCTTGTATTCACCATAGAGCATATTTCAGGCATTTAACCAAATAGCCAATTCAAAAAACACATTGACTTCAGGCCGATGTAACCAGTTGTGCTAAAATGCTAACTCGTGTCCGGGTTTTGGCCAACAAACCGTCATAGATGATAGAAAAGTGGGCTCAAATATTCTGTCTGTGTTTCATGGAAAAAATGATGGCATACAGGTTTGCTATGACAGAATGAACTATTGCTGTATGTGCAGTGGATTGCAGTATATTCTATTTTAGCATTCGAACATGTGGTAAAAAAATGGCGGTCTGCTGCTGTTTGTTGGTTGTAAGATATGATTTGAAGGTTCAATATGCTAGAAAAACTAGCATATGGTGTGGTTTGCTTGTGGCCTGTGCTGAAAATAGTTGAAGGCAGGATGAAGTAATTGAGCGATCATCAAGAGAACAGGTAAACAAATGAAAGTAGTCCACCTTTGCGTCTGAGCAGACATCTCAGCTTGTGATCTCCAGTAGAAGCTTGTCTGGTGGTCTTTATTAGAGAGAAACTGTGTCCCCTGCAGTGAGGAGCACCTTAATCTGAAGCGCAAGTCAGCATGTGTAACTGAGCTTTGAAAAAGAACATCTGTTCCCCGGACACACAGGGAAGATAAAGGTGCTATATGGCTTCCAAGCTGCAGATCTCAAATGTATTCTTCAAGAGAGCATCTATAGACTTTAATCAGGGCAGCACCATGTTTAATTTTTGACTGAAAATGAAAACGTGGCTGTGAGGGATAGAGAATACAGTGCATTCAGTGTCAGTTAGGTGTGTGTAACAATAATATATTATGTCACAATATATCGCATATATGATTCAATACAAAACGCAAGTACATGTATCGTGGATAGTGACAGTGTATTGTATAATTCACGAAAATGAAAATTATTATGAGAAAAAAAATAAAAATTTACAGTTTTAGTGTCAGTGCTACGTTAAACTACTATATATAATGTTGAATATAATGTATAATATTAGGGGTGAAACGATACACAAAACTGACGGTTTTGGTACTTCCCACGGTTTTGACATCTTGGTTCGGTAGGGTTTAGAAAGCTAAAATTGATTTTTTTTTAAACCGTGGTTTTATTTTAAAAAGTCTTTAAATTAATTCAATTTCAATTACAATTAAACGTTTTGCACGGATAAAAAAAAAATCTGCTAATCCTGTAAACTATATAGGGAGCTGCACATTACTATAACATTAAAGGTTAACAACAGAGCCTAGACTTTTTAGCCTAAATTGCTATTAATTTTTTAGATATAATAATCAACACTCAACACATTGTATGAAAACATGTAAACTGACCATAAGGCAGTTTTTGCATTAACTTACGTTTTTACTAGCTAATTTGTTATTGAAATATAATAATTTACACAGTTGCTGTCATTTTCATGAAAGATATTTTAAACATACATTAAATAATCAAGATATCATTAATATTTTAAGTAAAATATGATATATAGGCTAATATTAGGGCTAGCAAACGATTAATTACGGATTAATTCGCATCCAAATAAAAAGTTTGTGTTTACATAATATATGTGGGTGCACTGTGTATAATTATTTTGTATATATATATAAATACACACATGCATGTATATTTAAGAAAAAATATTATTTATATATAAATATTTATATTTATATATAATATAAATGATATATAAATCTATATACAGTATATACATGAAAATATTTCTTAAATATATACAAGCATGTGTGTGTATTTATATATTTAAAATAATTATACACAGTGCACCCACATATATGTATGTAAACACAAACTTTTATTTTTAATTTAATTTTTTATTTTAAACTTAATTTTTATTTTTATTTTTAGCTTCAGAATCATGAATATTTTTATTCTGGTGTCAACATTGTCCTGTGCATTGGGTTATCAGCACCAAGTCCAAGCCTATTCATTTCCAATCCAACCCCAAATGTAATACCAAATTTAGCATTTGTACACTTTTTGTTAACCTTTTACTGTATGTCGCGGCGTATCACAATAATATCGTATTGTGATATGTATCTAATCATGACATGAGGGTATCATTACACCCCTATTTTCTGTAGACTTCATGAAAAAGAAAATTTGAAACCTTTATACAGTGCGTGCCATTTGTATAAACTGTATGTCTATTCCTCACAGCATTGTGTTAAATTCAATATGGCGTCTAACCTAAGGTCTATAGCACAGGATATCTCTTTTTTATTATTGTTGTTGTCATACAATAGAATATACAGTGAAAGAAGCAATGAAGATTTGAACATTTGTGTATGCACATGCAAAAGCTAATGTTAGCTTAGCGCTACCAAATTCTCAGCTAACAGGGAATGTTCTCAGAACTTTAGCTAACGTTCTGCCAAGGTTCTCTTAAAGTTATGAACAAGCGTTCTTGCACTAATGTTCTCTTTCTTTACTCAAGGGAACAATGAGAAAGTCAAAGAGAACTTTCCCCTGAATGGTGCATAATCCAACATTTTAGTGTCCTAGCTCATGGCCTAATAAAAGTATTTAGCAGTGTAAAATTAGAACATTGCGTTGTACTGGATTTAAAAAAAAACACATTAGTGAGTACAAAAAGTAATGCGAGACGCACGCAACCCTCAATCTAGCACAAAATGTTCCCTTGACACAAAATTATGCTTTTTTGTGAAAGCAGAGTATAGATGTATATTATGTTGAATGTTTAATGTAGACTGCAGCATTTTCAGGTCCTCTGACTCACACTTTTATTTACAATTTGTCTGTCTCACTAGCTGGAAAGCAGAGCGGCTGATTCAGTAATTTTGTGATGGGCTTTTTACTGTTAAAACACATGCAAGCAGCTTCTCACTGCTATTTCCTTCTGACCCGTTTTGACCAAACACAAGATGAGATTTAGCTGCAGTGTTTCCCCTTGAAACTGCTAGTGTTGCGTGTATACGTGGTGTACATTTTTTAATAATAAAAAAACATATCTAATTAATTGAAATCATGTATTATGAATCATTAAACTTATAACATTTTTTCTCAAATCTATGAAAAAAAATGCACACTATTTTTGTGTCTTTTTCTGGTAATAAAATGAAAACATAAACACAAATTGTATCATTTATTATCAATTTGAATCATATAAACTTTTGGTCAAACAATGTGCTGCACAATGAGCTTTACTGTTTATAAAAATGTATTATTCCTTAAAAAAATAAGTTTTGATGATAATTTATTTGGATTAGTGTTAGTATTACATTGGGACATGTCTAAATTCTACTGTACAACAGTAATATATTTCTGTCAAGTTAAACCGAACTTTTATTTTGACGGGTTGCCGTGAGATCTATCATGATGATAGTTTTTCTCAAATAAAGCGGTTAAATGATCGCAAAGTGACTTTCAGAGTGGATCTAGAGCCTGGAGATGAAGTTCATGCATTTGTGTCTTCATATAGGCAAAAAACAGCGCAAGTGTTACACGTGCTTCAGTGTGTGTGTGTGTGTGGTAAATAAAAACTGCGCGTCGGCTGCACCATTCATTCACACAGAACATGCAGGATTCGTATTTAAATAGTCTTTGTGGTTAAATATTCGCACTAGTCTACATCGCGATTTGATTTCAAGTGTACTGAACTGCTTTCTATTCATTCCAAAAAAAATGACAAATTCCGTGAAATTCTGCGTTATGCAGTAAATTCCGTTTTTATTAGGGCTGTCAAACGATTAATCACATCCAAAATAAAAGTTTGTGTTTACATAATATATGTGGGTGCACTGTGTATAATTATTTTATATATATAAATATAACACATGCTTGTATATATTAAGAAATATTTTCATGTATATACTGTATATAGATTTATATATAATTTATATATAAATATAAATATTTTACATATAAATATTACTTTTTTTTCTTAAATATACATGCATGTGTGTCTATTTATATACTGTATATACAAAATAATTATACACAGTGCACCCACACATATTACGTAAACAAAAACTTTTATTTTGGATGCGATTAATTGATTGTTTGACAGCCCTAGTTTTTATGACTGGATTTCGTCGGCATTTTAGGGCGGCCAAACAATTTTTACACACTTAAAAAAGTCTAATCTTTTGGGGAGCCAATGACAATGTCATTACATTTCTGTCAGAAATTGCATTTTTGAGCCTTGTTTAATACATTTGAATCTAGCAAATTCAAGGGATGAGCTGAAATTCGACCTTTGCATTTCTTTTCTCTAGTTTTCGTCTTGTTTGATTGATTCCAGTATCAAATTTTACTTGTAAACCTTTACAAGAATGACTGAATGTGCATATTAACAGCCTCTGACTTCAAATATTTAATACTCTCTGTGTTCTACTCCTTAACTTTCATCTCAGGCCATTTGATATCTTTATTTTGATAGCGATTTTCGCCAACTGCATGGCCTTAGCTGTATACATCCCCTTTTCCCAGGATGATTCCAACTCAACCAACCACGACCTGGTGAGTAAATAACTGAAACCTTTTGACCTTTTAACATGTTCCAGCTTGACCCCTGCTATGACCCCCTGCTGTCCTCACATTAACTGCTGTGTACATCTAAAGATGGATCTTAGGTCAAAGAGCATCTTCTACGGGGTATATGTCATTGTTTAATAGACTTTAAACTCTTTTATTGTGTGCAGGTGTCTTTATAGAGCGCATGGTTATTGTGGCTTAAAAACACGTACTATCTTCTTTTAAAATAATAGCAAATGAGGACTTTTCCTTCAAGAACAGGCGAATGTCCTTCTCTCCTCAAACTGATTCAAGGCATTGTGATTATATGTGTATGTTCCTGGAAGGACATAGAGGAAAATCTGTCTCATTATAATCTCGATGATCTTTCTAAGAACAGATGCACCCTCAGCTCAGACATTTTCTTTTCAAGCTTGCTTCTCTTCCTGTCGACAAAGTGCTTCTCTTGTACAGTTTAATTTGATCTGATTTTGCACTCTTTAGATTTATATTTAGACAAGCGGAGCATTTGGATCGTAGATTTGGTGAGTTTGGAGGGGGCGGATGTTCTTTGCTGTGCGTTGGACCGAGAGGACGATTGTGAGTTGAGATAAGACAGCTGTTCGGTCTTGTGGCGGAGTGGAGCTCAGCACGAGGGCTTCGTGATTTGTGAATAGCTCTCGTGGCTACTGGCACGGTTTAATTCGGTGATTTTAAACTCAGACAGGAAAGAGAAACGGCAGGCAGTGATGTTGCATCCTGGGTTTTTCCCCCAAGCACTTTGGGGCTGCGTTTGACGAAGTGTTTCCCTTTTTTGGCTATAAATCTCAAGTAAGTTTGAATTTAAAGTTTCTTGAAATGTTCAAACTGTGCAGGATAAACGTAAATGTGCTTTTTGATTTGTAGTCTTACAAATCGTTGCAGTCAAGAGACCTCAGGCCAGATTTACCAACAGATTGTTCAGCGCAAACCCTCTTTTGGTGTTGAAAACTACTGTCAGGATTTACTGAAGACATGCAGTGAAAAAAATAGGGTTGAAAAGCCATTTGCAGGGCCATTTTCATTTGTTGGAGTTTCCCTTTCAGACACAGAATTTATGGGAAGAGGGTATTTAAATGAATCATGCAAGGTGATTTACTGAGGATTGCTTTAGTCAATTTACTGGTATTTGCCACCACCTAGAAAAAGCATGTCTTTAACCAAATGTTGCAGCTACGTCTGTGTTATTCAATTTGCATGTCTAACTTGCCCTGTTTAGTAAATCTGGCCCCTTGAATCTCCATATTTCATTTTTTTTTCTTTTCATAAATATTACTATAATCTTTATGTCTGTGGGTTTTGCAAATATTTAACCAATGGAAAGTATTAAAAAAGAGACTAATCCTCATTACTTTATTAAATCCTCGAACTGTTGATCAAACCTCATAACTCCACGTCTCTATCATGAACGAAGTGCTGCACGCAGTTTGGTCCGTCACTGCTTGTTTGCAATGCAATGGTAAATAAAGAACTGTTTGTTTGAATATGTTCAGAAATCACAATATATATATATTTTAGGGCTGTCAGTTAAACGCGTTATTAACTGCGTTAACGCAAACCCATTTTAACGGCATTCATTTTTTTATTGCGTGATTAACGGTCTTTTTGTCCTAGCAAACTTTTTAGTTTTCTTTCACATGCTTTTGCAAAAGGATGCGGCATGTGTGCGCTGCGCTATGAAACATTTATTTGATTACAGTGTCTGACCATATATAGCCACAATATCAACTTTTACAGTTACAATATATGTAATCATTTAAAGAAATTTTTTTTTTCATTTTCTGAAAAGTAGCTATTTCGGACGTATGAGGTTTCTACCTCACGGCAATGAAATGTGCCCATCTGCACCACCATTATGGTACAGTTCAGGTGACCGTAAACCTCACACTGAGCAGGACATTGTTCTTTCAGTGCACACATGTGACAACAGAACACATCCAACAAACATCCGTATCGTTCGTTTTGTGGCGGCTGTGTTATCTCATCCGTCTGCGCTCCTGTGTGTGTTAAACAGTGGTAGGTAATCGCAAGGCAAAATTTCATCAGAATCCCAGCAGGCATGATAACATGCGTTTCACGCTTTCACACGGATGAGCAGAGGTCATGCTGGGCAGCCTATAGCCTATAGTTACCATATAAACTGCATCAATGATCAAGGTCTAAAGATGTGCTTTTATCTTTGTTTATATATATATATATTTATGTTAAGATAAAGCATCACTGTAAGTATTACTGCTTCTTGAGGTTAGTGATTTAAAGGGATAGTTCACTTTGAAATTATTTTTTGATATGTTTTAGCTTACCTCAAGGGCATCCAAGATGTAGGTGTCTTTGTTTCCACAGTATTTTCAATTTTGAAATTTTTCAGTCAAACAGTTCTTGTCTATCAGTCATACACAGGAGGCTAAGGGGGTCCACCAAAAAGCATGCACAGAGAAGTCAGAATTAAAAATGATATAATGATTCGTAAATGTAAGTACACATTGATGGCCTAAGACACGAAACGATCAGTTTTTGTGAGAAAACGAACAGTATTTATATTGTTTTTACCTCTTGTAATCATAGTGATGCCCACGTGATCTGAATCAGTTGTGCAATGTCCAACTGAACCGAACTGAATCAGTTCAATGTTACGCCGGAAGTGATCGCTTGCGTGTAACGTCATGATTACACGAGGTAAAAATGATATAAATACTGTTCGATTTCTCACACAAACCGCGTTAATGTCTTAGTCCATCAATGTGTACTTACATTTACGAGTCATTAAATCATGTTTAATTTTGACTTCTCTGTGCATGCTTTTTGGTGGACCCCTTAGCCTCCAGTGTAAGACTGATAGACAACAACTGTTTCACTGAAAAATGTCAAAATTGAAACTACTGCGGAAACAAAGACACCTACATCTTGGATGCCCTTGAGGTAAGATAAAACATATCAAAAATTAATTTCAAAGTGAACTATCCCTTTAAATAAACTCTTTACCATAAGTCATGCAGTTTTAAGTATTTTGATGATTTTCACATTGTGGAAGATACAACTAAAAAAACAAATCTAGAAGCCAGAACCCAGGTTCTTAAAAAAAATAGGAAGAAATCATGTTTTTAATGTTTTTTAGATGCAAAATGATTTGCTGTTTGATAACGTTTTCAAGCCAAAGGCTAATCATATTAATTTGCCGTTATGTGTCTGAAGTTGTAGAGTCGATACATAAAATGCTTACCATTCTGATACATCGATTTTTGTATGAATTGACCAAGTGGATCTCTAAGCTGGTGTGAGTGAGTGGAGGCGGGGCTAATTTGCATATTCATTGATCTGATTTTACTAAATGAGGCAAGGTTTTAGAGTCAATTCAAGCTATTTTAAGGCATGATTAAAAAAATTCACTGGAAAAAACATTTAAATATGTAATTTTGCTGTTGTTGATCTCAGTTTTAGGGGATACAGTTATTGACTACCGGGGGCTTTAAGACAAATTTGAGAAGAATCTCTTAAAAGTTAGGATAACCCCCAATTTGTCTTAAATTAAAGTCATAAACACATTCTTCCAGTAACATTAATATAATTTTTTGTTCAAAGTTACCTGGTATTTTATAATTTTCTCAAATCGTTAACATAAAAGCATTAGTTAATTTGTTTTTGTGTCATCTGAGGATTTTTCCAAACAAAAAATACATAAATCTCCCGTCTCAGGGGGATATGAGGGTGGAAAGCATGGTAATTCAAAAATACTACAGGTTTCCTACTAATACAAAGCTTAATGCTAAATCCTGAAGTATCCCTTTAATTTCAAGATAAAGAGAGAGAAAAAGAAAGAGTGATGGAAATGAGGAGAGAGCAGGTACTGACAAACTGCCTACTGACATGGTCTTAAAGCTATTGCTATCCAATGCTTTTGACCTTCAAACGTCTTGAAATACATGTGTAGATTAGAGAAATCAAAATTTTCTCTACTGAAGTTTTGAAAGCTCATATCTAATATATATAGAGGAATCGAAATAAATAGGTACAACCCTAGCAGCACATTCCCGCTTCTCATTATACCATGCAAATGAATTCAGAGACTGTCTATCACTGATTTTAGCACCACAGAGAACACCTCACACACCACAAGACTGCAGGAGAACTGCGTTAAAGCACAGAGAGCATCAGTGGCACAGATCAAGCATTGTTACGGACTACAAGGCAGGTTGGTTGGTAATCTCCTCTGAAAGTTTTTTGTTCTCATCTAAGGTTTAGTTTTAATTGTGGTTTTAGATGGAGCTCAGGGGAGTTTAGCAGAACACAGACTGAAATTAGGGGGTTGGACCGGTTCAGGATCAAGCGTCTCAGTCCATACAACATTTAAGTGTTTTTCAAAGCAAAACTTTATCACGGAGTTCAGACAACCCATTTCCTCATCTGAGCAACATTTCCAGCTAATAGCTTTCCAGGGGGCTTTTAATCCTGATCCTGAGTGTGTGCATACATTATACGTAACACTATCATTTAAAAAAAGTTAATTAATATTGTTTTAATTAAAATTTTACTCACCAAGGATGCATTAAATTGATCAAAAATGAGTTTGAAATATTTTGGAACATTATACAAACCTTTTATTTCAAGTAAGTGTTCTTTTGAACATTCTAATTAAGGAATCATGAAACAAATACTGTATATTACACTAAAACATTAAGAATGATTTCACAGAACGATTTCTGAAGACTGGAGTAATGATGCTGAATAAATTACATTTACAATATATTAAAATAGAAAAAAGTTATTTTAGGTTGTAGAAATGTTTGCAGTATTGCTGTAATCAAATAAATGCAGCCTCAATGAGGATAAGAGACTTCAAAAAATGTAAACAATCTTACCACAAACTATACGCATAGAATGAAGTATAATTCAGCATGTGAAATGTGTTTTAGTAACCACCTGTTTAATGCTTCACAGTTATGAATAATGTAAATGCTTCTGAGTGTATATTACAGCAGCCATGCATCTTTTCATGTGCCATTCTGACACTACTGAACAACAGTAACGTCTGTGCTGTGTTATGGGATGTTTCTATGCCTCTTTTTATGCATGAGTTCTCTGCTTATTAGGTGTCCTATTTCTAAGGGACTGCATTACCCAAAGGTCTCAGCTTTCATTTGGCCTTTCTAGGTGTTAAAGTGTTGAGTATTGAAGTATGGAAAGTGAAAACTGTCATAGGAGAGAACAAGCGGATTCATTTGGATTGTAAGGGGATTCTAACCCGTTCCATATGACATGTAAACACTTGTGAAACACAAATGAAAAACCAGAACTTTCTGTGCATGTGTATGTGTAATGACATAGAAATGGCATAATGGCTGTTGTTGAATATGTAAGGGATAATCCACGCTAGCTGTGCATTAAAGGTGCAGTGTGTAGATTTTTGCAGCATCTAGCAGTTTGGTTACAAGAAACTTAAAACTTAGTTAAATGAAACAATCCAACTACATATTATACACCACTGACAAGGGAAAAGTCACTACTCACTGTGTCTATGGGCTAGCTTCTAGCTTTCTGCGGCTTCTCTTTTAATGTAGTGACGAAACGCTCTGTAGCGCTATGTGTTCGCTGTCGGCTACGGTAGTAACATGACGTCACAATATGTCGATCTTCATAGAAGGGGGTGCCCGTGCTTATGTATTTATAAATGCCTCATTCTAAGGTAATAAAAACAATGGTTCACTCTTAGAAAAAGAGGGTTCTATATGAAGAGTTCAGATGCAAAAGCCTCTAAGTGCTATTTGAAATTTTTATGATATTTTATCAAGCTTGTATATTTAAGTTCAGTAATTTCACTTAAATGGCAATGAAGATTACCTATTAATTGTCATTTAAGTGAAATTACTGAACTTAAATATACAAGCTTGATAAAATGGTCATTTTAGAAGAAAATTTCAAATGGCATTTAGAGGCTTTTGCATCTGAACTCTTCATATATGTAGCATAGGGTTCTTTACTCAACTGCAAAGGACCTTTTATGCAAAAAATGATGATAATGACAAGAAAGAACCCTTTTGGCACAAAGTTTCTTTATATGCCATTATTCATTCATATATTACATTATTCTGCAACATTTTGTAGTTGTTTTTGTTTTTGAAGGATAAAAACTGAAATGGCACTCTTTGTGTGATATTGATTAATTACAGTTTTTAACCCCCATATCTTGAATTTTGTGATCATTCATGCATTGCATTTTAGGGGTTCCAAATACGTAGCGATTTAGAACCTTTTAAGGTTCCATATAGAACCTTTTCTTCTAAGAGTGTTCGTTGAGTAAGGTCTTTATACACCACTGAAAACATCGTTTTGGATCTTACATTTATGCATATTGCATTTCAGTCAATAGATCCTCAGAATTGCACCACACATTGCACCTTTAAACATATTTTAATGCGCGATGTGGAGGTGAAGAACTGTGCGGAAGAAATGTGTCACTAATAATAATAATTCATTACATTTAAATAGAGCCTTTTTGGACACTCAAAGCACTTCACATAGAGGGGGAATTCCTCAACCACCACCAATGCCATATTGCACCAGAACACCCATCAGCTTACTGGTGGATAGGAGACAATTGGTATATATGGGGATGATTAGGAGGCCATGATGGACAGAGGCTACAGGGCAAATTTGAAAATTTTTTCAGGGCAAATTTGGGATTTTTTGTGACCACCATGGGACCGCCATGTACACCTTCAGTGTGAAATGGGATAACCCTGCATAAAAACAAAAGGGCAATTACACTGGGTTCCACTGTCGAGATCCACACCATGAAGTGAAAACCCTCCACTTGAATGCATACAGTTTCCTCATGGAGGGAGCTCTGGAGTGAAGTATGGTCTTCACAACCTTGGTTGAGAGACCAGGTCTATGAGTTGGGTCCCTCAGTGGCCAAACCCCATGTTCCAAATTTCTGGGTGGGGTGAGGGGTCACGCCTCCTCCAAGGGAGCTGAGTGTGTGAGGGAGAGCTAAAGTGGGCATTGCGTTGTATCCTGAAACACAGACAGATCCACTTCCACTTGGCTTAAAAACCTCCTATGTAGGCTTCACCACCTTGGGATGCAGGATGCTCCTAAGTTTGGTTCCCTGGAATGTATAATGCTCTTAAGGTAGAGCTGTTTTCCTTGGAACCACAGGAGAATCTGGTGTGCCAGTTTGCATAGCGGGCACTGGACACAGACCCCTGATGCTTTACGTAAGTGGCCACTGCGAACAAGCACATGATGTCCTCTCAGTTATGAAAGACAGCCATCATTTTTATTTTTGAGTAAACTAACCCTTTAATTGGATAATCAGTAGCGGAGTGGCAATCGGGAGAGTTGGGAGTTTTTCCCGGTGGGCCGGTAGTGTTTCGAGGCCACGAGGGCCGGTCTGATAAAATGTATTTATTGGAAGTTCGCCATGTGCACTTGGGGTCCAAGCTAGGGGAAGAAAACATTTTTTTTTTTTACATCTTCTATAACGGAGCATATATTGCATAAGTGTCTGTCTTTAGAGCAAAAAGACGTTCGTCCTAAAACAGTTTCAGTGGCGTAGGTTGTAGGGCATAAGTGTTCGTAAGCAGCTTTTGATCCGCTGAACGCGAATTCGAATCCGCCTTCAGCCGAACTCTTCTTCTCCATTTTCCCAAAGGGAGAAGAAGAGAGAGTTCGGCAAAGGCGGATTTGAACTCGCGTTCAACATATGTAAAGATGTAAAATGTAAAACCAAACATTAAGGTCTCTAGCGTTATATTTTGCCAACAAACTAAAATTGAAACCATGATATGGCGTTGTGCCATTATAATAACTGACAAAAGAATAGCATCCTGTTTGTGCTGCGTGATTACTTTGCTCACGCAATCATAGTCATCTGGTGTTTTCTCCTATAAATAAAAGCTCAATGGTTTATTTCTTGCAAGTGAAGAAATTAGGACAAAAGTATTTAATTTTCCTATATTATAGTGTAATGTAGGTTAAAATATACTTTTGAAATACTCATCTTGACTTTTACATAGTACATTTATAGACTAAATGGATTTTACAGAACGTCATAGGAATAATTATAAATCATTATTACATTATTATAATAATTGTTTGGCATCCTAAAACACCATTGATAATGCAATGCAGACTGAGACTCTCATAACTAAAAAGATGTTTGAGCCCTCTTTATTGTCCTGGTACAAATTAATGCTTTTTCTTTGTTCAACGAGCAGTTCATTGGTTGAAGCTCTTAATTTTGATCTCTCAGAGAGCACGAGATTGATGCATTTAACCTTAAAATGTCCAACATTTTATTGGGGAGCATGCCCCGAACCCCCTAGAGGCACAAAGTCCACCCAACATAGTTTTAGACATTCCTATGGGAAATAACGTCCATTTATGAACTTTACTCCATTATAGTACAACAAAGTTCCTTTTAAATCAGTAAAACTGTAAATGCTGTCGGCTATTAAAATCGTGCTGGCGACGAGGGCCGGAGGTCTACGAAATTTCCCGGTAGATTTTTTGGTCCCACTCCGCCCCTGTGGATAATGTACTATTACTAGAATAAAGTATTAGAAGCATTTACATTCTGCACTTTTTTAAACATTAGAACTTACAATTACATTTTACAACTTTGTGGTGTCTATTCCGACCCTTACGAATTTTGCTTCAAATAGATCATGCGTCATTTGGCCAAAAAAGGAACATCTTGAGTCGAGTATTTGAGAAGCAGTCAACACATCCTGAAGTCAAACATTCCCTAGACACGTATTCTCTACAATACTTGTCTTGCCGTTACCCTTCCTTACATACAATATGCCACTCAGAAATGTGGTTTGCAGCATGTATGAGTAAGGAAAGCCATTATTTGGTACCTCTAAGGTGCGAAGGCGACACTCAGCCTCTAGACACTCACATTTCTTTGTCAGACACAAACATAGATGTGGGGTCTGGAATAAGGTTATTCCTGGCTGTTTCTTGCACTAGATTGAAGGCTCCAGGCAGCTCCTGCTGAACACTGCTGTGCCCCTTTTCATAACCAATAATATTCATATTCTCCAACCTTTACCACACACTCACACACATGCCATGTTGGATATCATGGCGGAAACATTACATTCCCTTCTGTTGTTAAATTAAGCTAATTATTATTTCTACACCATCACGTTACCCCTTACATTTTTACATGTAAACTCTTACAAAATGCAATACTATAGTACAGTGATTTATAATGGGCTTCTGAAGAGTTTACAGCATTTGCCTGCACTGTAAAAAAATCTATTTTCAAGATTTGTTATCACTACATTTTTTTCTTCAAATCAACTTAAATAATTTATTTAGTTGAGATAACTTATTATTTAGAGTTTCTGATGATTAAATCAATCTCCTTCATTGTATTAACTCACTTTTTCCAATTCAATCAACTTAAAATTTTAAGGCAATCCAGGTAACTTACTTTTTTAAGTTAAACCAACAATATTTTTTTTACAGTGTGTAATGTGACAATGTTAACTGCTGTTTCCCAATTTGGTTTTAATTAATTATGCATGTTGTGTTTATGATCTAGTATTTTTTTTGACCGACTACATGGAGAATTTAGACATTAAGACATGGATTTGTCATATTGCAGGGTCATTTGAGTGAACTCCAAAAAAGTTGTAATAATTTTGCTTTTCAGTGTTTCTGAAACAAAGTCTCCCTGCTCACCAAGGCTGAATTTATTTGATCAAAAAATACAGCAGTAATATTTTTAATTTATTAGAATGATTTCTGAAAGATCATGTGACACTGTTTACTGAGGTAATGATGCTGACAATTCAGCTTTGCCATCACAGGAATTACATTTTAAAATGTATACTGTAAAACTTTAAATATTATTAATATTTAACAATATTGAAAAATATTATATAATATATGAAAAAGAATTCCAATCTTTTGACCACTAAAATGTTAACTTAAAATAATGTTTATACCTTTTTAGCATAGATTTATGTCATAATTTACTTCTGAGCTACTAAAAAAAACAGCTACAACAACAGAATATTAGAAGATGGCACCATTGTCTGAAAGTTTTCTTTTGTATTTGTTATTTATTTATTCAGAGATATTAAATACCCCCTGTGGTGGATTTAATGGAACTTTTCTTTTCTGAGGGCATTTTTTGTAACTATGTAAAACATGCACCATTTATGTCAAATACTTCAACTTAATTTAAATAAATGTTCCATCTGAATAATTAATATGATTAACTTGGCTTGGAATTTAATGTTATTTATACAATTTTGTTTGTATAATAATAAAAGCATTGAGCTCTTTGTCTCACACAATTAGAATTTGCTGGCATTTTGACCACTTTTGGTGGCATTTTTTGTCACAAACTCCCCTTTTTTGCCATGCATGTCAAGGTTGTACTTTGGTACTTTTTTTGATAGCAAATGTATGAATCTATTTTCCTTTGGGGATCAGGAGGTTGACCACAATTTAGATTTTTTTTAGGTTTTCACATCATTATGAAGACTATTTATCCCTGCAAAAAAGGACAGCAAACACAACAGACTCTGTCAAATGTAAGCTTTACACCAGCGTTTTCACACAGTAGTCAGGTTTAACCTACATTAGAGTCACTGTGAGATTAAAATAGAGCAAAATGATTTGAGATGAAATCAGCCCCAAGCGAAAACGACACCATAAGGGCTGGTTCACACAGAACTCGTTTTTGCTTTGAAAATGGGAAAGAACCGCAAGGTCTCGAGACGTGTTTTAAAAGTTGAACTTATTTTTATATTGAGCAGAAGATTTTGAGAACGCCATGTCATGTGCCGTGCGAGACGCTGCGAAAGACGCAAGATGTGAGCGCCACGGTCAAACACGTCCACCTAGTTCGTGTTTACATAGAAAATTAATAATGGAAAAATAGTACAGTGGATTGAAAAAAAAAACGCTTTCTGTGTGAACGTACGAAGTAGAGCCAGACCGATTTATCGGCAGGCCGATATTAGCCATTTTCCAAACTATCGGTATCGGTAGTTATAATGGCCTACAAATTAATATTTAAAAAATAAGCACGGTTCAACCATGTCATGAGTGTTGGAGTTGTACATTTTGTCCACCAGAGGGCGCTCTACACTGTCCCTGTTGGCAACACTCGTGTATAACGCGCCACACATCCTGTAACCTACTGATCCAGGTTGCAGGTAGCTAATAAGGCAATGTAGGGACTAATTATTATTTTATTTATCAGAACTTTAATATATTTTGATGTTCCTTTGTCCTGTTGTGACAATAAAAGAAACAAGTTTATTTAAAAAACGCATTATTATTTTAGTTAAACTCATAAATAACTACAAACAACTAATGTTAGGGAAATCTGTTAATGTTATGTTGTGCGTTTCTGAAATAAAAAAAAATAAATATCGGCCGATATATCGGCATATCGGATTTTAAAACCAACAAAAATTTGAATCGATATCGGCCTTCAAAATCCTTTTTCGGTTGGGCTCTAGTACGAAGTACGAGGGAAAAGATTGATGTTAAATGGGTTCTTCACCGAGAGAAAACGGAGAAAAAAGGCTGTTGTCTTCCCCTTTGCAAATAGGTAGGAAAACTCCAACACCCATAATGCACTGGGCATGTTGCTATCCACCAGTGCCAAGGATACTCTTACCAGTCAAATACCACCTTGCTTTAGAAAGAAATACTTCTTTGCAAACTTTTAGTCCTGATGGTGTCAACTTGTATTGTTCTCATGTCCACGAATTCAAAGAGTAAATGTCAATGAGTTACTTTAGGTTTCCAGTAAAGGATCCAGCACGTTATAGGCCGCAAAGAATCATAATTGTAGAGAGAACTGACAAAGGAAAATCTGAAAAACCTGTGTTTAGTCAACATTTGAAACTGGATGACCACGAATATAGTATTTTAGTATTTAAGAAAACTGAAAGAAACAGCTATTCTGCCAGTTCTGCCCAACCCCCAAAGCAAAACTCTATTACACACAGGGAAGAAAGCTGTAGCCATAATGTTCCATTATTACTATATATGAAGAGTTCAGATGCAAAAGCCTCTAAATGTCATTTGAAATTTTCTTCTAAAATGACCATTTTTATCAAGCTTGTATATTTAAGTTCAGTAATTTCACTTAAATGACAATTAATAGGTAATCTTCATTGCCATTTAAGTGAAATTACTGAACTTAAATATACAAGCTTGATAAAAATGATCATTTTAGAAGAAAATTTCAAATGGCACTTAGAGGCTTTTGCATCTGAACTCTTCATATGCTGTTAGAGTAGGCTTAGTACCAATTTTCAGTCATAAACCTAGCCTTACAATAAGACTGTTCCTTCAACAACCCTTTGTGTTTCTGACTGTCCTTGGGCAGGGACACAAAATATGGAAGTACAATCTGTAGTTTTTATGAAAGCCCTTGAGCTGTTAAACACATCTTTTGCTGTCAAATAAACATGATTTTCTCTGGTCCAGCCAAGTAACACGGAGAACGAGAATTTGCATATTATTGACATTGTAACAATACCAAGCGTGTTGAAAATCTGTGAAGTTACACTTTAGGCATAAACCTGTTGACTTCTCTGAGGTAAATCAGACGTGTGTGTGTGTGTGTCTGTGTTTGTGTCTGGCTGTGTCTCCGGACCCCAGCGGTGATGAAGGCTGAAGTGTATGTTTAATCACTTAGCTAACTGCTTATTTTCTCCAGATGCGCTGACTTCCCAGTGCTCTTTATCTTGGAGTGTGTGGGTTTGACGCTTTGGAAAGCCTCTGTCCGTTCGTGTGTATATGCATGTGAAATATTGATGGAAATATTTGATTTTGTGTGCCACACGGAGTATGCGTTTTATATGCATTTCGATTAGTAGGACTCTGTGTAATGGAGTGTGTGAAAGTAGAGAGAGTCATATGGAGTTTGATGTCTAGTTTGCTCTCAATGCATTTTATATTTGCATTTTATATAAAAAAGTTTAAAATATATTTAATATATTCACTTGTTTTTTCTTTTCTTTATGATAACATGCATTTACAGCATTTAGTGAGGACCCCATGTAATGCAGTTTTCTATAGAAGCTTGTTTTCGCCCCTGAATAAAAAATAAAAGTTAATTCTATCCCACAATTCTGTCTTTTGTTCTGAAATGGATGATTTAAACGCAATTGTGTGTTATAGAATTAGAATTTTCAATTCATATGGATCCAATATATTGTTACACATTTTTAACTGTTTACAGTACGTTCACTTAAGAGATGTTTCTGAGGATACTTGCCAAGATGAGCATGTTGACATTATTTTGTTTGAATATGTCCGTTCGAGCTCAAGAAGATGTTAATGGGTTAGTTCACCCCAAAATGAAAAAGTAATTACTGACAGAACTTTCATTTTGGGGTGAACTAACCCTTTAAAGTGAACTCAAAATTTTGTATTTCGCACACTGAATGAGATTTCTGGAAGGAGAAACTCAGTAGGAAAAACTTTTCAGGAAAACTCAGTACTGGCCCGTCCCCTGTCCTGAGCATCTCGCACGTTTGTTCACGTTCTTCTCAAAAGCATTGTTAGAATTCATAAATGTCAGGCCAATTTACAACTTTTCATACACTCGCCAAAACCGATTTTACTCTCATTTGGCGACTGTTCATTTTAGGCCTTATGTGTAACTGTAGATAGTGGTGCTGCTCTCTGGGTAAATGCATCTTGGGCATCAGCTCTCTGTCCTGGCTGAGTTTTCCTCAGGTGATCTCATGCTCAGGCATAAATAAGCCATCTTGCTCATAGGCATCGAGTCAAGTCAGATTTCAGAATCACTTACTAACATGCAGAGGCACTCGCAGGGGCACACATACTTTATATCTACACCCATACAATAAAAGCCCATTTATCTTTGGTAGTTCCTGCAAATGCAGGCTTTATTTGTAAAGGTGGGTGTAAATAAGTGGATTTAACTGACTAGTGATTCTTTTTTTTCCATTACAAAGATATTGGTAGATACACTAGATGTGTTCATTTTTGTGAGCTCTTGCAAATTGTAGCCTCTTTTTCCTATTTGTAGTGGAGATGAGTGGTACCCGGTGGGGTTTTCTGCTGCTGTAGCCCATCCGCCTCAAGGTTGTGCGTGTTGTGGCTTCACAGATGCTTTGCTGCATACCTCGGTTGTAACGAGTGGTTATTTCAGTCAAAGTTGCTCTTCTATCAGCTTGAATCAGTCGGGCCCATTCTCCTCTGACCTCTAGCATCAACAAGACATTTTCGCCCACAGGACTGCCGCATACTAGATGATTTTCCCTTTTCACACCATTCTTTGTAAACCCTAGAAATGGTTGTGCGTGAAAATCCCAGTAACTGAGCAGATTGTGAAATACTCAGACTGGCCCCATCTGGCGCCAACAACCATGTAAATCATGTTTCTTTCCCATTCTGACATTCAGTTTGGAGTTCAGGAGATTGTCTTGCCAAGGACCACACCCCTAAATGCATTGAAGCAACTACCATGTGATTGGTTGATTAGATAATTGGGTAACACTTTACAATACAGGTGCACTAATATGCATGAATTCATGCTTAACTAATGCACAGATAATCATGAGTTAATGTATAACTCATGAAGAACTAAACCATTAATTAATGATTACCGCATCAGCAACTAATAAAGAGTCTATATGATTAATAGATTAAGTATTACATGAATTTCTATTAATTCAATGAGTCATTGTGCATTAATTCCTTAATAACATATTTTATGAACTAATAGTGTAAATTAATGTGTTAATTACCACAATTAGTCAAAGCTATGCACTTCAACTTCCAGTTGTCTGCTTTAATAATTAATCATTAGCTAATGATTTGCAAAGGTATCATTATGTTATGACTTTACTTGTTGGGGCACATCATTATTAACTAGTCATTTAGTAATTGTAGTAATTTGCACATGAATTGCACTAACAATAAAGTAACTAATCATGTATTAATGCATATTAGTGTACCTGTCATATTATCTGGAATTATTTTATGAACTAATAGTGTAAATTAATGTGTTAATTACCACAATTAGTCAAAGCTATGCACTTCAACTTCCAGTTGTCTGCTTTAATAATTAATCATTAGCTAATGATTTGCAAAGGTATCATTATGTTATGACTTTACTTGTTGGGGCACATCATTATTAACTAGTCATTTAGTAATTGTAGTAATTTGCACATGAATTGCACTAACAATAAGGTAACTAATCATGTATTAATGCATATTAGTGTACCTGTCATATTATCTGTATTAATGCATATTAGTGTACCTGTCATATTATCTGGAAGTTTAAAAATACAAGGCTTTGGCACATTCTGGTAATTAACATATTAATTGACACTATTAGTTAAAAAATGAGTTATTATGGAATTAATCCACAATAACATATTTAATTAATAACAATTCATGTATGAACTAAAACATTAACCTTACATACTCTTATTTAGTTCCTAATGTGGTAATCATTAATGAATAGCTTAAATAATCATTCGTTACACATTAATCTGTGCATTAGTTAAGCATGAATTAATGCTTATTAGTGCACCTGTATTGTAAAGTGTTACCGATAATTGCATAATTTACAGGTGTTCCTAATAATCCTTTAGGTGAGTGTATATACACACACACATATATAGGGGTTAAAAAATTGTACAAAATCTTACCAGCAGCTCTTGTCCATACAATGGAAATGAATGGCCATTGCAATCCCTGCTTTCCGTCCACTTGAAAAGGTTCCTCTGCTGTGAAAGCCCCTAATGACAGAATTTGTGAGTGAACCATCCCTTTCATGCTCTAGCTCAAATGTTTCTGCTTTAGTTCCCGTCTGTTCAATCATTTACCACATTTTCAGGTGAAATTGCTTTGCTCCAGAGGTCATCATATGATAAATGAAATCTGAATTGAGTGTGAGATGGAGTTTTTGAATGCAGTTGAATTGCAGTATGAGGATGTTTTGAGGGTCTCATTAGTATTCAGTCATCTGCCTGCGTGTGCCTCCCCACACACTGCCCCTCGGTGGTCAGGGGTGGAACAGCGCGCAGAAGAACACCTGATTCTCTGCGTAATGTGAAAGGATGCGGGTTGGTTGCTGGGTTACTGAGCGAGAGGACGAGGTTCAGGATTGTATGGCTATAAGAGAGAGGAGGTGGAATAGATGCTGCATTCATCTGGCTGTCTTTATGCATTCAAAGTTTAGCACTGCAAGGTCATATTTCTATAATGCTTTTGCATTCAGGATCGTTTCTTTGGCTGGCTGGCTTTTTTTTCTGAAGAAAAGCACCTCCTGTTCCAGGACACAGTTGTTTGTCACTCTTTTTCACAAGCCCACACACACACACTGTACAGGAGGAGGTAGAGGGGAACTCTATGATGTGGTCTGCGCTCCTATTTAAATAGTATGCATTAAGAAAGTTACATCATGGAGTTAACATTTAGTTTATGCAATATATTTTGTAAGCTGCACTAAATGTTTGTTTTAAAGGACTGATATACAGTAAGGACAGTCGATGTATTGATGTTTTGCTAGATGGATGTAGTTCATGTGGTGGTATACGCCGCATATTCTGTTACTTTGATCAGAGGACATTGTGATGTTTCCGGGATGATAAACGACATGATGTCACACTGACTCATGTCACGCCAGCTATTCGCCACATGCACAAATTTGCCTGCTTGTGTATGTGTGTGTGTGTGTGTTTACATGCTTCATTTCAAAACCATGAATATGATAAATGACATGCTGTTTTTACCAATTATAGAATAAATTAAAACAATACGTTGAAACAAATCGGAATCAAATTAGCCATTTACTCGGATCAGCGTTTAGAATTTGTTCATGGCAATATTTCTCTTCTCACGTTTTTGTGTGAATTAGGTTATTAGTAATAATTCCACCAAGGATTTGTTTGATTCATCCTGAAAGTTTCCTTATGCACTGAATCAGTTTTATTTTACTGTGAACTCAATGTAACTCACAGTAGCTTTGAGTGTAAAGGAATATGTTCCCCTTAAAATGTTTAATTTATTCTTCTCTCTCATGTGGAACACAAAATAAGATTTTTTTAATGCTCATGCTGCTCTTTTCTATGTTACCAAGTCCGAATGCGAGATATAAAGTCGCAATTCTGAGAAAAATGACAGAATTTGGACTTTTTTTCTCACAATTGCGCGTTTACATCTTGCAATTCTGACTGTATAACACATAATTGCGAATTTATGTTGAAATTCTGACATCTTTTCTCAGAATTGTGAGATATAAAGTCGCAATTGTGAGTTATCAGGCCAATTCAAGGGGGAAAAAAGACTTAACTTTTTTCCTCCTCCTTATATCTCACAATTCTGACTTTACAACACGCAATTTCGACTTAATATCTTGCAATTCTGACTTTATAAACACGCAATTGCAACTTAATATTTTGCAATTCTGACTTTACAGTATATCTCGGAATTCTGACTTTATATCTTGCAATTCTGACTTAAAATCTCTGCAATTCTTACTTTATATCTCGCAATTCTGACTTTATATCTCGCAATTCTGACTTTATTCTAGCAATTTCAACTTTATATCAGCGCAATTTCTGACTTTAAATCTCGCAATTCTGACTTTATATCTCGCAATTTTGACTTGATATCTCACAATTCTGACTTTATATTCTCGCAATTCCGACTTTATATCACGCAATTCTGACTTTAAATCTTGCAATTCTGAATTTATATCTCACAATTGCGACTTTATATCATGCAATTCTGACAATATCACGCAATTATGACTTTATATCTCGCAATTCTGACTTTATATCATGCAATTTTGACTTAAAACCTCACAACTCTGACTTTGTAACACGCAATTGCGACTTTATATCATGCAATTCTGACTATATCTGGCAATTCTGAATTTATATCTCGCATTTGCGACTTTATATCACGCAATTCTGACTTTATATCTTGCAATTCTGAGAAATAAAGTCAGAATTGCGACGATAAACTCGCAATTGTGAGAAAAAAAGTCCGAATTGTGAGATAAAAAGTCGCAATTACCTTTTTTATTTTTCATTCTGTGGTCATATGGAGCACTTTTATGGTGTCTTTCTGGAGCTTGACATCCCTGGTCATCTGCTTTCATTATATGGAACAGAGCAGCATGAACATTTTTAAAACATCCCCTTTTGCGTCCCCATAATGAAAGATACTCATGCGAGAATAGAATAGATCGCGAGGGTGTTCATCCTTGTGTTAAATATTCCTTTAAGTGTGTTGGACAAATGAGTCACAAAAACACCTCAGAGTATTTACAACTCAGCCTTTGAATTCATAAATACTGCATTTGTTTAAAGGATTGAGCTGAATCAATGTATGGCTGAACATAGTTGATATTTCATTTTGCTCTTATCAAAAATCCAGACAAATATGTATCAACACTAACCAAAACAATTAAAACCAACTTCATTAACATAAAAGGGGTGTTGAAGGTGAACTGTATATGTGTGGAACAGTAGGGCATGTGTTTGTGACATGTTTTTGTTTTAGTAAACTAGCTAATGGTTTGTGTGTATGTGTCTCACGCAGTGTGTGTGTGAGAGAGAGTATGTACAGTTAGTCTTTAGAGCATAAATAAGCAGATATGAGTCAGAGATATTTATGGATTGCCCCACAGGCCTCGGTTTTCCTCTCTCTCTTTCTCTCTATTCTCACACACTCTGCTGATGGATGAATAAAAGTAGTGGGGTATTGGATTGGGAATGCTCTATTACTTTGTCCTCAATCACATTTTGCTTAATGAAGCTCTCTAGCCCCCATTTGTTTATTTGATATGCCAAATTGTGTTGTTTATTTGCATGAAATGACAAGTTAAAGGCTGCTTTGTTTGAAAAACCCATCATTTAAAGCATCCATATTTAAAATGGGATTTTAAAACAGGATTTCCTTACTCGTTCTTTCAGTCTCACTAAAAGATTTCCTTGCTAGATTTCACCCTAGAATTGGAAGAAAAAAATTGTATTTCTCATTATGGAATTAAAGACTTTTTTTAGTACCATTGTGGCATTTTTCAAATGCATTTATCATCAAATGTTTATGAGTATGATGCATTTAAAACTTTTCAAATAAATGTCATTTATTGGCATATGGCAATGGTGTAGGACTGCATAGTATTGGAAAAAAATTAAATTGCAATATTTTGTTTTTCTGCAATATATATTGTGATATGAAAACAGTTTCACCAGATGATTTGAATAGCTCTATTTGTAAAGAATTAACCATTCTAGGATGATTGGGGTGATTTGGTAGGAGAGTGCATCTGAATGTGCATTTATTAATAATTATTAAAATAATAAACATTACTGGCATAGATAAATACAACAGAACAAAGATGAATTAAGCAGTGCTTTGTTTTTCAGATAAATCTAACTATATTTTCAGGTACAGTCAATGAATAATCAAATGTAAAATAACAAATCATAGTCTTTACTGTATAAATTAGGGCTGTCAGTTAAACTCGTTATTAACGGCGTTAACGGAAACCAATTTTAATGGCGTTAAATTTTCATTGCGCGATTAACAGTCTTTTTGGCCTAGCAAACTTTGTAGTTTTCTTTCACATGCTTTTGCAACAGGACGCCGCATGTGCGCGCTGCGCTACGAAACCCATTCATTTCATTTTCCACTTTCGCTGCGCGAGGACGTTTTGTTGCTTTGTCGACCGAAGACGCAAGCGGATTCTAGCTACACCATAAACAAAACAACAAGCACGCCGCACACACTTGTTTGGGCTTGCGAGCTAGCCAAATAGTTGATTAATGTTACGTTTTGAGTGGATGACGAGCGCGAGACGCCGAAATGGATGCTAATAAGATTTTGAATGGAAAGTTTACTTTTAAAAAGTTGACAAATGTTTCCATTGACAAGTCTAAAGTGATCTGTGTGTTTTGTCGTTGTGAACTGAGCTATCATCATCGTGATCGCAGCATATCCAGTCTGAAATAACGCTTGATGATGGCCAAGCACACACACACACACAGCTGATGCGAATTCTCCGCCCCTCGTCAATATCAGGACCTTGTCAGTATTTCTTTCAGCCTTTTATTGATGGACAGTGTTACTTTGTGTGAGAGATTATTTGCTCAAAGTGAGAATATTAGTGTGAATTTGAACACAGTATATGCCAACGTTGTTTTCAATAAAAAAAACATTTGCACAAAGCAAGCCGATCCACTTTTCCATGTTGATAAGAGCATTAAAATGAGAAAAAATAATGTGTCAAAAAGAAATCAAGAGACATTTAGAATAGATAAAAATGTGATTAATTGCGATTAATCGTGAGTTAACTATGACATTAATGCGATTAATCACGATTAAATATTTTAATTGTTTAACAGTATAAATAATTATAATTACTACTACAATTAATCTTTGTTAAAGCTAGGGATTTTATTTCTCTTTTGTTGTTTGAATAACTTTGGTGACACAATCAGCTGCGTATGTAAGCTATATCAGGCTGCTGTCACTTTAAGACGAATGCACAGGCCCAATATAATCATGATATTTAGAGAAATGCTCTCTTTTTTTCGTATATATATTAAAATACATATTTAGGTGGACAAATGTGTGCTATACATACTGTATGTGTACTATAAAGTGAACGCAGTACATCTTTGGCAAGTGCATATGTTTGTTTCAAGTGTTTTTCTGTGTCATCTGTTTCAGATTGCCTCTTTGACATCCTGTAAATATCTCATATTGAGTGCAGTGACTGCTGTCAATCATATCACTGTCTCTGTCTCTGTAGCAGCAGGACCAGTGAGCCCGGGCTACTCTTTTCCCGCAGTTACAAAAGGCTGCTTTTCTGTTACACGGGGCTAAGTGCTTCATTCAGTCGTCTGTAAAATGTTGGCAAAACGAGGCCCACAGCGTATAAAGGCTTCCCAAATGTCCTTACACTTAAACGCACACGCACGCACGCACACCAACTAACCTCTTTCATTGTGCAACCTTTGCACAGCTGTCACACACACATAAAGGAGAAAGCTTGAGTCTCTGTGTGTTTGTATAAAGAGATGGTATTTGACAAGTTAAATGGCTGTGTCTAACACCATCAATGCACAGAAAACAACCCACTAGCCACTGCCATGCCTGAGATGCATGCTGCAATGCTTTAAAAGCAAAAGGCAAATCACTTATTTCCCCCATGACACGTATTCAAGGATCATTGTAGATGCCATGGATCGCTTTATGCTAGTACAGGTTCTCCAAGACACTGACTTACCTAATAAAGTCTTTAGCTAAGGTTAGCTAATGAAGTTAGCCATGTTTTTTACATTTAATATTTCAAAAAATATCATAATAAACTCAGTTGTTTCTCTCTCTCCTTTTGTCTTCCACAGGAAACAGTTGAATATGCCTTCCTTATCATTTTCACGATTCGAAACCTTCCTAAAGATCATAGCGTACGGCTTGGTGATGCATCAGAACGCGTATGTCCGAAACGGATGGAACATGCTGGATTTCGTCATTGTTGTCATTGGGTACGTTTATCCTTCTTTTATGTTCCAAAGCTTAGCTACTGGTTTAACATCTTAAGTTTACTTTTAAAAAAACTTTTGCTGATAATTTACTCACCCACATGTCATCCAAGATGTCCATGTCTTTCTTTCTTCAGTCGAAAAGAAATTAAGGTTTTTGATGAAAAAGTTCCAGGATTTTCTCCATATAATGGACTTTAATGGGAACCAAACTCTTCAAGGTCCAAAAGACACTTTCAGTGCAAACTGTTCAAAGGGCTTTAAACGATTCCAGACAATGAATAAGGGTCCTTGGACCTTGAACTGTTTGGTTCCCATTGAAGTCCATTATATGGATAAAATCCTGGAATGTTTTCATCAAAAACCTTAATTTCTTTTCAACTGAAAGAAAGAAAGATCGTGGACATCTTGGATGAGATGGGTGAGTAAATTATCAGCAAAAGGTTTTTTTTAAAGTGAACTTCTCCTTTAACTCAAAGTTGTTGATTTTTTAGAGACAACAAAAAAGTCTTTTTTTAAAATCTCATCTCTATTACAGATAGCACATTACACCTTTTTCTGTCCCTTTCAATTTTTCTCAGGTACATTTTGCATTTATATTTCCAAAGCATTTTTTGGTTGGTGTAAACAAATAATGTGGTCTTATTAGTATTATTATTAAACAATAATTTGTAATATTATTAAATAAAATATTGATCTATTTAAATAATAAAGAAACAAACATGCATGCAAACATTTGGGGACTTTAATTTTTTTTGTAATTATTGTAGTTACTATTACTAGGGCTGTCAAAATGAACATGTTAAGCATGTGAAGTTTTTATTTGTAGCTTTAATAAAATCAATAAAAAAAATATTGCAGGGAAGACTAGTGTTTGATAACTTTATTTGATCATTTTATTCAATTTCTACACATTTCCTACTGGTTAGATCAAATAATTAAAATATACTATTTTCATGTTGTTTCTACATTAATGCAGAGATTAAATGTGAAATTATTATAATTAAAAAATGTATTAAAAGCTTTAATGTTAGGTGCAATTTTATCGTGATTAATTACAGAAACGTGCCATTAATTAGTACGATTTTTTTATATCGATAGACAGCACTACACTAGCAAGGACACATTAAATCGATCAAAATCGACAAATATGCCAATGTCTTACTCATTCTTTCTCTTTCTGTTTCGGTCTTTCTTCCCAACATCCTCTGGAATGTCACTTAACTAATTTTCCTCCTCTGAGGCCCTTCACCTTCTCCTCAACTCCCAAAACACACACACACAGGCATATATGACCCAGAAAAGACCCGTAAAATAAACTAGCGTCGTGAGCTGCTGTCTTTCTCTATTCATTAGTCATTGTACCAGCCTCTTATGGAGCATTTCTTGATTTTAGATTAGAGTTCAGCGTGGACTGTATTACTCGCTCTTTATTTTCAGATGAAGTATATAATCAAAATAACATGTTTGCTGGAGATCATCAGTGTTTTTTTTGTTTTTAAAGATGTAGACGATGAAGAGTCCTTGAGGATACAATGGTTATCTTGTGTGTTATTTGAGGTTATTGCAAACTTGATATTCATTAAATGTAATTAGTGTGAAGAGTGAGATCACATATACTTTACATCCAAACGATAATTAAAGAAATTTTCCGAGTTCATTAAAAGTTACACGCTTGATCAGTGGCATCTATGGCTAAACGTTGATTACTACATAAAGATCATCTTCTAGACTCATCCTTTATTTTATTAAAAAAAGCTCAAATCAAGGAGGATTTAAAAAACAAGTAATGTGAAGTTTATGATTTTATATTAAAAAACTTAAATTGTTCTGTTAAAACTAAAAGATTCATTTTATGATCGTTTTAAGATGGTTTTAGTCATGGGGACAAAGTTGTAAAATTGCATGAAACTTTACACAGAATAAGTGTGTTTAACACTAAAATCATGTTAACAAGCATATCATTTGTGTCTAGTGGCTATACTTTAAAACATTTAGCATTGACCTGATTCACTTCCATGACTGTGTCTCACTTTAGTTTTTCATTTTTGTTGTTGTTTTTAATTTTTAATCAGAAAAAAAGGATGCATTCAATTGATCAAAAGAGACAGGGTTCTTACACAGTTTGGAAAAGTATTTGGAATTTGATTTGAGTAATTTCCAGGTTCGGAAAAATATGGAAAAATAAGCATTTCTAGACTATTGAGTTCATTTTCTAAAATATAAAATATACCTGTAGAGTGTTTTTGTGGCAAACGTTAAGTGATCCGTTAGTGATTGTATACCAAATATAATGCTGTATGAACCATTTATTTTAAATATGGAATGACAATGATGATAATAATATATGTTTCTTGAGCATCAAATCAGCATTTTAGAATGATTTCTGAAGGATCATGTGACACTGAAGACTGGAGTAATGACATGAATAACACAAAAATACTACGGGTCCTTGAAATCATTGAAAGTTTGCGAATCTGAAAAACAAA
The DNA here is from genome assembly GCA_030378365.1 of Hybognathus amarus. Lineage (NCBI taxonomy): Eukaryota > Metazoa > Chordata > Actinopteri > Cypriniformes > Leuciscidae > Hybognathus > Hybognathus amarus. The sequence continues at coordinate 501,243 of JAQIUQ010007201.1, read as the reverse complement.
ATTCAAGGCCCTAGAAAGTTTTTAAAAATAGATACAGGTCATTGAAAGTGCTTAATTTTTTTAAAACGACTACAATGGTACCTCAACTTTCACAAACACACAGTGAAACATTGCAAAAATAGTCTAAAACCACTGAAATGTGATGCCTGGAAAATGCAAGTTTCAAGATATTTGGAATATGTTATAATTTATTTGATCTATGTTGTGCCCACATTAAGTCCTTGAATTTGAGGGTGTTGGACCTGGAAATGGTCCATTTGGTCCTTGAATTTGAAGTTAACCGAGGTGTGGGAACCCTGAATACACAAATAATAATAATATGTCTTGGTGAGCAGAATAGACTTCTTTCAAATGAATCAAAATCATACTGACCCCAAACTTTTGAAAAGTAGTGTACCCAGGATTTTCCTTTAAAGGAGTAGTTCACTTTTAAAAAAAAATTTTGCTGATAATTTACTCATCACCATGTCATCCAAGATGTCCACGTCTTTCTTTCTTCAGTCGAAAAGAAATTAAGGTTTTTTATAAAAACATTCCAGGATTTTTCTCCATAATGGACTTCAATGGGAACCAAACGGTTCAAGGTCCAAAAGACAGTTTTAGTGCAAACTGCAAACTGTTCAAAGGGCTTTAAACGATTCCAGACGATGAATAAGGGTCTAATCAAGCGAAATGATCGCTCATTTAAAAAATAAATAACAAAGTTTAAGTTTTATAAGCTCAAATGCTCGCCTTGCTCTGTTCTGTGACGCATGTTTGCGACTCTCCTGTTCGAACTCGTTCATCAAAATGAACGAATCTTTTTCCGAGTCATTTGGTTCATTCAACGAACGGAGCAAGGCGAGCATTTGAGCTTATAAAACTTAAACTTTTTTTTTTAAATGAATGATCTTTTCGCCAGATAAGACTCTTATTCATCATCTGAAATCCCTTTGAACAGTTTGCACTGGAAATGTCTTTTGGACCTTGAACCGTTTGGTGCCCAGTAAAGTCCATTATATGGACTGAAGAAAGAAAGACATGGTCTTGGATGACATGGGTGTGAGTAAATTATCAGCAAATGTTTTTTTTTAAAATAAATACTCCTTTAAATTAAAACCAGACACAGCCATAAATTGCTCAAATCATCCAGATTCAGTCAATCATTTTATGAAATGGAAAGTGTTTGAAAAATGAAAAAGTGAAAGCACATGGTTTACGTGTGCAACCGCTTTAAGGGTTCTGTCCACTTGTTTATGTGCTGATACCTTGTTCGCTTCTCTGTAAATCATCTCAAACTGTGTACACTCCTCTTCTTCCTCATCTGCAGCATCTCTATCTGAATCTCTCTACACACACACACACACACACACACAGTCCACTGGGCAGCTAGGTCACATTTCGATCAGTTCGCCTCATGCAGAAAGAGCTGTCTCCCTCTCTCTCTTCACCTACCCGTCTCTCTGTTCACAAGGCTGTCGCTCTTCATCTTTAGCTCTCGAACAGAAGCCCCAAATTAGCCACAAACACTTACAGATAGGTAGTCACTTTTTAAAAGTCTCCATGAAATCAAAAGTCTTGTTTTTTATGGAATATTTATTGTTATCTTTTAGTATATTTGCATCCATTCGCCCTCGTAATCTTTAATCTAAATAATTTCTTAAAGCAACATCTCTTTTCTTCTCTGATGACACGTTTACTGGCGCGAGGGCGGAGCAACCTGTCACTCACATGAGATCCACCAATAGCAAACCACAACCACCCAAACAATTTTGTCTTTTGGAAGAAAACACTATCGCAACTTCTGTTTCATGCTGACTTTAAAAGCTGAATCGCTGACATTAATAAGGCTTTATGAATTATGGTAATGGAAGCAGATGCATTCAAAATCAGCTTATTTTATACTTTTTTTGCTTATTTTATCCGCTGTTGTTAGATCCTGTCATACACCAGTGTTCAGATGTGCACCGTGGTCATTTCAGGTGATCACATGCTGCTTTTCTCCTTGTGTACAGCGGATGATGCTGTCTGATGTTGTTCGGATTGAATGTCTTGCTGTTTATGTTTTGGCACATTCATGAAAGGTCATGTTGTCGTGATGCTGAAAGGGTTTTTCTATTTTATAAGCCAAATATGCTTTGATATTTCAGCTATTGTCTTCTTGATTCTTTAGATCAATAAATAAAGCAAAAATGTATTTATTTTTAAAGAATGTAAGTCTTTTATAAATTAATTTATTATAACTAGATTTTTTTATATAGGAATTTCTTATATTTTAATAAAGCACACAGCATTTTCTGGATTAAGTTCTAAGTTGAATGTTGTAAAATAAAAAGATGATATCTCAAAAAAATGGCAAGATTTTTTGTTTGCTACACAGAAAAAAAATACTGGATTGGTTTTGTTTAACTAAAACAATTCAAAATGTTTTAGATAATTGTAATAAAGCTGAAATAAAATATAAATATTAGATTAAAAAACTTACCTTAAATTGCAAGAAATATTGCCTTGGCATTGAACTAAAATATAAATATGAAAACTAAATTTTCAGTTGAAGTTTACTAAAAATAAAACTTAAATAAAATAGATTGATCCTAAAATGAAATATTTGAAAACGCCAAAGCTAATCCAAAATTACCGAAACTTAATGCTATATAAAAATATATTTAATATAGTATATAAATATTAAAGTAACAATGGTGTGCTCCACTGATGCTTTCAAATGACTCTTTTGAAATAGATCTTCTAATGAATCTTTTATTCACCCTCAAGTTGTTCCAAACCTGTATGAGTTGTTTTTTCCTTTTGTGTTAAACAAAATAATTTTTTTATCAATATGGGTAACCAAACACGAACTATCCCTTTAATTAAACTTCAATTTTTCAGATTAATCACTAACAATCATTGTTCTTTTTTGCATTAATTTTTTTTTTGTGTGTAGATTGTTTAGTGTTGTCTTGGAACTTTTGACCAAAGATGGGGAGAAGGAGATTGTGGGAACCCACCCGCCCGTGCACGGCCACGGAGGAAAACCAGGAGGTTTCGACGTCAAAGCCCTCAGAGCCTTTCGAGTGCTGCGACCGCTTCGCCTGGTCTCAGGAGTGCCCAGTGAGTAGAGTGGTAGAGTGCTTATGGTCTTTAAATATAGTGAGTATACTATATAAATCACTAATATTGTCTTATTTTAGTATCATTGATATTCTATTATAGTTTGCTAATATTTTGAAATAGATTTAAGTTGTATATTTCATGTTTTTTGTCTTTTTTTATGTCTATATAAGTTGTATTTATAACTTTTAGTTTTAGTTATTTTAGTATCTCAAGTTAAACTTAAAGGGATAGTTCACTTTTAAATTAATTTTTGATATGTTTTAGCTTACCTCAAGGGCATCCAAGATGTACGGGTCTTTGTTTCCACAGTATTTTCAATTTTGATATTTTTAGGTCAAACCGTTCTTGTCTGTCAGTCATATAATGGAGGTCTATGGTCACCACCTCAAAGAGCATGCACAGAGAAGTCCAAAGTAAACATGATTTAATGACTCGTAAATGTAAGTACACATCGATGGCCTAAGACACGAAACGAGTGGTTTGTGTGAGAAAACGAACAGTATTTATATAGTTTTTACCTCTTGTACAAATTGTAATCTCTCGCGGTTGCGAAAAATCAACGTTGTCTGTTGATATATATCGAAATCGTCTTCCATTGCGATTTCCTGTATATCTAAATATGTTTAGATCTTCAGAGTGAAGTGTAACACTTCTGAAATCTCTGTGTAAACAATGAGTGACGTACACGAACGAAAGATCACTTCTGGCGCTTGCCGGCGCTTGTGCAGACCGAAGCGTCCACGCCCTCAGAGTACTTGGACGTGACTGTGATTACAAGAGGTAAAAACGATATAAATACTGTTGTTTTCTCACACAAACTGCTCGTTTCGTGTCTTAGGCCATCAATGTGTACTTACATTTACAAGTCATTAAATCATGTTTAATTTGGACTTCTCTGTGCATGCTCTTTGAGGTGGTGACCATAGACCTCCATTATATGACTGACAGACAAGAACGGCTTGACCTAAAAATATCAAAAGTGAAAATACTGTGGAAACAAAGACACCTACATCTTGGATGCCCTTGAGGTAAGATAAAACATACCAAAAATTCATTTCAAAGTGAACTATCCCTTTAACACACTTTTAGTTCAGTTCACTTGTTTCTTTTTGGTCCGAAGCGGACAGACACCCATCTTTTCAGCATCTCTGGTCCGCTTGTTTGATGGCACCAGGGTTCAGATGTCAGAGTTCACACTTATTCAAATGAACCGCACTAACTGAGCAATCTACAAGGGTTTGTTTTAATCAAACCAAACATGCCAAGTGTGAACACACCCTACCAGAAAATGACATATTGCCTTGGCAACTTGCAGAAATAAAATATTTAAGTTTATATTTAATTTCATTTTATGTTTATTTTGTTTCAAGTAGTTATTTTTTAATGGTTTTAGCTTTAGATAGTGATAATAACCCTACGTGATATAGATTTATATTTTATTTTAGCTCTTTAATTAGTGTGCTGACTGATGTTTAGCAAGGGAAAAAACCCTTTCGGAGGAAAACATTTTTAAACGGCCCCTAAGAAATCTGATCAAGTTGATTACATATAAAGGGTTTAGACGTTCAGACAGTGCCCTGACTAGTCAGTTTGTAAAATATGTCGTTTTGCACCACACTAATCATGAGGCAGTTTGACAGCTTCCCCTTCCGAGCGCCCAGAGCTCCAGACCCCCGCAGAGGGGTGGATGTTGGGTGAGAGATGGCGCACGATGTGGCCATATGGCGGGAAAAGCGCAGCATTCCTTTGCTGCATCCCCTCAGGATCGTTCTCTGAGAACAAGCTGTCAAACTCAATGCCCTAAAGACACTAGTGTGCGTCTGTGTGTATGCAATAGGAACTAGATGTGAAAGTTTGGACTTAAACGCACCCAAATGCTGTGGATCTGCATTTTTACGTGCATTTGCATTTCCTCAGGTTTACAGGTGGTGCTGAACTCCATCATTAAAGCCATGGTTCCTCTCCTCCACATCGCCCTGCTGGTTCTGTTCGTCATCATCATCTACGCCATCATCGGTTTGGAGCTTTTCATTGGGAAAATGCACGCCACCTGTTATTATCAAGGAACAGGTTTGTTAAACCTCTGTGCCTTACATGAGTGTTGACACACTAGCGTTCAAAAGTTTGAGGTCGGAAAGATCTCGTCTCTTCTGCTGGATAGTTCACCCTAAAATGAAAATTAGCCCATGATTTCAAAGTCATCCTAGGTGTATATAACATTCTTCTTTCAGACGAATATGATCGGTGTTATATAAAAATATATCCTGGCTCGTCCAAGCTTTAAAATGACATTGAATGGCCGTTTCTGTTTTGAGTCCATAAAAGTCCATAAAAATGGATTCTATTCTAAGCGCAACTTATGCGAGTAATGTGACGTACTGTTGATATTTACTCTACACCATGACACACTATGCTAAATCTGACGTCACAAGTTGTGTAAGTTGCGCATTAGGCGTACCTGTAAGTAGACTGCATATGGCCGTTTGGCCGGAAGAATTTTACTTTGTAACTTTGACAAACTCATTGCTTTGCTTTATAATTTATTAGCATTTATGAACCCCGCAGAGCCATGTTGAGCACTTTTATGATGGATTGATGCACTTTTATGGACTTCAAAACAGAAACTGCCATTCACTGCCACTATAAAGCTTGGAAGCTTCCATATTCTCCGATTGGAATTCCAGTAATGTAGGATTGTTACATAGATTATATGAGACTATATAGATTAATATTTTCAACAAATTGAGATTCATAGGAATTGTTTCTTGCAAGGGTTTATAGCTATTATGCTTGTTAATGGAGTAGTTTCTTTCTGGAAAGTAGTGTCATTCTTTCTTCAGTCGAAAAGAAATTAAGGTTTTTGATGAAAACATTCCAGGATTTTCTCCATATAATGGACTTCAATGGGAACCAAACGGTTCAAGGTCCAAATGAGAGTTTCAGTGCAGCTTCAAAGGGTTTTAAACGACACTAGATGATGAATAAGGGTCTTATCTAGCGAAACGATTGGCCATTTTTCTAGTCATTTGGTTCATTCAACGAATGAAATGAACGAAATGACTTGGAAAAAGATTTTTGATGCACGAGTAGTTCGAACAGTATGTTGTCACGAACGCGTGTCACAGAACAGAGCAATGCGAGCATTTGTGCTTATAAAACTTAAACTTTTTTATTTATTTTTCAAATGGCCGATCGTTTCACTAGATAAGACCCTTATTCATCATGTGGTGCCTTGAACCGTTTGGTTCCCATTGAAGTCCATTATATGGAGAAAATCCTGGAATGTTTTCATCAAAAACCTTAATTTCTTTTCGACTGAAGAAAGAAAGACATGGACATCTTGGATGACACGGAGGTGAGTCAATCATCAGCAAAAGTTGTTTTAAAAGTGAACTACTCCTTTAATATTTGACCTTCTCTTCTCTGTGCAGATATAATAGAGGACGAGCCAGCGCCTTGTGCCATTAACCGTCACGGCCGCACGTGTACCATTAATGGCACAGAGTGTAAGGAGGGCTGGCATGGGCCCAACGGAGGCATCACAAACTTCGACAACTTCATGTTTGCCATGCTCACTGTGTTTCAGTGCATCACCATGGAGGGCTGGACGGATGTACTCTACTGGGTTAGTATTAGCATGAGACTTCACACGCGTCCTAGCTAGCAGCACGTTGTCTTTTTGGCGTCTAATGAATGTTAGTCAGTAATTATATTTGTGTAGAGAGGATGAAGTGCTCATACAGTCAATACTGTTTTGAGGAGAGAGTGAGATGCTCAAATAGCCGCCCACACACTGAGTTAGGGAACTCAAGAGTCTGCGACTGACCAGTGTGCTCTGATGAGATCCACCCACCTTTCCCATCATCCTCTGGAACGTGTTTCCTTCGTTTCATCACAGCACATGGTTCATTTACAGATGCATAAACTCCAGATAGATTTCCAGCCTAGATTTTCTGTGAATCACCACCCAAAATTGCTTAGTAGCTGTTTTTAAACCTCTTTATGGATTTTTAAAAATCCAAATTTACTTTTGGACCATCCATCCATAAATCCATCCATCCGAACATCCTGTGCATACATCCTGTACATACATCCTGTACATACATCCTGTACATACACACTGTACATACATACATACATACATACATACATACATACTGTACAAACATACATACATACTATGCATGCATACTGTACATACATACTGCACATACATACATACTGTACATACATGTATACATAAATACTGTACATGCATACTGCACACGCATGCATACTGTACATAAATACTGTACATACATGCATACATAAATACTGTACATACATACTGTACACACATGCATACTGTACATACATACTGTACATACATACATACATACTGTACATGCATACTGTACATACATGCATACATAAATACTGCACATACATACTGTACACACATGCATACTGTACATACATACTGTACATACATACATACATACTGTACATGCATACTGTACATACATACATACATACTGTACATCATACATACATACATACATACATACTGTACATACATACTGTACATACATGCATACATACTGTACATACATACATACATACATACTGTACATCATACATACATACATACATACATACATACATACCGTACATACATGCATACATACTGTACATACTGTACATACATTCTGTACATACTGAGCATACATACTGTACATACATACCGCACACACATGCATACTGTACATACATACATACTGTACATACTATACATACATTCTGTACATACATACATACTGTACACACATGCATACATACTGTACATACATACATACTGTACATACATACATACATACATACTGTACATACATAGATACTGAAAAAGAGTATTTATTTATTTATTATAATTTAAGTATTTATTGCAACTTTATTGACAGTGTGTGGGATTTTTCCTTTATCTTTCCTTTATATTGACTCCCATCACTCAAACTTCTTATTAGAAGTTAAACTTGTGAAAGTCTTCTGGTATTTCTTCAAAATATCTAAACATGTTAAAAGTGAAATCCAGATTGATTTTGAGCAGAACATCTTCTCTAGACCTGTTTTGAACCTTCCTCTTCACAGTTTCTGTTTCATTCTTTAATTTTCTCTTTCTCCCCACCTCTTTTCCTCTTCTTCCTGCTTCTCTTCCTCTGTTCTTTCAGATGAATGATGCTATGGGGTTGGAGCTGCCCTGGGTGTACTTTGTGAGCTTGGTCATCTTCGGCTCTTTCTTCGTCTTGAACCTGGTTCTGGGTGTGTTGAGCGGGTGAGCAGCTCCTCTTTCTCTTCACTTCACTTTTTTTTTTCTCTGCCTTTCTCCCAAGACTAAACTCCCATCTATGGAGTTTCTCTCAGCTAAATGTACTCTCTCTCTCCGGGTTAACCGTCATGTTTGGGCCCTTGTAGGTGAATGACGCCATTGGCTGGGAGACGCCGTGGATCTACTTTGTTAGTCTGATCATTCTGGGCTCGTTTTTTGTGTTGAATCTTGTGCTGGGTGTTCTCAGTGGGTAAGAGAAGGAGAATCGCTGTGTGCTGTGGAGACTGCTGTGAATTTCTTAGATCTGCCAGAGTTTTTCTTGCATGGGGTTCAGTCATGGACAAAAATTGCAAACTAATCTGGTTAAAATCTGGAAAAAAAATCAGTATTAATAATACTTATAATAATATTAATAATACAACTCGGAATAATACATTCATTATTAAGTAGTATGTTTATTTATGTATAAATCAACTATTCATGTTTTAATATCAATAACATTAAAAATATAAATTATTATACATTTTAATGTATTTTATTTTATTATTCTGCATAATTTCTGGCAGGCACTCTCAAAGAATATTTATTCATATTTATTTTATACATACTGTAAAAAAATGTATAATATATATATATATATATATATATATATATATATATATATATATATATATATATATATATATATATTTATATTTATATATATATATATTTTTTTTTTTTTTTTTTAATTTACAGTATATATAAAATAAATATTAATAAATATTCTTTGAGAGTGCCTGCTGAAATTATGAATGATATATCTGCTTGGGGTGTCTGCAATGCTTTTTCCATGACTGCATATTCCTAGTTTTATTTTTTTACGGGTTTCAGGTATTTTCGGAAGTGTTGTGTGCTGTGAGATGATCTTTACGCCTGCCGGGTTGATTTGTTTTGAGCTAATGACATTATTAAGTAAAACGCTTCCAAGGACAGAATGAAATGAGAGAGGAAGTGATTCAGACCAATGAAAGTCAAGAAGGGGAAATGACATTGTTTCGACTAGAGGACAATAACTAGGGCGAAGCAGGTGAATGATGCTCATTCAGCAGAAACGGTTGCTTTTCTGAAAAAAAAAAAGCATTAGTCATTTGGACGATTTAGCAATTCAGCACTTAAATTCAGCACTCAATTCGATATGGTTATTTAGTTTTTTGTAAATCAGAACGATGACATCTCCTTCAGAGAAGGGCACAGATTTCCTGACCTCCTCCGGAAGGGTGAAATGAATCTGCTTGTTGTGTCCGCAAGTCCTTCAAGCGCTTTCTTAGAGCTGCAGGGTTATTAATATTCTCCCACCGTGCCCGTGGTGCAACATATACAATTTGCAGATCTTCTAGAAATTAGGTTTAGATTTCATTTATGTGCTTCTGCCATTTTATTAAGGATGTGACACACATCGTGTGACCTTTCAAGACGCGTTTCTGTGATGTTTCTCCTTGTCCTTTGTGGACAAGCATGCACCCTGCTGGCAGGACGCTGAAGCATTCACACTTACTGTACGTTTAGATATATGTGAAGATGGTAAGCATGCACGTTAATCGTGAGAATTAGTTTAGGGTAATTCTCACTATTAACTATGACTTTTCACCTAATTACTGCTTATTAATAGTAGGAAGGTAGTTAAGTTTAGGATAATGTGATGTAGAATATGGTCATGCAGAATAAAGCATTAATATAAGTACTAATAAATAGCCTAGGAATATGCATGCTAATAAGCAACTAGTTAGTAGTGAGAATTGGATAAATTTGATCACATCTATACAATTATTTGGATTATTTTGCATTATCTCAGAATATTTATTTAACATTATACTAATTCAAGACACAGATCATTATTATCATCTTATAAAACCGACTATAACTCAAGTGTTTTGGAATTGATGATGGTAAAATCTAATTTGAATTGTTTTTGGTGGTGTTGAAAGTTAATTTTCTATTTTAGAACTATTTCAGTTCTATTTGATTCAGTAAATGTTTGAAATCACATTCAGAGAATTATGTTCCAGAGATACCAAATATGCTTTATTGCTAATCAAAATATACATTAGGGCTCTCAAACGATTAATCACGTCCAAAATAAAAGTTTGTGTTTACATAATATGTGTGGGTGCACTGTGTATAATTATTTTGTATTTATAAATACACACACATGCTTGTATATTTAAGAAGAAAAATATTATTTATATATAAAATATTTATATTTATATATAATAAAAATTATATATAAATCTATATACAGTATATACATGAAAATATTTCTTATATATATACAAGCATGTGTGTGTATTTATATAAATAAAACAATTATACACAGTGCACCCACATATATTATGATATTAATCATGATTAATTGTTTGACAGCCCTAATATATATATATATATATATATATATATATATATATAGTGTATATATATATATATGAAGAGTTCAGATCCAAAAGCCTCTAAATGCCATTTGAAATTTTCTTCTAAAATGACCATTTTTATCAAGCTTGTATATTTAAGTTCAGTAATTTCACTTAAATGACAATTAATAGGTAATCTTCATTGCCATTTAAGTGAAATTACTGAACTTAAATATACAAGCTTGATAAAAATGGTCATTTTAGAAGAAAATTTCAAATGGCATTTAGAGGCTTTTGCATCTGAACTCTTCATATATGTATAATATAAATTTTTAATAGTCATGTCTAACAAAACATTAGCAATGTCCCTTTAATTATACATATAAATTAAGTCATTTCAAGATAAATGATTTTTTTTGGTACAAAATAATGCAAAATACTTGTATATTCAGGTGTAAAAATGTTTTTTGTAAAACTTTAAAAACCACATATCTGTACAAAATATATAATATACTGTATTTTCATACTGTATCATCTTGTGAAATGTTATGCTTAAAAAGTGACATCTTTCTTAAACTAAATATGCATGGTTTGATATTTTAGTACGTAATGCCTTCATTAATGCAGACAAATGTTGTATGATTAGTAGTGAACTGAAGGTAAAACTGTTTTCCTGAACCCAGAGAGTTCTCTAAAGAGCGAGAGAAGGCAAAGGCTCGTGGAGATTTCCAGAAGCTGCGGGAGAAACAGCAGCTGGAGGAAGACCTGAAGGGTTATCTGGACTGGATCACACAGGCTGAAGACATCGAACCCTGAGAATGAGGAGGATGAAGAGGACAGCAAACGCAACCGTGAGTACCTGAATACAGCACATGACAGGAACATTGTCATTTTAATGATTACTAATTAACAAGCACACATTATACACTCCATGTGCAGAAAGTTATTTCAAGTCAGGATTCAGAATTGAGCTGAGAATGCTTTTAAAATCATGAATTTCAGTTCAATTTTAGTCGATTTGATCAATTTAAATGTGAATTTAAGGAAAAAAATCCTTAATAAAAAAATCCTGTTACTTCTGCAAGTATAGTTTTTAATAAAGAATACTTTAACTTTCAGAAATACACTATTGCCAGAGACATTTGATGATGTTAATAGTGTAGTAATATTTACCACCTACATTATAGAAGTTGTGAATTATCTGTAAATTGAATAAATTGTAATTTGGATGTAAAATTGTGTGTAATTTATATATACACTACTGTTTAAAAGTTTGGGATATTTAAGAGTTTTTTTTTTTTTCGGCAGCATTTATTTGATCAAAAGCACAGTAATATTGTGAAATATTATTACAATTTAAAAGAATTGAATAAAGTTTAAATGTCACTTATTCATGTGATCAAAGCTGAATTTTCAGCAGTCTTCAGTGTCACATGACCCTTCAGAAATCATTTTAATATGATGATTTGTTGCTCAAGAAACATTTCTTATATTTCAATGTTGAAAACAGTTGTGCAGCTTAATTTTTTTATAGAAACATTGATTAATTGATGAATAGAAATATTTGAACAAACAATAGAGTAGAAGTACAAACAAACCGCATTTATTTAAAATTAGGGCTGGGATACGAATTAATGACATCCAAAATAAAAGTTTGTGTCTACATAATATATGTGTGTGTAGTGTGTATAATTAATTTGTATATATAAATACACACACATGCATGGATATATTTAGAAAAAATGTGTTATTAATATATCAAATGTTTATATTTATACATAATATTAATTATGTATAAGTATATGCATGCAAATATTTCTTAAATATATCCATGCATATGTGTGTATTTATATACAAAATAATGATACATTTAATTTTATACATTTATACTTTTATTAACATAAAAAAGTCATTTTAAATGGACATAATATTTCACAATATTACTTTGTTTTTTGTGTATTTTTATCAAAACATTGCAGCCTTGGTGAGCAGAAGAGACTTCTTTCAAAAACATAAAAAATCGTACCAATACTTAAACTTTTAACCGGTAAAATATAATATATATATATATATATATATATATATATATATATATATATATATATATTATGTAAACAAACTTTTATTTTGGTTGCCCAGCCCTATTTAAAATATAAATCTTTTGTAATATTATAAATGTGATTTTGGTCAATTTAATGCGACTTTTGAAAAGTAGTGTATTTCATTTTTTGCATTGCATTTCAACTTTCATATTATGCAACAGTCCATTTCCCAGAATGCTTTAAATAACTCCTACAAAATAGTTCGAATCAATGCAAAGTCATCATAAAACGATGTGGTTGAGACTGGTTGAATGACAAAATTAAAATCTGCCTATGTTAATTGTTTTAGTTTAGTTTAGAAAAATGTAATTAGGGAACAATCAGCATATCAAGGAATCAATAGCCATGATTAGCCACATTTTGTGTTGAACTAATGAAAGTGAACTTCTCAATTACACTTTTCAGACTTGTATTAAGGGTGGTGTTTCAACCAAAGCTTTGCAACTTTTCTAGCAGCCACTGAGCCGTCTTTAATTGGCCCGTCATGCCCATCAAACTGCAGCGTGACACCGAACAGACGTCAGCAAACCAGAACATCTGCCTCTGGTGTATTTTTGATGATAGAGTTGAGGAGCAGTGAGCAAGCGCTGACGGCACAGTGCTGAACCGCAGATTTGTCAATCAAAGTCCAACATCTTCAGGTCAGAGGGTTCAGTACAGTACCGGACCGACATCTAGGACTTTTTAACTGTGATCAAGTCACTGCCTTCAAGTATTGTCTTAAAGTGACATTAAATGAGCTGAATGTAAGCCAGTCAGTATGTCCGGCATCAACTGAACGAGAGGAGCTTGCTCATAGTGGCGTGAAGTGGAGAAACGAAGCAAAATAAGGACTAATCCTAATCCCTCTTATATAAGCAGCACACATGAATCTGAGCGGTCGGTAACAGCAGATACTCCAGCGAACAGCTCTCTGACTGACCTCAGTTCTGCGAGAGGACGCTCGGGTTAGATTAGCCGTCTGGATTCTGAAAGGGTTTTTTTTTGTTGCTATAATTGATTGATACAGACCCACAAAAGTCGCTCGTCTGGAAAGCTTAGCATTTATGCAGAACTTATTCTGCAAATGGAAAATCAAGCTGAATTCTGTTTTCGCTCACACAAGCTCACAGATCTCTTAGAAGGGAATTTATTTTCGTTTTTACATACTGTATGCATAACATTTAAAACAAAATGCACTTAAACAATCTTTAATAGCTTGAACCTCCAAGCAAACAATTTAATCTCCACACTGACTCGAACTACTTTTTGTGTTTACAAGACCATAATGTAGTTATAATTTAACTAATTTTACTTAAAAATTAGTTTTTAACTTAAAGCGATACTCCACCCAAAAATGAAAAATTTTGTGATCATTTATAGGGCCCTATGATTTCCGTGATCACGTAATGAAAGCATGGCGAAGCGGCTCTCCATGGCTCTCCTTTCGTCGGCAAAAAGTTAAGAAACTCGACGCTATAAGCCATCAGTGCCGAGCCGAGAAGTTCGCCGCCACATACTGCGTTTCGTTTTTTAACACTATTTAAAACACACAGCGTATTCTTTCAGTTGTATTTCCCCGCTCTCCCTCCATCTCTCTCTCACTCACGCGTCTCTCTCCCATACACACACACACAACGTGCACACCGCGTCTGTCTATGAGGTGCCGGACTGGACAAAACTCCTGAGTGACACTGGCATGAGAAGATATACAGAGTGTGACTTTATTTAAACTTATATAAACTAATATAATTTATATTACTGGACAGTTTAAAGTTCAAGGGTAAAAAAATGCTAATTCCCAAAAAATAAAACATAAAAAACGGAACTTTGGGAAAAAATAAAATGGAATTTGGGAAAAAAAATAAAACGGAAAAAACGTAATTTGGGAAAAAATAAAACGGAATTTGGGAAAAAATAAAACGGAATTTGGGAAAAAATAAAACGGAATTTGGGAAAAAATAAAATGGAATTTGTGGAAAAATAAAACAGAAAAATGGAATTTGGGAAAAAATAAAATGGAATTTGAGAAAAAATTAAATGAAAAAAACGTAATTTTTGAAAAAATAAAAAGGATTTCATAGGACCCTACATTTACTCACTCTCAAGTTGTTGCAAACCTGTATGAGTTTCTGTCTTCTGCTGAACACAAAGGAACATATTTTGAAGAACGATTGGAACTTTGGCACCATTGACTTCCATAGTAGAAAAAAAAATACAATGAAAGTCAAAAGTTCCAATCGTTCTTCAAAATATCTTCCTTTGTGTTCAGCAGAAGAAAGAATCTCGTACAGGTTTGCAACAACTTGAAGGTGAGTAAATGATGACTTTTAATTTTTGGGTGGAGTATCCCATTACTTATTTTTTCTGAACTTTAAGTAATGATGAACTTCCATGAATGCATGTGGGGACATCGAGGTCAGAGGTTGGCTTCATATCATACACACATGCAAACATCTACACCATCGAATCTCAAACATTCGGACCCTCGCTATGTTCCTATGTTCTCATTGAACTCATTGCACCCTGTTCCTAATAACCTGCTCTTGCTCACTGTTAACTAACTACCCTTCATCCTTTGCTCCCATCCAGCAGACCAGTTGCCTCAAAGTTGATGTTGTTGTTGTTGTTTACTGTTGTTAATTGTTGTGTTTGGTGCTGTTCTTGTTCCCGTGCTTTAACCCGTGTCGATGTGGCTACTCGTTCTCGCCCTCGTGACCATGCCACGGCTGTGCTGTGCTGTGTAAATCATGCATGGGCTTTGGTTGCATGGGAAATGAAGGGGTTACATTGGCCAGCCTCATGGAGAAGAAGAAGAAAGGGTTTGGCTGGTTCAGCCAGTCCTCTGACACTCATGGTAAATCTCCTCCCACCCTTCTGTCCCTTTCATATGTGTGATTACTTGATGATATTCATGTTAGAAGCCTCATAGAGTTTAATAGGCTCTCTTTTGAAAAGAGATATGTATTGCTCATAGCACAAATGCCCTATTTTGGCCTGTATGGATTGGAAGTATGTTGTGAAGCTAATATGTCTGTGTGTGATGCTTATGCAGATGCTATGATGTGTGAATGCACTTGTGCTTTGCAAATGTGTGCGTTTTCTCTTCTCTACGACCGAACTGAGTCTATATGCTGTTTGTCCCCAACAGTTTTTCCTCAGCATTAGCGATATCAAAATCCTCGCTTGCCCGTTTCCTCCTTCCTGTACTAATTTAGTCTTCTCATTGTCATTCTCTCAAAATCAGAGTGAGTCAGAGATCAGATCCGGCAGGAGTGGGGGCGCAGCGTCTCTACAACTTAAAAAATCCCATTTTAAAACAGTGACAGCCAGTTTCTAACATAGAAATGAGGTTAAACCCAGATCACCAGGCTCATGGTCAGCAGTTTATAGAGAAGTCACAAAAAGTCTGATCACACTCGCTTATTACTGTCTTTGGATGTGTCAGGATATATCCTGAGGGAATGTGAGGGCTGAGCTGAACATATATTTTGTACTTTTCCCCTCTAGCGGCCTTTTGTTTTAGCATTACTGAAGTCATGATTGAACTATCGGCCTTTTAATTCGATTTCTATAAATATCTCTCAGCACAGATACAGAATGACTATAATTGAGCTGTCATATAAAAACACTTTGCATTAATGCTTTTCTGCTGTAACATTAGTATGGAAGTACATTAATGACAAATGTCTTTGAAACATAAACCATGTTGAGTTGCACTAATTTTATTGTTTTTTTTTGTGCAAATTATATTTCTTTAAGAATTTCTGTTTCACTAAGGATGCATTTAAAAATGACGTCTTTCTTGTTAAATATTTCTCAGCAAGATAAACAATCTTGTCAAGTTCTTGTCCTCTAAATTTGACTGAGAATGTTTGAATTGTGTGTTGCATGTTTTAATGCGTGTGTGCTGAACCTTGTGTTTGTAACACAATAGCGAGTATGCCGGCGAGTGAGACCGAATCCATGAATACAGAGAATGAGAAAGGAGAAGAGGAGAAGGCGACATGTTGCGGCCCTACATGGTGAGAAAACTCACAAATACACATGAATTGATTTTTATTTCATTAGTAATGAATCAGTGTAATATGCTGTATCAAGGAGGTATATGAATACTCTGTTTTCTTTTTTAACTTTAAAATTTGTTTCAATTTACAGTCAAAAAATTTCAAAATCAAAGTGCAGGTCAGTAAAGATGTGATTAATACATGCTAATGTCAGTTTATTTGTTATTGCATGTATTTACATGCTATTTGCATGTATTACTGTGAGCTTGCATGCTCTATCTGTCTGTCTGTCTGCTTAGCTAGCATTCCAGCGATCTGTTTAGCTAGTTAACATTCCAGCTGATCTGTTTAGCTAGTTAACATTCTAGCTATCTGTTTAGCTAGTTAACATTCCAGCTATCTGTTTAGCTAGTTAACATTCCAGTGATCTTTTTAGCTAATTAACATTCCAGCTATCTGTTTAGCTAGTTAACATTCCAGCGATCTTTTTAGCTAATTAACATTCCAGCTATCTGTTTAGCTAGTTAACATTCTAGCTATCTGTTTAGCTAGTTAACATTCCAGCAATCTGTTTAGCTAGTTAACATTCCATCAATCTGTTTAGCTAATTAACTTTCTAGCTATCTGTTTAGCTAGTTAACATTCCAGCGATCTTTTTAGCTAATTAACATTCTAGCTATCTGTTTAGCTAATTAACATTCCAGGTATCTGTTTAGCTAGTTAACATTCCAGCTGTTTAGCTAGTTAACATTCCAGCTGTTTAGCTAGTTTATATTCCAGCTGTTTAGCTAGTAACATTCCAGCTGTTTAGCTAGTTAACATTCCAGCTGTTTAGCTAGTTTATATTCCAGCTGTTTAGCTAGTTAACATTCCAGCTGTTTAGCTAGTTTATATTCCAGCTGTTTAGCTAGAACATTCCAGCTGTTTAGCTAGTTAACATTCCAGCTGTTTAGCTAGTTTATATTCCAGCTGTTTAGCTAGTTAACATTCCAGCATTCTGTTTAGCTAGTTAACATTCTAGCGATCTTTTCAGCTAGTTAACATTCCAGCGATCTGTTAAGCTAATTAACATTCCAGTGATCTGTTTAGTTAATTAACATTTCAGCTATCTGTCTAGTTAGCTAGCTAGCTTTCTGTCTAAAATGTTATTTGTCTAGCCAGCATTCTGTATATCTAGCACTGTAGTATTCAATCATTTTAGCATTCTCCAATATAGTGTTCTAGTATTCTGTCTATTGCTTTGTGTCTTGCTCTGTTTATCTAGCATTCAATAATTCTGCCGTATATAATATATAGCGTTCTGTTGTTTATAATTTGTTTTATGTTTTGTAGTGTTGCTCTGATTATAATTTTAATGCATACCTATCTAATATTCTAACATTCAGACTAGCATTGCAATGCTATATCTAGTGTTCTTTTTATCACTTTAGCGTTCTGTCAAGTGCTCTAGTTTTCTAACGTTGTGGTGTCCTTTCTATCTAGTGTTCTAGCTAGTGTTATGTAATTCTATCTATGTGTTATTGATCCAGCATTCTATCATTCTAGTGTTCTGTTTAGATCCCGTGTATCTACAGTAGCATTCTATTGTTCTATTTAGCGCTCGATCGACTGTTCAGGTGTTCTATCCATCACAACATTTTGTCTCTCTTGCATTCCAACGTCTATTATTAAGAATTAAAGCGTTCTATCTAATGTTAAATCTCTTCTTTCAATGCATCATTCTATTTTCATTTCTTCTTGTGTCTGTTATCTGACTTGTTCACTCCCTCCTCTTTCAGTCGGCGCTGGCGTCGCTGGAACCGCTTGTGTCGAAGGAACTGTCGTTTGGCTGTGAAATCTGTGCCGTTCTATTGGCTTGTGATCATCCTGGTGTTCCTCAACACTTTGACCATCTCATCAGAACATTACAACCAGCCCATGTGGCTCACACAAGTACAGGGTGAGCTCTGCATGTATTTGTACTCAAAGCAATGAGTGTAAAAGATCATGACTGCTTCATGTTCTCACTGTATCCTCTCTTTTCTTTGTCTGACCCCGATGGGTTTCCTCTTGTAGACGTGGCCAATAAAGTGCTGCTGGCCCTGTTCACATGCGAGATGTTGGTGAAGATGTACAGTCTGGGCCTGCAGGCTTATTTTGTGTCTCTCTTTAATCGCTTTGACTGCTTTGTGGTGTGCGGTGGCATCACTGAGAACGATCCTAGTGGAGTTAGAGATCATGTCGCCTCTCGGCATCTCAGTGTTTCGATGTGTACGACTTCTCAGGATCTTTAAAGTCACACGGTAAGGGATCGGAAACTGAAAATTGTGCTATTTTAAAGTTCCTAATTTTGTTTTGGAGGTCTTCTACAATATATTTACATGCTTTCAACTTCAAAAAACACTTTAATTGTCTCATAATATACTTTTCTCACAGTGTCTGAAATGGTGTATGATAAAGGATTCGTCTCTCTAAACTCCCCTTTCTGTGAGCCAGCTCTGCTCTGATTGGTCAGATGGCCTAGTTGTTGTGATTGGTCACGACTTATGGCACATGTCAGAAATGAAACACCCATTGCCATATCTGAATTTCCTGACCATCTCATGACCAATTCGTACGAATTCGGTACAAGTGATTAAAAAGTGGCTAATCGTACGTACCTTAATTCGAAATTCAGTACATTTGTCTAAACCTACGTGATGGTTAGGTTTAGGGGCGGGGTTAGGGGTAGGTTATTCATACGAATTGGCCAATTCGTAAAATATGTACGATTTAGCAAAATCTTACTAATTCGTACGAGTGAGGTCGTATGAATTGTTACGATTAGCCACCTCGTAAAAATTCGTATGAATTCCCGTGAGATCGGGTTGGAATTTCAGCTCCAGAGTCTTCCTCAGCACTTATAGCGATACTAACAATAATGATGTTGTTTTTCAGTCCTCATTCTTCGAAGTCGCATGTAAAGTAAATTTGCTTTTACAGTGCAGAAAACAGCGTCTTCTTGGCGTGTCGACAACACAAACCAAATTCTTTCAGGCCTCAGCTACATCTAGTGTTTGAGGTTCAAAGTAGACGTTTTTCACGGGCAGCCAATGAGATTATAGGCTTGCATTATGGCAATGTGCAGTTCAGAATCTGTTCTTTCTTTTGGGAGACAATAACCCCATTTATCATGAACTTTAATTATTTAATAAACCTTTTACAGTCATACACAGCTATATTATACACTGGATAAAAGGTAATATCTTGAAAAGAATAATGGGACACTTATACAGCTAGTTCGTCCTGTTTTTTTGACAGAATGACATTTAAGAAAGACATTTTTGCAGGGCTCAGAACACTTTTTTTACAGTTTGTTTATTCCCTTTAGTCATTGGGCGTCTCTCAGTAACTTGGTGGCATCTCTGCTGAACTCCATGAAGTCCATCGCATCTCTATTGCTGCTGCTCTTCCTCTTCATCATCATCTTCAGCCTCCTCGGTATGCAGGTGTTCGGCGGCAAGTTTAACTTCGACGAGACACAAACGAAGAGGAGCACCTTTGACAACTTCCCTCAGGCCTTGCTCACTGTGTTTCAGGTGTGTGTGTGTATCTTTTTTTTAAATGTTATTTTAATGGGATATGTGTTTGCTCATGTGTAACAATGTTCCCAGATTCTGACCGGTGAAGACTGGAATGCCGTCATGTACGATGGAATTATGGCGTACGGTGGCCCATCATCATCAGGAATGATCGTGTGCATCTACTTCATTATTCTTTTCATCTGTGGAAACTGTATCCTCCTCTTACTGCTGCTAAATTCCTAATGAAGCCAAAAAAGTGAACAGAAAAACAAAGGGATTTTTTGTGTCATTACCTCAAGGAGTCAATTCATCTTCTTCTCTAGACGTCAGACATGTTGGTGTAAGCTGCAGTAATTGTAGATTAGTTTAACTATCTTGGTTGCAAGAGAAAAGTTTGAAGTTTCAGTTCCTGGGATGTCAGTAGCACCTCAATACAGCACATGAGCTCCATGGGGAGGAGTTGGATCAAGATCCAAGGGGTGGAGATGGGTAGGATTAGGGTTGGGTTTAGGAAATAAGGGTGGGTTTAGGGGTCAGAGGGTGGAGTTGGGTAGGTTTAGGTGTATGTAAGGTGGGAGGAGTTGGATCTGGATCCGACTCCTCCCCATGGATTTCATGTTCTGTGGTGAGAACCATCTCTGGGATGTTACCCTAGATTCAGAGAGTTAAGTCCCGCCCCATTACTGTTTTTGCCTAGTTACTATATATATATATATATATATATATATATATTGCACAACTGTTTTCAACATTGATAATAATCAGAAGTGTCTCTTGAGCAGCAAATCAGCATATTAGAAAGATTTCTGAAGGATCATGTGACTGTAATGATTCAGCTTTTATATCAGTAGAAGTAATTACATTTTAAAATATATATACATTTTTTTTATTTTAATTTTTTTATTTTAGAATTTTTTTTTTGTTTTTTTGGGATAAATGGATTATTAATATTTATATCTGTTGATATCAGCCTGCCCAGGGACTACAGGTGGAAATTAGCACAAGTGCTACAACCTGGTAAAATGCATTTCTCCTTTTAAGGTAATGTATATTTAGCAGCATTGTCCTTGTAAAAAAAAAAAAATAATATATATATATATATATATATATATATATATATATATATGCAGCCTTGGTGAGCATAAGAAACTTAAAGAGACAAAAACAGTAATGAAAAAAATTCCAGACCCAACATTTTTCAACACTAGTGTTTGTTATGTGTAGACAATGTGCAAATTAAATGTAATGAAAAAATGTAAACACAAAGGTTTATAGCTTTAAGAAATAGCTTTGATCATAAAATCTCCCAGTATTTAATCATCATCATATCATTCCATCATTCACTTGTCTGCAGTTATTTGCTTCATATTCCCACAGTTCACAGTGACCGAATCTGTCAATCTCCAAAAATGAAACAAACCTTAACTAAGGATGTATTGGTTCAGTATATAGCAGTTTGCAAACAGTAACTTTTCTGTAGTTTGCTATTTCATAATGTCAAGACATATATTGAACATTGTGAAAAGGCTTAAAATGTTGAGCTCTGATAGAATTGCAATTTTTATTGCATTGCAAAAATGTGTTGTATGATGAGCATTACAGTATAAATCTGTTGGTTTACTTAACACATTGACACCTAGACATTCTTCTGAATGTGTTCTTGGCTATCGCTGTGGACAACCTTGCAGACGCGGAGTCTCTGAACACAGACACCGATCAATAAGAAGAAATGGTAAATGATAAAAACGTGTAGAGGTCATTTAATCAAACACTGAGGGCCTGGATCCAGGTTCCTCTGTTCGTGTGCTGCATTTTACAGTGCTTGTTTTCCTGCCTTTTTTCCCCAAGTGACGAAAATGATGAAAACGAAGATGATGCCAAGGTAACTAGTTTGTGCCTGTTTTATGTGTTTTTGTGTTAATAGTAGGATATTATAGCGTTGCTTTCTTTCCTTCAGGCTGGAGAGGAGGACGAGAAGGAAAACGCAGGTAAAGAACTATATCATGTCGTTGCACATCCAAGATGATTTTTTTCTATACTTGTCCTGATCATCATGTCTGTGTAACAGAGGAGGAAGAAGAAGAGCAGGACGTTCCTGCCGGGCCTCGTCCACAGATCTCAGAGCTTGTTAAGAAGGAGAAAATCACTCCAATCCCAGAGGGCAGTGCGTTCTTCATCTTTAGCAACACAAACCCGTATGTGTCACATTGACGTCTGCTCAAACATACACACAATTAGACAGGAACAAAGACCCATGTAAACGTTCACACACTCTTCATTTCTGAATCCCTTTTTACATTTATGTTTATGCATTTGGCAGATACTTTTATTCAAAACAACTCATATCCATTTATGCATTCCCTGAGAATCAAACCCATTTTATTTTAGTATTATTTATATGCGAATAAAGTATTTGTTAATATTTGTTAATATAAAAGCTTTATTTTTGGTTTCAGTTTTCATTTTAGTTTAAGTCTCTATTTAGCTTTAATTTATTTTTATTTCAGTTTTAATTTTAATAATATTAATACTAATCTTAAGGGCAAAGGCGACATTTAAATGTTTTATTTAAATGTAATTTTATGGGGTGTTTTTTATTATTATTTCAGCTTTTTTAATTAGCGAAAACATTAACAACACTGTTTAGAATTTTAACTGTTGGAGAAAATTTTATTTTCATTAAAATTACTATAGACTTCTGTTTGAACAGAGCCTGTCACACAAACATGGCAAATTTGTTCTTCACATTAATGTGTCACCACTGCATCACTTTATCGTTTTGGACAAAATAAGATAAACCTGATCAAGCTTTAGACTTGTTTTTGCATTTCAACTAAATCCATGTTTCTAATAACTAAATAAAGTCACAAGGCAAATTATTTTATTGTTTTAATTGCTTAGAAAATCCATTTTTTTACACATTTGATGCTTCTGGATCTTGAACACACATATAGTGTTGAAGATGTTTTTCAGTGTCTCTCTCTCTCTCTCTGTAGAATTCAGAGTCGCCTGCCACAAGCTGATAAACCACCACATCTTCACCAACCTCATCCTCGTGTTCATTATGCTAAGCTCCGCCTCCTTGGCCGCTGAGGACCCAATCAGAAACTTCTCTGCCCGCAATATCGTGAGTACAACTAGTGCACGCATACAGGAGCTATTTGGTTCTGCAAATGTCACATAATTCATTAATGTCCAAAACATATCTCAATATATTCAACTATAACAAGATTGTAAACGAAAGTTTAGTGTTAAGATCAAGCATCAGTGCAAGTTTTTTTTTTTTAAGAGCTATGGAGTTGTAAGCACTCAGATTGTAAATATAAAAAACAATATTATATTTGTTATTTAATTTAAATTATTAAATTTACAGATAAAGTAAAACAAGTGTATTTACAAGTAATTATATGTTACTCACTCTCATGTCCTTCCAAATCCATAAGACTTTCGTTCATCTTAGGAACACAAATTAAGGTATTTTTTAAGGAAATCTGAAAGATTTAGGTTCTTCATCGTTGATCAATGTTTATATTTAAAATAATATATTATATTTAATATTATATTATGTTTATATTATATTTAAATTAATATTATATTTAAATTATATTATATTTAATATAATATATTTATATTATATTATATTTAAATTAAATTATGTTTATATTATATTTAAATTAAATTTGTTCATATAAAGCAATCGTGTCTCTTTAACTGCTCAATCCTTTTAGAAGTTTTTGAAGTGTCAGTGTTTTGGGTTAATGGACTTTCAATGGAGGCACAGAAATCTCTCAAATTTCATTAAAAGATCTTCATCTGTGTTCTGAAGATGAACTAAAGTCTAATGGATTTGGAACAACATGAGGTTGAGGAAATGACAGAATTTCCATTTCTGGCCGAACTAACCCTTAAATTAAATGTAATTCATTAAATGGTTAAATGTAGGGGTGTAACGGTTCAAATAATTCACAGTTTGGTTTTTATCACGGTTTCAGATTTTCGGTATGGTTCGGAAAGTGCTATTTTTTCAGGAAAAAATGTACTCTCAGAAAAGAAAAGAAAAACATATAATCAAACTACAAGCAACAGCACAAAATAATTATGATAGAGCAAAGATACCAAAAATATATATGTGTGTTTCAGGTTCAGAAAGTAATCAAATGTAAAATAACATTGCATATAATCTTCACTGTATAGATTAAATAAAGAGTAATCATTGTTAAAGTTACCAATGCTGTTCAATCAAGAGCAGTGAGTGAGTTTTTTCGCTTTTTTGTTGTTTGATTAACATTAAAAGGAATATTAGGCTGCTGCCACTTTAAGACGTAATGCACGGATCCAAGATACTGATACTGTACACATGAGTCCTCTTTCTAAAAAAAAAAAAAATAACAACAAAGTTTAAGTTTTATAAGCTCAAATGGTCGCCTTGCTCTTTTAGGGTTAGGGTGTGATGCGCATTCGTGACTCTCCTATTCGAACTTGTTCATTAAAATGAACAAATCTTTTCCCGAGTCAACTCGTTGATTTCGTTCGTTGAATGAACCAAATGACACGAAAAAAGATTTGTTCATTTTGATGAACGAGTTAAACAGGAGAGTCACGAATGTGCATCACAGAACAGAGCAAGGCGAGCATTTGAGCTTAGAAAACCTAAACTTTGTTTTTTTTTTAATGAGCGATCGTTTCGCTTGATAAGACCCTTATTCATCATCTGGAATCTTTTAAAGCCCTTTGAACAGTTTGCACTGAAACTGTCTTTTGGACCTTGAACCGTTGGTTCCATTAAAGTCCATTATATGGGAAAATCCTGGAATGTTTTGATCAAAAACCTTAATTTCTTTTCGACTGAAGAAAGAATGACATGGACATCTTGGATGACATGGGCATGAGTAAATTATCAGCAAAAGTTTTTTCAAAAGTGAACTACTCCTTTAAATTGGCTTGGCTTAAATGAGTTTAGTTAACACAGATAGCAACGTGTGCTTTTAAAGTTTAAAAAGAGTGACTGTTTTGTCAACCTTTTTAGATCATTCGCTGTTGTAACATATCAGGAAGCCAGAACGCTTATCTGACAGAAACATACAGTAGCCAAACTCTGTCTGTCTGTTTTACATGTTGATTTATTCATCAAACCATATTATAGATGCGTCGTCAGATTTAAGATGAACCGCGGTGCAAGTGCGTACCAAACCACTGGTGGCGAACGGTACGGTTAGATTTTTTTTTACAGAGAACCGTTACACCCCTAGTGATATTTGAGATGAAACTAGTGGAGATTGTATGCATTGTGCATCTGTTATTCCTTCGTTATTCCTGTTATTTTCATATCTGTTAACCCCTTTCTTCCCAACTAAGGACTTCCTTCACTGAAAGAGTAATGTTTCTGTGGTGTTACTGTAACAGAGTAATAATTAACTTACCTATAATTCTAAATATATATTCTGATGGTAAATGATGATTGCTAAATGTCATTGATCTTTGTTAAACATGTACATTGCTCTTTGCAGATACTTGGTTACTTTGACTATGCTTTTCACGGCTATCTTTACTGTAGAGATCGTGTTAAAGGTAAATGTCCTGCCCTGTGCTCGTGTTGTGTGTTGTGTATGTTCAGTAACGCTGTAACCGTCTGGTTTATTCCAGGTCCTAGGCTATGCAGATTATGTCTTCACTAGTATGTTTACATTTGAGATCGTGTTGAAGGTAACCTCTCGGCACACAGGCCTGGCTGCATTCTCTCCATGTGTGTCACCTGCTACTTCAGTACTACCTGGCTTGATCAATCTCTTTTCTTTCTCTTTTTTTAAACCATGGCACCTCTTTACTAAAAGACTAAAAGAAAAGAAATGTCTCAGAACATGAAAGCACATCTTCATCAAACACAGCACAAGAGTTGTCAGGTTTTCCCTTTTCTTTTGGGGAGAGTGACAGGGCTTGAACTCGACCCTGATTGGTCAAAGTGGGGTTAAGGAGGTTTTGAAGGAAAGCGATCTGGAGAAATCACACAGGATGTGTCTGTAAAACTAAAATGCTTTTTTTTGTTGAGGAAAGAAAGCAATGAAAAAAGACGAAACTATGCAACTCTTTGTGAAATGAAAATAACACTGCCTCTCTCATGCCTTCATAACTGATTGGCCCGTTTGCAGTCCATAAAAGAGGGGGCAAATATAACCATGCTTGGACAGAACATGGTTCAAACCCCTTGACTGAGTGCATATCAATGCAATGCGACCTCCAGCGCCATAGAGGGCAGCACAGTTGTTATTTAATGCAGTAATTCTCTCTGGCTGTGTTCAGAAATGTCATACTACAGTGCTATTCTCTTCCTGCAGTTTATAGTATGTAGCCTATACTGTGCAAAATATGCACATTTTGTCTATATATTTCTGTTTAGCTTTCAGTTTTACTTAAAGTAATTACTTAAAGTATTTATTTTAGCTAATTGCCAATGCAAAATTTCTAATTTAGTTTACATTTTTAAGTTTACATTTTAATATAATATGTATTTTTAGTGTTATTTTAATTCAGCTTTTTTATTTTTAATTAATTTAATTTGAGGCTATGTTTACACGGAAACGATTCTGAAGAGACAATGCAAAAGTGGCGTTATCACTTTTTATTCTGCGTTTAGACTCAGCGTTTTGGGTGGGAAATCTGTGTGAAATTCAATGTAGTATGCACTCCAGGTGGCTAGGTGGCGATGTGAAGCATTGCCACACAAAAAAACACAGCGCGCCTGCGTACAACCTTCACTGTCAAGCAGACTTTTGCGTTTTTACCCTTTACACAGGAACGCGGCGGTGAAGCGTTTTTAAGATTTACACTCTGGAGGGTGGTTTCACTTTTTTGAGTTTTTAAGCCCCCAAAACGGCGTCGCCGTGTAAACGAAAGGCACATCTGATACAATATTTCTACCTTTTCACCCGCGAGCGTTGTGATTTGAGTCGACATTGACACCGTTTGTGGAAATCTGAGGAATTATTTAGTTTGAATGCTAAATTTTTTATTTCGTTTACATTTTTAAGTTTACATTTTCATCTAATATGTATGTGTTATTTTATGTCAAGTTTTTAATAAATTTAGTTTTTGTTAACAATAACAATACTGATTTGAGTCGCATTGACACCATTTGTGGAAATCTGAGAAATTATTTAGTTTAAATGCAAAATTTCGTTAAAAATTTCAAGTTTACATTTTCATATAATATGTATGTGTTATTTTATTTCAGGTTTTTATTTTTAATAAATTTAGTTTTAGTTAACAATAATAACACTGATTTGAGTCGCATTGACAACATTTGGGGAAATCTGAGAAATTATCTAGTTTGAATGCAAAATTTCGAATTTCGTTAAAAATTAAGTTTACATTTTCATATAATATGTATGTTATTTTATTTCAGGTTTTTATTTTTAATAAATTTAGTTTTAGTTAACAATAATAACACTGATTTGAGTCGCATAGACAACATTTGTGGAAATCTGAGAAATTATTTAGTTTGAACAGAACCTTTAAAAATCTTTAAATCTGTTTTAAATTTAAATTTGAAAACTTTACACTTGTTCTTCAAATGTTGATTTTAGTTGCCAGGAATGTGTCACCAGAAGTTTTATTACATTTTTTAGATAATAAAAAATAACTTTTTATTTTTGCAAGAGTCAGAGTACCTTTCTTTTAATTAAATCTTTATAATTGTGTAATGCATAAACCCGGAAATAATTTTTAACCTATTTGTGATCA
The DNA here is from genome assembly GCA_030378365.1 of Hybognathus amarus. Lineage (NCBI taxonomy): Eukaryota > Metazoa > Chordata > Actinopteri > Cypriniformes > Leuciscidae > Hybognathus > Hybognathus amarus. The sequence continues at coordinate 473,097 of JAQIUQ010007201.1, read as the reverse complement.
GAAATATATAACACATTTTTACACAAAATGTACTTATTGTGAAATACCCAGTATTATTTTCAAGATGCTAACAGGATGCTACTTGCATTCAGGTGATGAGGTCATGGGACAAAAATATTAACATAATGCTTTTTAAATAGTTTATTGTGTAACCATTTCACAACCATTTCACAAGACCCCTTTAAAAACAAAATTAAAGTTGTATTGCTTTTAGTTCTTCTCTATAAGCTATTATCAATTGAAAACGAGTCATCATGCGGTAGGAAAGAAAACTGCACATATTAAATGATTTCAATTGTTTTTAATATTTAATAAATAATAGGCTGGTATTACATTTTGAACATAGCCTCTTGTTTTGTGGAGAGATTCTCATAAGTGCTGATCTTGGACCAGCAACTTCAAGCAAAACATTTTTTATGAAAATTTTAAGATTTTCACCTAAAGTGATTTATGTAGTTATCTAAAATTGGTCTCTGATCAGCAGCCAGCGTTCGCGTAACCCAGTGCTCGCCTTCGTGGTGTGTGGTTGCATCTGTATTCATAATCATTCAGCAAACGACTCCTTTGCATTCATGATTTTGGAGCGACTTGCTTTGGTTTTGGCTGGTTTTTTCTCTGCCTGCTGAATATGAAGTTAAAGTAGGAGCTTCTTCCCCCTCTTTTCTTTACCAGAATCTTGCCGAGGAAAACAGGGCGCAATGTTCTCAGAGGATAAAGAAAGCGGCTCACATGAATGTGACAGTAAGGGAAGTTCTCATTTCAGATCGCCTGATACATAGGTTCCCTATCTCTCTGACTCTTCTCTTGCTCTTTTATCTTTCCTCCTGTACTCTTTCTGTCAATCCTTATTTCTTCTGTCATAAGTTAGTCCCCTTCAAAGCTCGGCAACAAACAGCATGTTTTATTGCTGAGCCCCCTAGTGGTGGATTGTGAAACAGAGCTTACTACTACATTCATGTTGACTCAAGCCGTGAGGGTTTGGCGGAGTTAGTGCAAGGATCTCGCCTTTAGTCCAACTCCGAGCACGCCACCCTTAAAAAGAGTGATATTAAGGAGTGTAAATGTGTGTTTCTGCTCTATGCGAGTGTGTGTGTGTGAACTCTGTCTGAGAGTGTGATTTACTGTTTTCTCTATGTTCCTTCATTACGGTTGGGCAATTGTTGACCATCTACGCTTGTTTTGTTAGATGACCACATATGGCGCGTTTTCCACAAGGGGGCGTTCTGCAGGAACTACTTTAACCTTCTAGATCTGCTGGTGGTCGGCGTGTCGCTGGTGTCCTTTGGAATTCAGTGAGTGATGCTTATATTTTAAGGCTGTCTGATTAATCGGTTGTAAAACCAAAATCGCAATATGGCTTAGTGTGATTATCAAATCACAAAAGCTGCAATTTAAAGGGATAGTTCATTTAGAAATACATTTTTGGTATGTTTTACAGTTGCTTACCTCAAGGGCATCCAAGATGTAGATGTCTTTGTTTCCGCAGTAGTTTCAGATTTTTGATATTTTTAGGTCAAACCATTCTTTCTGTCAGTCATATAATGGAGGTCTATGGTCACCACCTCAAAGAGCATGCACAGAGAAGTCCAAATTAAACATGATTTAATGACTCGTAAATGTAAATACACATGGATGGCCTAAGACATGAAACGAGCGGTTTGTGTGAGAAAATTAACAGTATTTATAACGTTTTTATCTCTTCACTCTCCGTGCTTTCAGAGCACTTGGGACATGGCTGTGGTTACAAGAGGTAAAAGCGAATATAAATATTTGTTTGTTTTCTCACACAAACCGCTCGTTACGTGTCTTATGCCATCAATGTGTACTTACAATTCCGAGTCATTAAATCATGTTTAATTTGGACTTCTCTGTGCATGCTCTATGAGGTGGTGACCATAGACCTCCATATATATGACTGATGAGAAAAGACCAGATTTGACCTAAAAATATCCAAACTGAAACTACTGTTCTTGCATGCCCTCTGAGATAAGCTAAAACATACCAACATTTTTTTTAAAGTGAACTATCTCTTTAATTAATCATGAAGTCAATTGAACAAGGACCACCACGTCTTGCTGGTTAAGCAGGTTTAGAAGCCTGACAGAAACTCAGAAAAGAATTGAAAGCATGGAGTATGTTTTTTGGTAAACGTGAGCACTTGTGTCTCTTGCAGATCGTCCGCTATCTCAGTGGTGAAGATTCTGAGGGTTCTGAGGGTGTTGCGTCCACTCAGGGCCATAAACCGAGCTAAAGGACTCAAGGTCCTGCCTATTGCTTTACTTCAATATGAATTGTCTTCATAGATTTTAATATGTTTATGGTTTTGGAAAAATATAGGGCTTGCATTTTACATCTGTCTGACAACCTCTGACTTTTAGTCTTTGCCTTCTGCAGCATGTGGTCCAGTGTGTGTTTGTGGCCATCAGGACTATTGGAAACATCATGATTGTCACCACACTGCTACAGTTTATGTTTGCCTGCATTGGTGTACAGCTCTTCAAGGTAAAAACTGACTGTATGGGGTCGTTTTTTTATGTTTTTGAAGTCTCTTATTCTCACCAAGACTGCATTTAATTGATCAAAAATAAAGTAATGTGAAATATCATTACAATTTAAAATGACTTTTCTTTTTTTCAATGTATTTGAAAATGTCATTTATTCCTGTGATGTAAAGCTCAAGCAGCATCATTATTTTAGTGTCACATGATCATTCTAATATGCTAAATTTGGCATTTAAGAAATATTTCTTTTAGATGTTTAAAACAGTTGTTCTGCTTAATATATTTGTGGAAACTCTTTTCTGAATAGAAATTTCAAAAGAACAGCATTATTATGATTATTATTTACTTTTTCTTCAGGGGAAGTTTTACCGTTGTAATGATGAAGCCAAGTCCACCTCAGAGGAGTGCAAGTGAGCCTTTAATCATCACTGAAGTTAAGTATAATTAGCCAGTACTTATTATGAAATAAGTATGAAATTCTGCTCTCATAAATGTATTGTAAATGTATACATTTATTGCAAGTTTAATGTAATAATCAAACGTATTCAAAACGAAGTGGCTATTAGAGAGGGTAAAATAACCATTTCTCTCTCTCAGGGAACATATATCATGTATAAGGACGGAGACGTGAACCAGCCAATCATTCAGAAGCGTCATTGGCACAACAGTGATTACAACTTTGACAACGTGCTCATGGCCATGATGGCTCTATTCACAGTGTCCACGTTTGAAGGCTGGCCATCGTAAGCATTCAACAATACACCAGTTTATAACTTGGATATAGAATAGCACTTTTATTTTATTTCCAGTTTTCCAAGTTTTTTTTTACATCTTAATATAGATTAGATATAGAAAAACCTCATTTTATATGCAATTTTTCATTTTTATAGCTTAAAATAGATTGTATATAGTGCTGAGATCTGTGTGTGTCTATATATGTGTATATATATGTATATATATATACCAATACCAGAATGTATTTAAAATACACTTACTTCACACTAAGTATAGTACAAATCCATTAGCACATTTACTGACTTTTCGCTTGAGATAGAATATATAATAATGTTTTGTCTTGTTTTTGTAGATAAAAGTTACGAGTATGTCCTGGAACCGTCTCCTGTGTCGCTCCCGCTTTTATTAAATGGTTAAATAATTGTATTCATGGTTAAATAAAGATTAAATTTTTTTTTATATATATTTATGATGTATTGAAAGTAAATAATAAATAAATTATAAAAAGTAAATAATAAATAAATATTTAAATAATATATAAAAAATATATATTATATATGTATATTATATATTTATATATTATTAATTTTATATATTTATATATATAATTATGTATTTATATATTATATTATTATACTTATATATTTATATATATCTCAAGTGATATGTCAGTAAATATGTTAATGGATTTGTACTATGCTTAGTGTGAAGTAAGTGTATTTTCAATACATTTTGGTATCATTTTTCATTTTTATATAATCTTTTATATATTACATGTGTTACTCTTTATGCATTCTATTTTAAAGGAGCAAATATCCCAAGCTGATATCAGAAGCCTAAGCCTAATAAAAAGGCTCAATGTAATTGGATATTGCAAAATGACATATATTGGTTCGTGTATTGAGAGTTCTTACTCAGTTCAGAGTTTCAAAAGCACGGGGGTAAATGAACGAGTGTGTTATTGTAATTTTTGTGTTTGTATTGGCGCTGTTGGTAAGTGCCACTGTGAACTCGATGCCAACAGTACCACGCTGTTCCTGTAATTACAACACCACACTGCTTCAAATGTTCTGTTAGTTTAACACACACTCACACACACAGTGACAGAATCACACAATATCGCTGTTCCTTAACTCTGGGTGTTGGAGTAGTTTTTCATTGGCTCTAAGTTTACTTGATTTCGTTTTTCCTAAGGTTGTTGTACAAGGCCATAGACTCCAACCGGGAGAACATGGGTCCGATCTACAACTACCGTGTGGAGATTTCCATCTTCTTCATCATCTACATCATCATCATCGCCTTCTTCATGATGAACATCTTCGTGGGTTTCGTCATCGTGACCTTTCAGGGAACAGGGAGAGAAAGAGTACAAGAACTGTGAGCTGGACAAGAATCAGGTTAGAGAAGACACAATAGGATTGTGTGGAAGCCCTTGTGAATGGCATTGATCTAGACTTTACATCTCAATGCATTATTTTTCCATATAGTACACCAAAAAGTATGCTGGCTTATAAGGATCCCTTTTTTAATTCAAAGACTGCATTGCATGTAGTATATCCTTCATAGATAATGCAATTCCAGAATTCAATGCATTGATTGACAGAATGAAAAGCATCATTTGATGTGTGTCGTTACCTCAGCGTCAGTGTGTGGAGTATGCATTAAAAGCACGTCCTCTCAGGAGGTACATCCCAAAGAACCCGTATCAGTATAAGTTCTGGTATGTGGTGAACTCCACCGGCTTCGAGTACATCATGTTTGTCCTGATCTTACTCAACACCATCTGTCTTGCCGTGCAGGTAACTTCCTTTATTCCTTCCGTAATCATAAGTAGTCTTAGTTTGCTTTCATGCTTAATGTTTAATTAATTGCTTGTTTAAATATTTAAACCTGCTTTGTATGCTTGTTTTGTAATTTTATTTGATGAGATATAACTATGCATAAATTATTTTATCTTTATAGTCCCCATTAAATATTTTTTTTAGCTTTTAGTGCATGTCTATACAGTATATGATGTGTACATATAGCATACAATATAAATATATATATATATATATATATGTATGAATGTATGTGTATATATATTATATATATATATATATATATATATATATACACACATCCAAAATAAAAGTTTGTGTTTACATAATATATATGGGTGCACTGAGTATAATTATTTTATATATATATAAATACACACAAATACATATATATTTTATATATATATAAATACACACACATGCATGTATATTTAAGAAAAAAATATTTATATATAAAATATTTATATATAATATAAATTATATTTAAATCTATATACAGCATATACATAAAAATATTTCTTAAATATACACAAGCATGTGTGTGTGTGTATTTATATATATATAAAATAATTATTAATTATACACAGTGCACCCACTTATATTATGTAAACACACACTTTTATTTTGGATGCGATTAATCACGATTAATCGGTTGACAGCGCTAATTATATATATATATATATATATATATATATATATATATATATATGTCAAACATTATAATATATATGCTATTATAGTGTTCATTAATATTTAAAATAGCTTAAACTATAACTATATTTTTAGCTTTTGTTTTCTGTTATACTAATAATTTTTTTCTTCCAGTTTTAGTTTACAATAACACCACTAGTATGCAGGGTGTATATACATGTTTTCTAATGAAATGACCTTTCACTTATACATTTTCTACAATTTTATATCATTCATTTCTGCGGCCAGCACTGACGGTTAATCCGAGCTGTTCAATTATGTAATGGACATCCTGAATATGGTCTTCACTGCCGTCTTCACTGTGGAGATGGTCCTCAAACTGATCGCTTTCAAACCCCGGGTGAGTCATTCAAACACAGAGATACACACCATTATACTGTACATTATCACACAATTTCCCATTTGGACATTCAGAACAGTGCAGTATAAATACACTTCCCTCCTCAATATGTCATGCTCTTCCACTTATATTGTTAGATGGTTACACAAGGTTTGTGATGTTAACTGCCCACTTTTACACATGCAGCTTTGTGTTGCGAAGAAGGACAGAATGCTAGTAAGCATCTCAGTGTGATGTGCAGTGCTGTCGTTTTCAGCTTTTCTGTGTGGCGTGACTAACAGTGTCTCTTTGAACACGGACAGATTCAGTCCATCACAGTTTTTCCTTTTCTATAAAATAATATAGTAAACTTTCCTACCTTAAAAAATATTTAGGTCTAATTTTAAGATTTATGTATTTAAATTGCTTTAAAAAAAATTCCATCCGTTTCAAAGTAAACAGTTTTAACATAAACTAATAAATGTTTTTTTTTTAATAAATGTTTTAATTTAATGCAGACGTGATCGTGAACATGCTACATAATAGTTAATTATTTAGTTAGTTATAATCACAACGATTGTTGACGAAATTAACACTATTTCGCATTCACTTCCAAGGATGTAGGCCTAGGATCAAACTGATATAGTAAAAGCGACACCATCGTTACTTTTGTTATCACTGTGTGCTGAGGAAGCCTCTGGAGCTGAAGTTCAGGTAGTAAGCGTTTGGTTTCTGGCATGCATTGTAAGCTGTAGACCAATCACAACAGACTGGGCCATCTGACCAATCAGAGCTGGCTCTCGGTAAGGAGGGATTTAAGTATGGAAACCCTGAGCTACAAAGTAAAAAAAATTTTTTTTTTGAGAATAAAGTTGAAATGTTTTGAGATTAAAGTCGAAATGTTTCGAGATTAAAGTCGAAATGTTTTGAGATTAAAGTCGAAATGTTTAGAGATTAAAGTCGAAATGTTTTGAGATTAAAGTCGAAATGTTTTGAGATTAAAGTTGAAATGTTTCGAGATTAAGGTCGAAATGTTTTGAGATTAAAGTCGAAATGTTTCAAGATTAAAGTCGAAATGTTTTGAGATTAAAGTCGAAATGTTTTAAGATTAAAGTCGAAATGTTTCAAGATTAAAGTTGAAATGTTTAGAGATTAAGTCGGAATGTTTCAGAATAAAGTCGAAATGTTTCGAGATCAAAGTCGAAATGTTTCGAGATCAAAGTCGAAATGTTTCGAGATCAAAGTCGAAATGTTTCGAGATTAAAGTCGAAATGTTTCGAGATTAAAGTTGAAATGTTTTGAGATTAAAGTCGAAATGTTTAGAGATTAAAGTCGAAATGTTTCAGAGATTAAAGTCGAAATGTTTCGAGATTAAGGTCGAAATGTTTTGAGATTAAAGTCGAAATGTTTTGAGATTAGAAGTCGAAATGTTTCGAGATTAAAGTTGAAATGTTTTGAGATTAAAGTCGAAATGTTTCAAGATTAAAGTCGAAATGTTTCAAGATTAAAGTCGAAATGTTTCGAGATTAAAGTCGAAATGTTTCGAGATTAAAGTTGGAATGTTTCGAGATTAAAGTCGAAATGTTTCGAGATCAAAGTCGAAATGTTTCGAGATCAAAGTCGAAATGTTTCGAGATTAAAGTCGAAATGTTTCAAGATTAAAGTCGAAATGTTTCGAGATCAAAGTCGAAATTTTTAAGATTAAAGTCGATATGTTTCAAGATTAAAGTCGAAACATTACGATAATACAGTCTTCCATACAAGTGTGTGCATTCATAACAGTGTGCGTCCACTGGCTCAGAGGCGCATACGTGTGTGTTTGTGTAAAGAAATGCACTTGTGAAGTCGAACTGCTATGGATTAACACAAATTTGAAGCTTACTTTTATCTGGGCTTTCAACAAAATTCTTGTTTAAAATCTTTTTTTTTTTTTACGTCTGTGGTTCAGGGTTTCCGTAGAAAAGAAGTGATGCTGCTATGGATGTTATGAGAAAATGAAACCATGTTTTTATTTATGTATTTATTTTACCTTGGATTTATGTAAACCTATTGCAGGAGACAAAATAGGAACCTTTAAAATAGCATAATAAGGGCACTTAAAAAGTGTGTAACCTAATTGGATGGAAAATGTTATACTGTATGCAATTCAAATACCTAAATCTTAAATATTGGCCCAAATATGTGGACTTGGTTTGGGTGTTGATTGATACTTTAATTAAAAAGCTTATACGTTTTTTTTTAAAATGATCAGAAATGTACTGCAACTAACTCCTAATTACACTTATATTCCCTGGCCGTCCGCCCTTTCACATTTCTCAGGGGTATTTTGGGGACGCCTGGGAACGCTGCTTTGACGCGTTGGTTGTGATCGGCAGCATTGTAGATATAGTGCTCAGTGAGATTGATGTAAGTACAGCACAGTTCTAGGCCCTGTGTCCCCTCTTATATCCGCTCTAAGCCTTTACTTCAGGCAGGCTCAGACTTCAGCTCAGGACGAGCTACTGTTCTTTTCAACTGACGACTCGTTTCTTTTAACTGCTGAGATCTAACACCTGTGTGTCTCTCTCTGCACCTTCTTTCCTCCCTCATTCTATTCCTTTCATTTCTTTCCCCCTCTTCCTTGTGTGTGGTGTGTCTTTTATTAACAGCATTATTTCACTGACGCATGGAACACATTTGACGCCTTAATTGTTGTCGGTAGCGTCGTAGATATTGCGATCACTGAAGTCAACGTAAGTACAACCATTTTTTTGCCTTTCCAAGTGTTGAAGCCTTGCAAGATAAGCATATCTGGTGCCCAATGCAGATTTTATCCATAAGAATATCTTTATTATGTGCTTCAGAACCCAGATTTGGACATCAAGCGGGACTTAACAGTAACAAAATTGTTTATTTTACAAAAGTAAATATTTTATATTTGAATATATTTAAAATATATTTGAAAAATATTTTTAATTATTATTAAAATATTTAAATTAATATTTAATAAAAAAAATATATATATATTTATTTATTATATATATTTTTATTTTTTCACAATAAGAATTTTTTTATTTATTTTAATTTATTTTTTAAAGAAATCTCTTACACTCACCTAGGCTACATTTATATATATATTTTATAATTTTTTTATATATATAATTTGTATACTTTTATATATACACACACATACATACATACATATGCTGTGACAATAGTTTAATTTCTTGTAATGGTACTGATGATTTTTTTTGCAAGGTTTCACTATATGTTGTCTTGAGTTATTTGTGATGTGAGTTGAGGTCGTTTATCTAACCTTAATAACATTAACAGTCACACCTTCTCTTTCCCCTCCTTATCTGAAATAAAACAACATCATGTGAACCTTGAGGACTCTTCTGCTGAGAAAACTGCTGAAATCTCTCACCGAGCTTTTTGTTGTATATTTGTGTGGAGCACGGTGTACAAATAATCCGTTGTCTCGCATCCAAATGTGTGTAAATGCAGCAAGAACTGCAGAAATCCATCAGCTGGTTTGTCTGAACGCTTGTTCTTTCATTCTGTCTCCATAGAAACTTTTAGAGGCAAGTATGAAATGTGATCTCCTGTTTGCTTGTGTTCTGCTTCATAAAGACTTTATTCCTTGAAGTGTTGTGAGGACACAAAATGTCCTGTTATTGTTCCGGTTTAAGAGTTGTCATCAAGATCATTTCAGAGAAAAATAATTTATTTGTGCCTTGCTGATTTTGTGTAATGAAGTAAAGCCCTCATTGCCTTGGCTTTACTGATTACATCAAGCCAAATCAGCTTTAATGATTCGTTTTTGAGGGCAGGAAGGTTGATGACTTGTTAAACGAACAGACCACCACTTTTTCACATCGCACTTAAAGTGTTCATAGTCAAACAAATCAATACGGAAACTTCAGCAATTTAATTATCTGCATGTAAAAATATGTTGAAAAGAGATTTATTTCTAAAACATTTTATATTAACATTAGTGTTGTCGTAGTATTTTTATACTTTTATAGTGTTTATTCATATGTCGAATTGGCTTTTATTTTTGTATTGTCAGTTTTATTTTATTTTTTACTTTTAGTCAGTTAGTTGCAACATTAAGTACAGGGCCTAAAACTTAATGGCCATATATATTTTTCACCGGCTTTTTATTTGTCCTTTATTGTTTGATCTCTTTAAAAACACAGAGAGCAGCAGGAATAGGCTGCTGTCACTTTAAGAGCTCCTACACATATCTAATATACTGCTACTCATGCATTTACTTTCTCAACTGTTTACGTTCAACTATGTTTATGAGGAGACTTGCTATTTTTTTACATAATTTACGAATTTGTCCACTGAAGTGCAAGAAGACGTGAAAGAGAGCTCGGTTTAGTATTTAGGCCCATACACACCGGGACGAGTATCAGCGCACGTTAATCGCCAGCGTTTTTCAACGCGTTTTTTGTGTTCACACCCAAGCGCTTTTTGGTTGGCGATGAGCCAAGTGAACATGCATATTCATTCCCTAACATTAGATGGCACCGATTTGCTCTGCAATACCACTCCATAACAGTTCTTTTATCAAATGTTTGTAGTCGCTGTCGCGTTTGTTATATAGTTCTTATGTTTTAGCACCAACGAGACCAGCAGCTCTACATTAATTCGCCTTGCATCTTCCTCGTCTTATTTCTTCCTGGCTGTATAGACGCGGCGCTACCTGGCGTATATCTTCTTCTCCGTTACGTATGTGTGCTTGGCAAGACCGTTTTGTGTTTGAGCGCCCCAAGTTGTGTTTAACTGTAACTTCAGAGGCTCCAAACACAATATAGTTTAAAAAAACTAAACACAAAAACTAAACACAAAAACTAAACACAAGATAGTTTTTGACGCGGCACCGACCAAACTAAAAAAATGTGAGGCAACTTTTTTTTAATGTATGCTTTTACACGTAAATGTGTACTACTCACATTGGCGCCCTTTCTTTAGTCATAAGGCGTTAAACGTCAGCGAATATCAGCATGCGAAATTCGTCCCGGTGTGAACAGGCCTTTAGTGCGCTGTCTGAGACGCGGCTTTCTGGGCTTTTCCACACAGCGCACGAGTAACTGTATGAGCTCCCTTTTGAATATTGTCAAGGCTTAAACTTTCATGACGATGCAATGCTAGCTTGTCAACCATCCCGAGCGACGTCACGTTTGCTCATATTTGATGCAGGTAGATTAAAAAAAATGTAACCGGCCAAAAGCGACAGCGTTTTATTGTACCCGTCAACATCGATTTTCACTCTTATTTGGCGCTTGGCGAGAGTTAATTTTTGGCCCTGATTAAGTTTTGCTTTATTTTTTTATTTATGTAAATGTTGTTAATTAATGCTGGACATGAGGAGGGTGGTGCTGGAAAGTGATGGTGTTTCTTTAAGAGCAATGGTGGAGTTTTTGTGTGTGATCTCTTTAGTGCTGCTTCTTAAAATCCTGTATCTCACAATCACTGTCTAGTTTCACACATGTAATGTAGGGAACACACACACATATGTATTGGTTTGTGTCTCACACTCCTGTCATTCTGCTGTCTGAGCTACAGTGCTATCTTTCTGGAGTTTCTCATGTCCCAGCGTCCATATATAAATGTATATATGTGTATATTGTATTGTGGCCATGTTCATTGGATGTGTTATCGTTCAGTCTCTGTACGTTGTGTCCTTGTATAGTATGATTGTGGACTTTTGTGGATGTTTGTGTGCGGGAAAGAGAATTTGAGTGGCTATGTCCTGTCTTTGTATGTTTTTGTTTTCTTCTACATCTTTATTTTCTGCTGTGTTTGTGTTTCAGTGGTGATAAAACTGTTAAGGTTTTACAAGGTCTTCCCTTAAGCCTATCTAACTAGATTCTTGCAATCTGCAAACTGTTTCAGAAGAGATAGTTCACCCAAAAATAGTCATTATTTCCTCACCCTCATTTTTGTTTCAAACCTTTACAACATTTTTTCCTGTAGAAATCTTCAATGATAAATTGAACCTCTACAATAAGCAGGAAATTAATGGAAAATATCATAAGGCCCGTTCACACCAAGGATGATAACTTAAAGGGATAGTTCACTTTAAAAATTAAAAAAAATTTATTTAATTAATTTTTGATATGTTTTATCTTACCTCAAGGGCATCCAAGATGTAGGTGTCTTTGTTTCCACAGTATTTTCAATTTTGATATTTTTAGGTCAAACCGTTCTTGTCTGTCAGTCATATAATGGAGGTCTATGGTCACCACCTCAAAGAGCATGCACAGAGAAGTCCAAATTAAACATGATTTAATGACAGCCAATCAGAATCCTGTACATTTGTGTAATTTTTACAGGTTTTGCACTTTCATGATATTGCAACGTTCTTCAAAAAAATCCATCAGGTTTGAAACAACATGAGGCTGGTTAAATAATGAAAGACTTTAAGAGCCTTGTGAAACTCATTTTATCACTGTTTTTAAGTGGCTTGCAGGCATGCTGAATTTCCATATACAAATCTAAATCTGCGGTTATAGATATACAGTAAAGCATTAGATGAAAGACAGCGGGTACCAATCACTGGTTTGGGTCCTGCTGTCTGATCTGAGATGCTCATACAGTATCTATACTCATTAATGCCCGCTCGGGGGTATGTGTGACTTTCACACAATCTTGCGGTGGTTGGAGTGACCGGTTTGCCCATCCCCTGTTGCATGCTGGGATATGTCCTGCTAACATTAGCTTGATTTCCTGCAGATGGCGCTCGGGCCCCCGGTCACCTCTCCGGTCAGTCCCAGCCGTTGTAGTCAGTTTGAAGTTTGCTCTTCCTCTCTATCATTGCCTCTTGATCACCTCCAGACAGAATGGCCCTGGAGCTCAGAGCTGATTTAAATAACGACTGATCAAAACACCATCACTCTATTATACAGAGTTCATCGGTGTTGAATAGTAGGGTGGTTAATCTGTCTGATTTCCCAATTCGATTCGATTACGATTATTGAAGTTCCAGTTCCAAATTACAGTCGATTTTCGATTATTAACGATTCTTGAATACGCGATTATTGATTTTCCATTTTACAACAGTGAACAAAAATACACTAGACCAACATATGATTATATTAGCAGCAGCATCATTTTGATATTAATTGCACTTTTTATTTGTTTGATATTCAAATGAAAATGTAATGATGGTTAGTGAAGACATGCAAACATGCTTGTTGTTATTACTTAGGCAACCATTATATTTAAATAATTTTTGAAACAATTGTGTTGCATTATAATGCAAAGGCACCTGGTTCTATTAATTGACAGCATTAAAATGCATTTTGTGATTTCCTTCAATTGAAAATCTTTGAAGCATGTTTGGGGGGCTTGAAGGGCACCAGATTCAGAGAATCACCCAGAAATTCAAAAGAACAGCATTTATCTGAAATAGAAAGCTTTTGTGACATTAAACAATACAGTTTAAAAGTTTGGAGTTCGGTAAGAATTTTCTTATATTTTCAAGAGAAAGAAAAAAGAATATATACTTTTATTCATCAAGGATAAATTAAATTAAGTTGATCAAAAGTTACAGTGAAGAAATTTATAATGTTACAAATCGATTATCTGAATCTTTTGTGTGTGTGACTATAAATACTTTCCTTTAAATGTACAAAGTAATGACCCATAAAGAATTAACGTACAATATATTTTATTAGCATTCCAAAGAACCAACAGGAAAATAAACGTGTGCCTGAACTAGGAGCATAACTTTAACTTACTTGTAGTAAATTAATATTATAATGACCGGTACAGCCGAGTGTTTTTCCTCTTATGGCTGGAAACGTGTCATATGGCTTGTCATATTTGTCGTGTTTCCGTCGTTAGTTTCATTATACAAAGCTTACAACTAGCGTGGCTCTTGCCCAGTTCCTTTCCCTCTTCAACTTCAGAAGCCAAAATATTTCCACACGTCAGCTTTTAACCTAACAAGGAGGGTGTTTGGACCTTGCGCGCCATCGCGTCTCTGTTATGTGCACGCGTCAGACGGTCCGGTGCACTGCACTTCCGTCTTCGCGTTCCGTCAATATTACGTTTTTATAAAGATATATATAATATAGTTTTTTTTTTTTTTTTTGGGAAAATGATTTTGGGATATTTTGTGAATCGATTCAGGATCGTCCACGTCCGCATCAGCGAAGTGCATCGAGAATCGATTTTTCCCCACCCCTATTGAATAGTATGAATAGGGCTCAACAGTATTGCGGCCTGTGTTTCAGTAGTGTATTTCCTTTTATGTATAAAATTCTTAAAGAGCTCTAAGTCTTAAACTAATGAATTAATTTTTAAGTCCGAATCCCCCTAAAACTGATCCAAACCTGAAATGACTCCTCTTTGAGCAAGTAGACAGGATCTGACTCAAATATGAAATGTAATGTTAATATGAAAGTAATTATGACACTTTCCAGTCTTAGAAGAGAGCTCCTGGTTGGTCTGTGTTTAAACTGAATTGTGATGTTTCTGTTCAGCTCAGAGATGCAGTTAATATCTCTCTATCTCTGTAGTCTGTCTGTCTGCTGAGTGACTGTCTGTCTCTCTGTTCTGTCTTTCTTCAGTGAGCTGTTAGAGCTCAGAGGAGTGAGAGCTTGAGTAGAGCAGGTGTGTAGACGTCAGACAGGCTGCATGACCTCATCACTGCGCATTGCTGACTTATTTCCTCCTTCTTTCCTTTCTTCCTCCCTTCCTTCCTCCCTTTCTTCTCCTTCCTTCTTCCCCTTACTTCCTCTCCTTACTTTCTCTCCTTCCTTCCTCTTTCCTTCTTCCTTTCTTCCTCCTTCCTTAATTCCTTCCTTTCTTCTTCCTTCCTTCCTTCCTTCCTTCCTTCCTTTCTGCCTTCCTTCCTTACTTCATTCCTCCTTCCTTCCTTCCTTCCTTCCTTCCTTCCTTCCTTCCTTCATCCTTCCTTCCTTCCTATCTCATTTCTGCTTTCCTTCCTTCATCCTTTCTTGTTTTCCTTTTTGCTTTTCTCCCCTTCCTTCGTTTCCTCTTTTCTTCTTTCCTTATCTTTCCTTTCTGATTTTTCTCTCATCCCTATCCTTCTTTTCTTGTTTTCCATTCTGCTTTTTCCTTCCTACCTTCATTCCTTCCTGTCTTCCTTCCTTTGTTGTTCCCTTTTTCTCCTTCCTTCCTCTCATTTCTGCTTTTCCTCCTTTCTTGTCTTTCTTTGCTTTTTCCTCCCTCCTTCCTTCCTTCCTTCCTTCCTTCCTTCCTTCCTTCCTTCCTTCCTTCTTATGTTTTCCTTTCTGTTTTTTTGTCATTCCTACCTTCTTTTCTTAGGTTTTCCATTATTCTTTTCGTTTCCTCCTTCCTTCCTTATCTTTTCCTTTCTGCTTTTTCTGTCATTCCTGCCTTCTTTTCTTAGGTTTTCCATTCTTCTTTTCCTTCTTTTCTGCCTTCCTTCCTTCCTTCTTTCCTTCCTTCCTTATGTTTTCCTTTCTGCTTTTCTGTCATTACTGCCTTCTTTTTTGGGGTTTTCCATTCTTCTTTTTGTTCCTTCCTTCCTTCCTTCCTTCCTTCCTTCCTTCCTTCCTTCCTTCCTTCCTTTCTTCCTTCTTTCCTTGTGTTTTCCTTTCTGCTTTTTCTGTCATTCCTGCCTTTTTTTCTTACGTTTTCCCTCCTTTTCCTTCCTTCCTTCTTTCCTTCCTTCCTTATTCTCTCCTTCCATCCTCCCTTTCTCTCTTCTCTTGCATTGGACTGTCAGAGCGCCCTCGAGTGGTGACTCTTTAGCAGGGTACATGCATGGAGGTGCTGCGGTGCTACTGAAACACTGACGTTCTTCAAGGCTTGTATTGCTGTTATGGAGAGAAAGACATTGTGTGCGCACATGCCCGACTGCTTAACGCATGCCCCATCAAATGCTCTACAGCCAAAAACTGCATCTTATTATTTCTGCTTCTCATGCAAATGTAAAATCGTTTATGACGAGGGATGTCAGGCTGTATGAGTGAAGCCATATCTGTCTGGAGTCTCTTCTTTCTTCACAGATGAAGGATTCATCTTTTTTCTGATTACATGCTGAACTTTCTTCCCACTGTGTTTTAATGTTAATGAACAATGTTTGATAAAGTTGTTTGACTTTGCAAAAATAAATGACAGCGTCCAATGGACTAGTAAAAAGATGATGACAGGACATAACCAAATTTTATCTGTACATAAATTGATAATTATTAAACTTAAAATGTTTTCACTGTGTGGAATTGGTTGCTGCTACAGTAGTTAGTTGTTATAGTGTCACACTATACTATGTATTTACTAAATTTTAATTGAAAGTTTAAGAATTATTTTGAATCATACAAAAACTACAGAAACATAATTGCATTCATTTGGTTATTTCATTTTTTTATCGCAACATTGACGTTGTCAATGCATCTGAGAGTAGAGGAGTGTATATTTGTATTTGTTATACTTGTCTTTTTATGATGCTTAGCGTTTGTTTGTTTTTTGGATACGCTCTTGTTTACAAAGTTGTAATAATTGCATAAGTGTGTGCTAGTCCATCACTGTCCTGATAATTTGTTTGTATGTGTATGAATGCGTGTACTGTATTGTATGCCGATGCTGTCTACAGCTGCTTACGTAATCCACAGGATAGAAATAAGGTCACATGATGGATCTTCGTGTTACATAAGCCCCTTATGTGAATCTAGTCCTGTTTGTCTCTGGTCACTGGTCATTTTTCAGTCCAGATTATCAGTTTTAAACAGAGGATTGTCTGTCGTGAGGTTGTTTGAGCCAGTTCGCTGTCCTGATATCTGTCGGTTAGAAATGTTATTATAGAGTTTGATAATACTGAGTGTCTGAATGCGTTTTAAAGCGTAAGCCTAACGTCATGTGTGAGTGATTAATTCAGGTCTTTGATTTTAAAGCCCACAGAGGCACCTCAGGTGGATGAGTCGGGGGTAAGAAATTCTGCCCCTCTTGGGTTTTTGCCCAATTTTAGAGTCTGCATTCCTTTTCAGGTTTCCGTTTGAGTTCTGTCTTTTGATTAAACATTGTTGCCTCTCATCTTAACCCACCCCAACTTCAATTTGTTGTTTATTTGCATTTATATCTACTTTGTTTGCTTTGGTTTTACATCCTTTGACTTTTTTTTGTAAATTAGGGGGAGTGTCACGCAAACGTGACGACTGTGTGAGTGTGCGTGTGTGTGTGGGGTCGTTGGGCCCTCGCGTTTGTAGCGCTGACACTGCTGCATGGTTAAAGGGCCCCTGAAGTCAGGTCAGATTAGGTCGGGTCAGGTCAGGTAAGGTTGTGACCTCAAACTGACCTCTCACCCTTGAGGTTTAGGGGCCCACTGTAAATTGGCATGAAGTAACTCTGGGTCAAGAGAGCCATGCTTGTGCTGATGTTTGCAGTCAAGTATGGCAAGGTTTTTCTTTACCCAGCATGCACCCTTCTTCCCCCTTCCTTTCTTCTCTAGGATGTAAGCATGAAACGCAGGGTCTCTGGTTGTGTTTCTGGATCAGTCATACCAGTCTAAATATTATGTTGTTTTAATAATCTAAAATCGAAATTTGGCTTTAAATGAACCATCAAAAACTGTAAAACCATATTGCCCTCTGCTGGTCAGACTGCCTTAATACAGCCCGATTCCCTGCGTTATCTCTTTTCCCTGATTGGTTCACTGATGCTTACTCCGCCCCCACAGAACACAGAGGACAGTGCTCGCATTTCCATTACCTTCTTCCGTCTTTTCCGGGTGATGCGATTGGTCAAGCTGCTGAGCAGGGGAGGGCATTCGAACCCTCCTCTGGACCTTCATCAAGTCCTTCCAGGTCAGAAGAACATAATGAAAACCCAATTATATAAATATTCTTGATGCTTTTCTCCTTGTTTTACCACAAAGCAGTCATGCACTTTATTAGAAAGGTGACTCCTTTACAGTAAATGAGTTTCGTTTGAGTCAGTTTGCCATAGTAATATATATATATACACACTGTATGTTATGCTCCTTTCTCAGGCCCTGCCATATGTCGCTTTGCTGATAGCTATGCTCTTCTTCATCTACGCTGTCATTGGCATGCAGGTTAGTTTCATTTGTTTTCATGGTGAATTGAATGGATGGTTGGGTGATTGTGGTTTGCTATTGGCCGATCTCATGTGAGTGACAGGTTGCCCCGCCCTCGTACCAGTAAACGCATCATCAGAGAAGAGATGGCGCTGCAAGAGGGAGGGGATTAATATTGATTGAATATTATGAGGACACATGATTAGCACAGATAAATCATTTATAATAAATGCTGCAATATTGCATTAAAAATAGGAATTGTCTGTTTTGATTTCGTGGTGACTTTTGCTTAAAGGAGTAGTTCACTTTTAAAAAAACTTTTGTTGATAATTTACTCATCCCCATGTCATCCAAGATGTCCATGTCTTTCTTTCTTCTGTCGAAAAGAAATTAAGGTTTTTGATGAAAACATTCCAGGATTATCTCCATATAATGGACTTCATTGGGAACCAAACGGTTCAAGGTCCAAATGAGAGTTTCAGTGCAGCTTCAAAGGGCTTTAAATCGACACCAGACGATGAATAAGGGTCTTGTCTAGGACCCTTATGACTCGAAAAAAGATTTGTTCATTTTGATGAGCGAGTTTGAACAGGAGAGTCACGAACGCGCATCACAGAACAGAGCAAGGCGAGCTTTTGTGCTTATAAAACTTAAACTTTTTTATTTTTGAATTGACCGATCGTTTTGCTAGACAAGACTCTTATTCATCGTCTGGTGTCGTTTAAAGCCCTTTGAAGCTGCACTGAAACTCTATTTTGGACCTTGAACTGTTTGGTTCCCATTGAAGTCCATTATATGGAGAAAATCCTGGAATGTTTTCATCAAAAACCTTAATTTCTTTTCGACTGAAGAAAGAATGACATGGACATCTTGGATGACAAGGGCGTGAGTAAAGTATCAGCAAAAGTTTTTTTTAAAGTGAACTCCTCCTTTAATATCACCCAAATTCAGTGAAAAAATTACGCACTTCACCTTTTAGTAATGCACACAGTGCAGCTTGATTTACCATCAGTGGAACTCACTCCATCTTTCAGGTGTTTGGGAAAATCGCCATGGTGGATCACACACAAATCAACAGGAACAACAACTTTCAGACGTTCCCCCAGGCTGTGCTTCTGCTCTTCAGGTCAGTGACGATGTCAAAACTTTGAATATTTATGAAGATGCCGTTGCATTTATTACAGTTCTTGTGTTTTTATGCTTGTGGTTCATCTAGCAGTTTGTGTTTAATATGAAATGCTTTAACGGATTACATTTGAGATTATGCATTGTTTGTGTGTGTTGGGGTGTAGATGTGCAACAGGTGAAGCCTGGCAGGAGATCATGTTGGCGTGTATGACAGGGAAACTGTGTGACCCAGAGTCAGACTATAATCCTGGAGAAGAAATGACCTGCGGGAGCAGCTTCGCCATCATCTACTTCATCACCTTCTACATGCTCTGCGCCTTCCTGGTACACTCACACTAACTACACCTAATAATGTATTATTTTTATAATATTATATAATATAATAATATATATAATAAATTAAAAAATAATATATAAAAAATAATATTATTTTTTAATAAAATATAATTTTTTTGAATTTATTTAAAGCATTATTTGATATGAAAGCTTGTTTTCTCCACAGAATAATAATTAAAAAAAGGTAAATGCGTTTATAGAATATAAAACGTGTTTATAGCTTATAATTGCAAGTTATAAACTCATAATTGCATGAATCTCACAATAAAATTTTTTGGGTTTCTGCCACTGAAAATATAATCTTACAACATTATCTTACTTTTTTCCCTCACAATTGCAAGTTTATATCTCACACTTCTGACTTTTCTTCTCATAATTGTGAATTATTAACACAGAATTGCTCGAAAAAGTCAGAAGTATGAGATATAAACTCATAATTCTGACATTTTTCTGAAATTGTACAGTTAGTAAAAGTAAAAAGTACTGTTTTTTTTGCAATTGCTGTATTATTTTAATTCTGTGGCAGAAACAAACTTAGTCATTTTTATTTATTTTTTATTTTTGAGGACTTCTGGTGAGAATTAACAATCATGTTGTCAAAAGTTGTTCATGTGAATCAAATCGAATATCTCGTTTTAGATCATCAACCTGTTTGTGGCTGTCATCATGGACAACTTTGACTATCTGACTCGTGATTGGTCGATTCTGGGCCACATCATCTTGATGAATTTAAGAGGATTTGGTCAGAGTATGATCCAGAGGCCAAGTAAGAATATGTGAATGTGTTTATGAATATACCTGTAGGAAGAAATATCACAATATACCAGTTGTTTGTCCATGATAGCAATGAACTCGACGAGCAAATGGTATTTTTCAGTCAATGTTTCTCTATTTTTTTATGACAGAGGCAGAATAAAACATCTCGATGTGGTGACATTGTTACGCCGCATTCAGCCTCCTCTTGGTTTTGGGAAACTCTGTCCTCATAGAGTCGCTTGCAAGGTAAGACATACACATTTATTAATAATGTGTTTGAACATTTGTAAACACACCCAACTCTTGATCTCTACATCTGTCATTCTTTCTCAACTCCAGAGACTGGTGGCTATGAACATGCCCCTGAACAGTGATGGCACGGTCATGTTTAACGCTACACTTTTTGCTCTCGTGAGAACTGCATTGAAGATCAAAACGGAAGGTACGTGAATTCTTCGCTAAAGTGCTCATAGCGGTTCGCAAAATGCTTAAATTACAAATCAAAATTACAGTCGGAAAGCTCATAAACCACTTAATTACAGATATCCATTTCAATTAAATTATTCAAGACAAGATCGTTTCACAAAAGTCGTTTGTTCACAAAATTAAACATTGTCACTGTCGGGCGGAAACCTCATATCTCCAAAAACACTGTATTTTTTAGGCAATTATATAGTGCTGAAATGGTCAGACACATGCATGAGTCATTATACTATTTTTAACATTTGACCAAAATCAAGCCCAATTTTTGGACTTGTGAATTTCTGAGAATTTAGGAAATAGGTGTTTTGTCCATCTGGTGCAGAAAGTGCATCGCGTTACGTTTTCATCAACTTACCGGTTAAACAGTTTATGTGGGTGCTCATTTGTTTCTATCATTTGGCCAATATGTTATAAAAGATTAAAGGAGTAGTTCACTTTAAAAAAAAACTTTTGCTGATAATTTACTCACCCCCATGTCATCCAAGATGTCCACGTCTTTCTTTCTTCAGTTCGAAAAGAAATTAAGGTTTTTGATGAAAATATTCCAGGATTTTTCTCCATATAATGCACTTTACTGGGAACCAAACAGTTCAAGGTCAAAAAGTTTATAAAGCTTAAACTTTTTTTTTAAACGAGTGATCGTTTCGCTTGATAAGACCCTTATTCATCGTCTGGAATTGTTTAAAGCCCTTTGAACAGTTTGCAGTTTGCACTGAAACTGTCTTTTGGACCTTGAACCGTTTGGACCCCATTGAAGTCCATTATATGGAGGAAAATCCTGGAATGTTTTCATCAAAAACCTTAATTTCTTTTCGACTGAAGAAAAAATGACATGGACATCTTGGATGACACGGGGTGAGTAAATTATCAGCAAAAAGTTAACTTTTTTTAAAAGTTAACTACTCCTTTAAATGCTATGTAGTTCCAGCACCATGCAAAAGTTTGGGGTCAATAAGATTATTAAATTTTTTATCCTCACCAAGACTGCATTATAATTTAAAGTAACTCTTTCTACATGTGATGGTAGTGAGTTGAAACTACCATTATAGTTGTGTTAATAACATGGTGTGTGTGTATCTGTGTGTGTTTGTTTTGACCCAGGTAACCTAGAGCAGGCGAACGAAGAGCTCCGAGCTGTGATTAAGAAGATCTGGAAGAGAACAAGCATGAAACTTCTGGATCAAGTGGTGCCCCCTGCTGGTGGTCAGTTATAAATCCCAGAGCCTGTCCCTGCTAATGTCAATACATTCATAACAGAGCGTATTTTAACTCACACCTAAATCATCCATTTAGAAAAGAACAAAAATATAATTTTGAACACAATTTATTTTCCTACATGTAGCATATGCACACATACTATACATTTGCATCACACACACTAGCTTTTTCCTGCTGTTCTACTCTTAGTTTCTCCTAGTCGGGTCTCTGCAATGTTTGTTCTGTTCCGTATGTGTCGCAAATGCTTTCCTCTCCTGCTCGGTGCTTTCACTGCGTCCACACTGGAACCTCAATGGTGTGTGTTTGTGTGTATGAGTATATGGTTGGAGGATTTGAAGGTGTGTGTGCGTGTGTGTGTTGAGCTTTGGGCTTGCATGGCAACTCAGGCATGCCGTGTCTTTCTAAAAATGTCTCTTTCTCTGTTTACAACACTGTCGCTCTCTCTCCTGTATCTGCTTGAGCTTTTCCACAGCTTCCGTTCCTCATTAACTGTCTTTCTGTTCATGTAAAAGTTCAAATCTTCAGAATATTCTGAAGCAATTCTGTTTTAGGGTGGTGGCATGGAACTAATGTTGCCTCTTCTATCCTGATCTGTCCCCAACGTGCTTGTTTAAAAAAGTGACAGACCCCTGCTTCAGAATGATTCTCACACACACTTACACATACATAAACACATAGACTTTATATACACAAAGAGGATTAAAATGCATATTGCAAAAACAGTATTGACATGCACAAAATTCACCCACAGAAATGCAACGCTAATGTGCTAATACATATTGCTCATTGTTGCTTGCTTGCATGTTCCCAGTAGAATTTAAGTACAAATAGGACTAGATTTTAGTCAAGTTGAAGTTCTCCAAACTTCCAGTCACAGTTGCTATGCTAATGCTAATGTGCTAATACTTACAGATATATCTGAGGGGTGCTAAACCATGAAAATGAAATATTCTACTCCCGACATGGCGTTAAGCTGATAGCTATGTTTGGAATAAGATAGCTGGTTTTTAGCTGTTGACCAGCTAGTATCTGGTTTACTGCTGATCTAGGATGGTAACTAGCATAAACCAGCTAGAATCCAGTTACTATCTTCCAAAACATAACTACCAGCTTAAGTTCGATTTTCAGAAAATACTTGTCTTAGATTATTTTATTTAGGCTTTTAATTGTTTTTATATTGCAGTTAAAAGTTTAAAACCTAATTATTCATTGTAATTATCTATATTTCTTGCATGAATGGCTTTAAAATGTAGTCTGGACTCAGTTTTAGAAATAAAAAGTAAAGGAATTCTTATTTAATAAACATCACATTTTAAAGTGCCATTTGGAAACAAAATATTGTAATAAACTTAAGTTTGGGGTCAATACATTTTTTTAAGAAATCAACACTTTTATTAAGCAAAGATGCATAAATTGATCAAAAATGACATTTATAAAGTGACAAAATATTTCTATTTCTTGCTGTTTTTTTTTGGAACTTTTAATTAATTAAGAATCCTGGGGAAAATGTTGGAGTTGGCCAGTTTCCACAAAGATGTTTTCAACATTGATAATAATGAAAAATGTTTATTGAGTAGCAAATCAGCATATTAAAATGATTTCTGAAGGAACACCTGAAGACTAGAGTCAAATTCAGCTTTGCCATCACAGGAATAAGTGCCATTTTAAAATAGAAAACAGTTTTTTTAAGTTTATATTTCACAGTTTTACTGTATTTTTTGATCAAACAAATGCAATCTTGATATAACTTTTGAATGTGAGTGTACTGTATACACATTGAAGGTTGAAAGTGAACTTCAAAATAACTACAGCGAAACACTTTAGGGTCCTGTGATCTACAGTATATGTTGCTCTTGTATATGGTGTTTGTTAATTAAGACCGTCCGCTTTTATTATCTAGACTTAGGTCACATTTTCTGAGCCATTTGTGTAGAAATCCAGACAATTCTGAAGGATTCATTAGAATTTAATTCGCAGATTATAGCTGTTTTTCTCTCTCAATGACTACGTAGTTAGAATAACACAAAGCATCTCTTGGCATCAACTTCTGTCTCTCAACGTGCGTCACGAAGACGTGTGTATGCGTGCGTTGAAGCTACTTGCTGACAGCGAAGCCGTGTGTGTGGTCTGTTCACTCAGATGATGAGGTAACGGTGGGGAAGTTCTATGCCACTTTCCTGATACAGGACTACTTTAGGAAATTCAAGAAACGCAAAGAGGAAGGCCTGGTAGGCGTTCACCCAGCACAGAACAGCACGGCCGTCGCCCTGCAGGTAAGCGCAACGTGCATGTGTGTTTTTTGGAGATTTCATTTTGATGGTTGTATTAATAAGTGGTGTCTGTTTGTAAGGAAAATTATTATTGTATTTGCGAGCTTATGTTGTGTGTGCATTAGTTTTGATCTTGAGGTGCGTTCACACTGACAGAAATCACATCGCTGTAAGTCACTCTCAACTTTCTTGGAAAGTCATTTATGTTGAATTAATGTTGTTGGAACAGATTATTGTACTCTTAAAAACTAAAATCTCTAGCATCAACTACATATTTTCATTAGTAGGCATTTTTATGGTAGAGTAAACTCCAAATTGGAGCAAATTTCTTAGTTAATCACTGTCATTGTGAACGCCCTGTACGATTTGCAATAATATTTAAACACATTTGACCGAATAAACTATTTCCTTTTCCTTTGCATGAGACCTTATTGACCTCAACTGTCTCTCTCTGTTTTGGATGCCTAATGTTGTTTTAGCTCTACATATGATCCCTCTGTGTGCTAATGGTGATCTGTAAATGGATTTCTGTCTGTTTTACATGTGGTTGAAGTGTTTGTTTGCCATCACTTCGGAGTTATAATTCATGTATTCATGTTTTAAGACATTTTGTTAGTCTCCATCCTCATAAATCAAACACTTAAATGTGTTTGATTTCTTTGCAAACATAATCTTTGTTTAGAGGTTTTAATGAACTAACTCATTTTTTTATTTTTTACACTTGAAATGTTTTGAAAATAGCATCTGTGCCTAATGCAGTCCTTTTTAGAAAGTCACAGTAAAGGATAGTACAGTAAGTGTATTAGTTGTAGTGTACAAATATGAAGGAGCTTTCGTGTTTGTCCTCTTTGTCTATTGTGATTGTTGTCATCTCTCATGAATTTGTCCAGTCTGGAACTGTCTTGTCAAGCCTGTTTGTGTCAATGTGTCTGGTGAACTGCCCCCTGGTGGCATGTGTGTGTGAGGGTCTCCGTTTTCAACATGTCGCTGCTGTTCAAGGGCTTTCCATTGAAGAACAGGTCCTTAGCTATCTTGTCGTCATGGTTACAGGCTGGCCTTCGTACGCTGCATGACATTGGGCCAGAAATACGCCGTGCAATATCATGTGACCTGCAGGATGATGAGCTGAGTAGACTTTATGCCAGAGGAGGACGAAGAGAATTTATAGGGTAAATTACTCACCTTTTATGACCCCTTTCTCCTTATAAAATCGATCTGTCTCACTTTAACCGTTCTGAGTTGAGTAGTAACAGTTCCTTAAGGGAGTTGCAATGAATTATTTGCCGTCCTGTATATGCTGTAAGTCTAAGATTAAGACACTAAACAGGGATAAATTCATCAAGTTGACCATCAGTTGTTGATTTCATTGATGTTATCAACGTTTAAACAAAGTTTATTTTACTAACAGCTAACTGTTAGCTTTAGCACACTGTATCTGCATTTCTCTTGATTTCAAATTCAGTTGAAAATTCACTCACACCATACGCCATTTTACCTCCTTTCCAACTTCTTTTTCCCATGAGATCATTAAAAATGGCAATCTCAAATGTTTTAGCACTGGATAAACTGTCAAAGACGCCATATTTAATTTTTCGCGAATGAATAAAAGCTTGTGTGGGATAAATTTCCAGAGTTTTTTGACAGCAAGAAAGACATTTTATTTTTTTGTGTCTACTAAAGCTTGTACATCTATCTTTTAAAGGCTATTCACACCAAGGGCGTTAACTATAACACAGTAAGTATAACTATAAACTAGGGATGCACGATATATCGGCCACATTATCGGTATCGGACGATATATGATCATTTTTAATGTTATCGTGATCTGGTCCAACAAGAATATTTAGCCGATATCTAAAAGCCGATAAATAATGTATTATTTCCTTGAGCTGAGGCACTTTAGATGTGAAGCACTGTTCAACATGATGCTTTTAAATTGCTTGAAATACAATTGAAATCACTTTAAAAAAGGAAAACAGTTCAAGTCTGTCATATCGGCTACACAACATTAAAATAAGAACATCATAATTCTGTTTGTATCTTGGCTTTTAATGAGAAAATTCAAAAATTAAAAAAAAATTGGATTTAGATTTATCGGCCAAAATATCGGTTATCGACTTTCAAACATAGAGAATTATCGGTTATCGGTATCGGCCAAAATTGTCATATCGGTGCAACCCTACTATAAACTTTTATTACCATTCTTATTCTGAGAATAGCAAAGTCCACATCACGACTATAACGATTATGACACACATAAACAATATCGTTGGACTCACTTTCAGAATGATTTTTTCCAGCTGATGAGCGATAAAAACATTGACAGCCAATCAGAATCCACCTTGAGCATTTAAAGTAGCAGTCGACAAAGAATATACTGAACGTTACTCGTCCTGTAGTGTGGATATAGTTATCTTCATAGTTATCTTTCTTGGTGTGAACGGGCTTTTAGTCGCGAAAACTGAAGTATGGCGCTATTTTTTTCGTCCATTGTGCATTTTTTTTTTACTTACAAACACAAGTATTTTTTCCCAGCGAAATGGAGGACTCTTTGGCAACCACATTAACCACGCAAACGGCGACCCCGGAGGAAGCTCCGGCCACCAGACGAGACGCCACACAGCGCCCCTTCAGGTGCAGCCGCCCCCACATTACGCCCACATGGAACAGCCTGTGGGGCGCCTGGGTCGCGCTAATGCCATGGCCCAGCAAAACCATCATCGCCACCACCATCATCACCATCATCATCACAACTCCTACAACAAGTCGCCCAAGTCTACCAACATCAACCTAAATAACGCCAACATGTCCAGTTTACCTAACGGAGGACACAATCGGTACTATGAGCATATGCCCGCTGAACGGCTACCCGGTATCGTACTATGGAGAATATGACAAGCCCAGGACCCCACAAGGGCAAAGGTGAATGCTTGTTTTTTTGTTCATCCAACATCTTTCTCTCAGCTTTTTGATATATGTATTCATATGTATTCAACAATTTTGACAAGTAGCAACAACTACCCACAACCAATTCCTTTGATCCCTTCGGATTGTTTGGAATTTCTTCAGGAAGTATGTTTTTAAGGTCAATGCTTCTTAAAGGTGCAGAAAGCGATTTCTGAGAGTCATTGTTGAACACTATTGATATTTAAAAATCAACTCAAACAAACACACCCCTCCCTTCATTGCTCCGCCCCCAAAATGCATGAACACGCAGTGCAAGAGTGGATGTCTCTTTAACATAGAAGAAGCGCAGCAAAAAAAAGATTCCAGAAAAATAAAGGTAGCCCTCAAACCATAGTCACTTTATAGCCCTTAATCTTGTAATTGTGGACAAATGTGGGCACAGAGGACTCAGGTGTGATCCTAATTTTGATTTATTATAAATGTTATATCACTGTTTTCGATAAAGTTTTGTCTATCCATTTATGGTGTTTTTTTGGGGTATTTTTGAATTTAATTACTTCAAAAAGTACCATATTTTCAATGTAAATTATGCTCTGTCTTATGTCTTATTTTGGCTTATTTTAGAAAGCTCTAAATTACAGTTTTTCCCATTCATTTCTATGGGTGCCCATTTTTGACCCAAATACAAGATTAAGGAGTTGTTTTTCACACACTTAACATTGTAGAATTGAGTAAAAAAAGATGTGTGTGTTCAGGAGTTGTTAGTCGACAGAAGTACACTCTCAAAAGCAATGTTACTCACATATGGAGCAGAAACAACGCAACCTTGTACATGTTCAGGCCTTCTCCAGCACTGGAAAGCTATTCTAATAGTAACTTAGATCCTAAAGCTCTTGCCTGATTATAACCCTTCTTTTTCAGGTGATATTCCTCTGAGCTTTTCTCTTTTGTAATGTCTCTCAGCCCTCTCTCTTTCTACAGTCGTTCTTCATATCTCCATCTTGCTCTCTCTCTCCTCCCCATCATGAGTGGACACGCCCCCTACTGCTGATTGGCTACAAGTTTGTTGTGGTGCTCTGTCCAATACACTTTCAACAGCATTTTTTAGAAATTGCTTACTGCAACTTTAAGTACTTCTTTAGTAGATTGGAAAACAAGAAAGTGACTTTTAAACTCTGCATCCATTTACATTTATGCATTTAGATGATAATTCATTAGCATTATTATCTGCTTTGAGGTGTGGTCACGTTTATTGTTCAGCTAATTTTTGCATTTGGGTATTTTGTGTGAGGGCGAACCATTTTGCAACTGGTTCAAGTTGGTTCCATGAATTTGCTGCCTTGACCAACAGAAAGCTGCTTGGTTTACACTAACTTCTGTGTGAGCAGTGCTTCATACATCTGTACTCTATTGACAATAGAAAATTACATTTTTTAGCCTGAAATTTAGCCTCGAGATTGGTCTTACTACCTGTCTCATCACTTTAATGAGGCCATTTCTGGGGAAGGGATGAGATTAATGGAATGTGATCTGGTCATCTGAGCAAAGATTAGACAAGACATGTATGATTAGCAAAAAAAAACCCAAAATCAGAGGAAAACAGAATTATGTTTGACCACTTGGTTTATTTATAAGCAAAATAATGTCACTTTTGGTGGCTCAGGTTTTGGAAGACTGACCCCAAATGAATCAAATTTACGTTCAGACCGTCCATGGTCGGTTTTTACCAATTTCAAAAAGTAAAGAAAACCAAACTTTCCTTGATTTTGGTGCTTATTGAGCTAGTCAAACCAAAAAGTCTCATGAAGTGTGTAATTTAACTCAGGTTTGGACAAAGCCATCGAAGCAAGTGTGAAAACGGGCTCAAATGCTGTGTATATCCTGTATATACTGTATGATATATGTGCGCATCCATTCCCCTTTCCTATTCCCCTGCTTTTCTCAACCTTTCTCTCTTTTATTCCTAATCGAAATGCTTTCTCTTAACCATCTCTCTGCTTTCTGGAACAGAAGGCGCTACTATGAGACGTATATTAGGTATGTTACATTAGGTATTATATGTTTACATAGCAGGTACTGTTGCTTGTATAAAAACAGATGGTGAATGAT
The DNA here is from genome assembly GCA_030378365.1 of Hybognathus amarus. Classification (NCBI taxonomy): domain Eukaryota; kingdom Metazoa; phylum Chordata; class Actinopteri; order Cypriniformes; family Leuciscidae; genus Hybognathus; species Hybognathus amarus. Next base: position 443,785 of record JAQIUQ010007201.1, on the reverse strand, counting down.
AAGCAGAACTGGGGCCGGTGGGTAACAGCGTTGGGCTTTCTTCTACCTCAGCCCTGTCCCACATAGCGCTTGATGTTGACTTTACAACAAAAGTCCACAAGACTGGTTGACTGGTGCTATTTGGGACAGGGCCTTTATATACACACACACACAGATAGACTTTTAAAACTGTAAAGATGATAGGAGCATCTAGTAAAGCATTAACAAATCAGGATAAGTCTTTGAGTCTCTGTGTGTTGTGATTGGGTGATGAATGGAAAGAGGAGGGGCTTGCTGCATGTGTCTGCTGGATAACTGGTGCTAACAAAATGAAATGCTTGCCTTAAAGGATGACTCATTGTTAGATTAATTCTTTATAGAAATGTAAATAACACTTAAACATAGTGTTTATTTCTGGTTAAGTTCATTTTATGTACCTTATTTTTGTAGAACAAGAGTTGTCCTTTAAGTTCCCCTCTGTAGGAATGTTGTCATATATATTGGGCCAGTGGGTTGCTAGTCTGTTTAGCATATAGAGCTAGTAGATGCTATATCTTTTACAAAACGCATGGCTGGGAGGGATAGATGTATAGTTTGCTCAATATTTTGTGTTAAGCAACACCCCATTCATAATTTAAAGTTGTAGTAAATTATACGGCTGTCCTCATTTATCAACTGAACGTTAGTCGACAAGAAGAGGCTAAGTCGACCGAATTTTAATTAGCCGGTTAGCCGCAGAAAAACTCCTCTGGAATTGCCGTAGTGACAGTCTGTGACGGACAGATTTTTAACATGTCGAGCAGGAAATCCAAACATTTGCCATCATTCATCAACCTCAAACATGGCTTATCATTTGAAATATGTAAATAGTAGCCTAGCAACATTAGCCTCCTAACATGCAGCTCGCTCTAACGTTAAAGGAAAAAACAAAAAACTTTTGCTGATAATTTACTCACCCCCATGTCATCCAAGATATCCATATCATTCTTTCCTCAGTCGAAAATAAATTAAGGTTTTGGATGAAAACATTCCAGGATTTTCTTCATATAATGCACTTTAATGGGAACCAAACAGTTCAAGGTCCAAAAGACAGTTTCAGCGCAAACTACAAACTGTTCAAAGGGCTTTAAACGATTTCAGACGATGAATAAGGGTCTTATCAAGTGAAACGATTGGTCATTTCAAAAATAAATTAAGTTTAAGTTTTATAAGCTCAAATGGTGGCCATGTGATGCATGTTCGTGACTCTCCTGTTCAGAACTGGTTTATCAAAAATAACTAATCTTTTTTCGAGTCATTTGGTTCATTCAACGAATGAAATGTACGAGTTGACTTGGGAAAAAAATCATTCATTTTGATGCAAGGCGACCATTTGAGCTTATAAAACTTAAACTTTATTTTTTTGTTTAAATGAGCGATCGTTTCGCTTGATAAGACCCTTATTCATCGTCTGGAATCGTTCAAAGCACTTTGAACAGTTTGCACTGAAACTGTCTTTTGGACCTTGAACCATTTGGTTCCCATTGAAGTCCATTATATGGAGAAAAATCCTGGAATGTTTTCATCAAAAACCGTAATTTCTTTTCGAACTGAAAGAAAGAATGACATGGACATCTTGGATGACATGGGGGTGAGTAAATTATCAGCAAAAGTTTTTTTTTTAAAGTGAACTACTCCTTTAACCTAGATAAATGCACGCTATTATTAGGCGCATATCCAATATATACATGTTTATTTTATACTATTTTTAGCTATTAGCTGTACATATACATTGACAAGTAGAATGTCCCAATGAGGTTTTGCTTATTTACTAATGAGGTCTAACTGCCTCGCTGCGGTCTGGAGCTGCACGTCTGCATTGTAGAGCATGGTCTTTTGCTGACTCGTTGACCACAATCTAACCGGCCTCTCGCTGACCTCTTGACCTTCACGCAGGGCGCAGGGCAGCGACAGAAGACGACCCACTATACGCCGCGAAGAGGAGTATGAAGAAGATCGAATACTCTGGGGAGTACTACAGCGGAGAGGAGTTTTACGAAGATGAAAGCATGCTGTCGGGTGATAGGTAAAACGAATCAAATTAAATTAAAATAAATCAAATTTACAGAAATATATTGACGGATATTTACCATATGCAGGTATCCCAACAGTGACCAGGAGTACGAGACGCCACGGGGTTACCACCATCCTGACAGTTATTATGATGATGACGAGCAGCCCCTTTATCACGATCCACATAGGTCACCAAAGAGAAGACTGCTTCCTCCAACACCACAAGGCAAGTCTTGGCGCTCCGTACAGAAAATGTGTTGTTCTGTACAAAAAGGCCCTCTGCTTTATAGTTCAACGTGGATGTCAGAAGATTAGGGTTGTGCAATATCGACAAAAAATATTGATTTGTCGATTTTTAGTGTTGACTATTATATTGCACACCCCTACAGAAGATTTAATCGCTCTCATTAATAGGTAATCGGAGACCATCATTCAATTTTGAGTGTCTGCGCAGACAGGCAGTCAAGACGATCTTCCTCACCAGCGAACTGCTCTTCCGTTGCATCTCATGCAACACCAGGTAACATTCAATATTACAGTAGTGTTTACAGAGATTTAGTTTTATTTGTTTATATTTACATGTAATATTCAACTTTATTAAATAAAGAAGAGTATCAAATAGCATGGAAGTACAAATTTATATTGGTATCGATTAAATATTCTGACTATCCTGCATGCCAGTGTAGTATGATGTGTCAATGCATTTCTATTGACCACTGTACTTGTGGTTCCAGGTGATGGCAGTAGCGGGTCTCAGACTCCAGCAGGGCTCGCAGGCTTTCACCTACTCAATCTACCAGATCATGGGCGTCACCTCCTCCCACTCCTGCAAGTAAAGACAGAACGCCGTACTACACGCCGCTGATCCGCGTGGACCGTCCGCTGAGGGACAGCGCTAGCAGCAGTCACTCATCCATCAGGAAGAGCTCATGGTACACAGATGATCCCGAGTACCAGCAGAGGAACTACTCACCCGTTCATCTGCAGGTCCCACCAGAGTATAGAAACCAGTACCACCAGAAGAGAGGTAGCGCTACCAGCCTGGTAGAGGCGGTGAGTCTGACAACTCCTATTTCTATTTATGAGATGTAAGTAGTCAAAATACTAAGTTGTAATAGTCACTTTTAAAAAAAAACTTGACTTGACGTCCAAGATGTCCATTCTTTCTTCAGTCGAAAAGAAATTAAGGTTTTTGATGAAAACATTCCAGCATTTTTCTCCATATAATGCACTTCAATGGGAACTAAAATGGTTCAAGGTCCAAAAGACCTTTTCAGTGCAAACTGAAACGATTCCAGACGATGAATAAGGGTCGTTTATCAAAATGAACGAATCTTTTTTGTGTCATTTGGCTCATTCAACGAACTAATTGAACGAGTTGACTCGGGAAAAGATTCGTTCATTTTGATGAACGAGTTTGAATAGGAGTCATGAACGTGCATCACAGAACAGAGCAAGGCGAGCATTAGAGTAATAACGTAAACTTTTTTTTTATTAAATGAGTCGTTTCGCTTGATAAGACCCTTATTCATCATCTGGAATCGTTCAAAGCCCTTTCAACAGTTTGCAGTTTGCACTGAAAAATTCTTTTGGACCTTGAACTGTTTTGGTTCCCATTGAATTTGAATTTCCCATTGAATTCCCAAGGAATGTTTTCATCAAAAACCTTAATTTCTTTTCGACTGAAGAAAGAAAGACATGGACATCTTGGATGAGATGGGGGTGAGTGGTGATATATTAGAAAAGGTTTTTTGTTTCAAACGCTCTCCATCCACATTTTGTATTGATGTTTGCTATTAGAAAACTAGACTGTTGTTCTGTTCTTGTGTCGGTAGACTACAGATTTCTTAAATGAAGATCGAGGGAAATGCTTTCAATTTTATACCATGTGAACCAGGCCAGAAGTACATAAGACACAGTTTTCATTCCCTCTTTTGAAAGGTTTCTAGTTACAGGATAAAATATTTCTACAGGCAGTGACAGTATATCTCTCTACGTGTCAGCGAAGAACGGATCCTGAGAATTTATGCAGACAGAACGAAGCATCATTTCATCCTTTCTCATCTTTGAGCAGGTCTTGATATCAGAAGGACTGGGTCGATACGCCAAGGATCCAAAGTTCGTGGCTGCCACGAAACACGAGATCGGCAGATGCGTGCGAGATGACCATCGACGAAATGGAGAGCGCCGTCAGCCATCTCCTGAACGGTGGCATCACGCCGGTAGTCAACGGCGTCAACGTGTTCCCCATACTGGGCCACAGAGACTACGAGCTGCAAGATGTTCTCGGCTAGCTACAGCGACGAGGAACCTGGACCCCGAACCCAGACCGTCGTACGAGGAGGACCTGGCAGACGAAATGATATGCATTACTACTTTATAGCGCCTGATAAGAGGCTGCTGCCGTTCCTCAGAAACTGATCAGCAAAACAAAAAAATATGAACTATATTTATTGGCTTACTACCTAAAGAAGTGCCTTTACAGCAGAGCAGAAAGGCACCACAAGAACGGACGCGTCGGTCCCGCTCGCTCGCTTCCCGTTCCCGCAGGAAGTCGGCAGCCACGGCGCCGGGGAGGACCGCCCGGAACTTTAATTGGCTGCTCGTACCGTCACTGCAGGAAATGGACCAATGAGCAGCGAGGAGCGGTACCCAGGGGCAGGCTGTTTCCAAGGTGATGACAATCAGAAAGAATATGTCATTACCTCAGTCACTTTATTAAGGGTTTTGCATATCAAGCACGTTGCAAGCTCAATGCAAGCAAGTATGGCATATCCCTCCACTAAGGCTGTAGTTTCGACTCGCCCCGTATGATTATTTTAGTACCGTTTAAGGCATATTTTAGAGAACAAACGCTAATTCTACTACACTGGTTTACAATAAGGATATCATGCAGGTTTGTGGATTTCAAGAGGATTTCAGCATTTGTGTTGAATGCACTAGCAGACAGGTTATTTTTTTAATTTAGGATAGCCTGTTTGATATTTCATAATTTGCTGTAAATGACTTGTAATATATAAAGCAAAAGAAACACTTTGTAAAGAGACATTCTATATTTTGTAATTATGTACTGTACAAAAAAAAGCAGCAATATTAATCCTAATTGATGTTATTGCATTACGAAAGACTAAATTTGGTGTTATTTTAATAATAGGTACTGTACTTTATTAAATTCTTTGCCTTTATCCTTTGCTCATATGCATTCATACTTGTTTGTGAGAAGTATAGAACAAAAAAGCCAATTTTATATGAGGTTATTATGTCTGTGACACACCCGCACAAGATATGCAAGTCGTTTTTCTCAGTGTCCATTTCATAGTGTGTTCCCTTCAAATCTACGGTATGCAGTATGGGTCATGAACGTTGACCTTCTTTATGGGGAATTCAGTAGGGCTTACAGAATCGTGTCTTAATTCGTGCTCTCGTTTGTGTGTGTTGGAGTCCGTCTCATTTTAGGGGTTCGTGTTTCGTCTGCATATTTTGTGCAGGGGAGGTGGACAGGAAGGTGCAATGGTAAATGCTTTGTGCATTAATCGATGCTGCTTAATTAGTCTGCAATTAAACTGTACGACCCTCACCAGGAACATGCTGCCACTTGGAAAAGCCTGCTGCCACTGGCTGATCTATAGCGGATTCGAAATCCGAAACCACCAATGTATTTGGGTGTTTTGAATACTGAAATCTTCCTTTAGTTTTATTATAATGATAATGAAGATGATGATGATGGCAAAATATACGATTATGGGGGAGTTTTGGGTTGTTTGGAGTGCATGTTCGCATCATGCATCCTTAAAGGAACAGTTCAGGCTAAAATGAAAATCCTGTATTCACTCACAGTCACCGTCATGTCGTAAAAACTGCTGTTTTTTCAGTAGCAACTCATTGCAGTACACAAGATCCAAGGGGGCGGAGTTGGATCCAGATCTAAGGGGTGGAGATGGGTAGGATTAGGGGTGGAGTTAGGGGGTCAGGGGCGGAGATGGGTAGGATTAGGGGTGGGGTTAGGGATCTGGGGGTGGAAATGGGTAGGATTAGGGGTGGGGGTTAGGGATCTGGGGGTGGATATGGGTAGGATTAGGGGTGGGGTTAGGGATCAGGGGGTGGAGTTGGGTAGGATTAGGGGTGGGGTTAGGGATCAGGGGGTGGAGATGGGTAGGAGTAGGGGTGGGGTTAGGGATCAGGGGGTGGAGATTGGGTAGGATTAGGGGTGGGGTTAGGGATCATGGGGTGGAGATGGGTAGGATTAGGGGTGGGGTTAGGGATCTGTGGGTGGATATGAGTTGGAGTAGGGGTGGGGTTAGGGATCAGGGGGTGGAGTTGGGTAGGATTTGGGGTGGGGTTAGGGATCAGGGGGTGGAGATGGGTAGGATCAGGGGTGGGGTTAGGGATCGGGCGGATGGGTAGGATCAGGGCGGGGTTAGGGATCAGGGGGTGGAGATGGGTAGGATCAGGGGTGGGGTTAGGGATCAGGGGGTGGAGATGGGTAGGATTAGGGGTGGGGTTAGGGATCAGGGGTGGATATGGGTAGGATCAGGGGTGGGGTTAGGGATCAGGGGTGGAGTTGAGTAGGATTAGGGGTGGTGTTAGGGATCTGGGGGTGGATATGGGTAGGATTAGGGGTGGGGTTAGGGATCAGGGGGTGGATGGGTAGGATCAGGGGTGGGGTTAGGGATCAGGGGGTGGAGATGGGTAGGATCAGGGGTGGGGTTAGGGATCAGGGGTGGAGATGGGTAGGATTAGGGGTGGGGTTAGGGATCAGGGGGCGGAGATGGGTAGGATCAGGGGTGGGGTTAGGGATCAGGGGGCGGAGATGAGTAGGTTTAGGAATATGCAAGGTGGGAGGAGTTGGATCTGGATCTAACTCCTCCCCTGGATTTTGTTTTGTGCAGTGAGGACCATCTTGTTTTTTCCCCCATTGGATTATTTTCAAGCTTAAGTTATATATAGCATTTCTCTGTGGGGGAAAATACGAAATGAAATGCCTAATTGAAATTTTATTTCAGAACTGTCCAAATACAAATGAAGCCTTGATTCAAGCTCTAAATGAAGAGTAAAATCAAAGACTTTAGATATACAGAGATGGTCCACTCATGTTAATTAGTCCCGCCTTCTATATTAAAGAGCCAAACGCAAATTAGTAAAGCCGTGGGCAATCTGATCATTGAGAGGACAGCTTACTCGCATGTGACTTGTATTAACAAATTTTGGTTTGTTTAGAAATGTTGCCTTGTGAAATCGAATCAAACCATGAAGAATAACAATAGTAACAATTCGAATTCCTGTTTCAGAACAAAGCAAACAATTTCTACAGGACTAAAAAAGTCACATCATTAATGCAATGTAAATGTAATCATAGTGACCACGTCTACCAAGCTCAGAAAGCATCACACAACAGTACTATGCTTGAAAAAAAATATTTGCATAGAAAAAAAGCATGACATAAGAGTATCTAATGACAGAATTTTCATTTTTGGGTGCACTGTCCCTTTAAGCAAGGCAAGAATCTGGTTAAGCAATACTTGACCCCCTCTCCCCCACTTTTTCTTTTCTTTTGCTTTGCTTTCTGTTCACCTTTCACTTCAGCTCTGGCTTCTGGAAATACCTCTTTTAGAGCAGGGGAAACATATCAGCATTTGAAGCGTCCTTTTTGTGAGTGTCTTTGCCTTTTAAGGTGTTGTAAATCTCTGTCCTTAGGCCTCAACACGGGATCACATCAATTCAGTTGACCTTTTGTCACTTCCAACAGGCAAATTACTGCTGAGCACTATGGGCAAAAATATAAACGTTTGACTGCAAAGGCCACTGCCTTGAAGTGTTGAGCTTCACCACAGCTTAAATAAAGGGAAATGTGGGGTTTGTTGGAAATTGTTGTTCTTGGGTGTTATTGATCTCTTGTGTTTTTCAGTCAACCGAATACTGTCATGAAACACTGCGTGTGCACATCTGAAAGGGCTGAAATGATCCGTGTGGGGAGAAAAAAATGAAACGTGTTTTGGTCTTCATGTCGATTATACTGTATCTTGTCAACAGACCAATGCACATTCTTGGCACATTGTACTATTCGTAGCAATTACTGGTAAGGACAATAAAATATGCATTATTTTTAATAAAAAAAAGGTATTAAACTAAAGATTTAACTTTTACCTCGTGTCAGGGACTCCTGAATAGAAAGAAAAAATTTGGTTTCTTAATATACCAATGGGATTTTATTATTAGCACATTGCTGTTCGTCTTTGCACAAATTACTGTAACGTGCAATTTGTTTTCCCTGTTTTCTATTCATATTTTGTGTATCAAGGTGGGCGAATTTTGTACTCTTTTTCTGTGACTGTGCGTACGGTTTAGTGAAATCTTTGTCATTTACATTTCACCTTTCAATGCTGGGACAAACAGAAGAGAGGGAGGTGGGTTGGGGGTGCACTCCTCTGATATGTTAATGAAAAAAATGGAAAAAAGTATTATACACTACAAGTTTTCAGAGCCACTTCTGTTGATTATCACATTTTCATCTAGAGTTGTTGCTATACTATTATATACTTTTTCTTATTAATGCTGTAAGGAAACTTAAGATTATAGTGTAACATATGTACATATGTAACGGAAAGATGCGTGGTGATGTTCTCCATTTGAAAGTCTTTATCTTTGCTCTGTTATGGTTTTTATTCCATGAAGAAAAAGGAAAAAAAGGGTTTTCTCTTTGTAGCAGATGACTTATAATATCCCTCTAGGTTTTGTATTGATGCATTTTTTGTAATTTTCCTATTTTATTTTGGCCTGGACTTGATTTGAATCAATATTGAAATTTTATTTTCTAATGATTAATACAGAATAAACTTAATGAATAAACAAACAATTGTCTCGTTTATTTGTACAAGAACATTGTATAATATGAGACTTCTGCACAGCTACGGAAAGACTACCGTGTCCCTCGGTAGATCTATGGGTCAAAGGCTACTTTAATTGGAAAGTATTAAGAAAGATTTAATCGGATTATTTTGCAAAATTCGCTTTGGGATCTAGATTGTAGTGTTCTTGGCCCAAAAATGAAAATTCTGTCATTAATTAGTAATTACTCACCCTCATGTCTTTCCAATCCTGTACTTTCATTCATCTTCAGAACACAAATGAAGATCTTTTTGATGAAATCTGAGAGATTTCTGTCCCTCCATTGACAGCTACGCAACCACCACTTTGACGCTTATTTGTTAAACGTGAATACAAGCCTAAATTAAATCTGTTCATCATATAAAGCGATTCGAGTCTCTTCAGAAAATTGACTAAATAGCTCAATTTATATGGATTAGTTTTATGATCTCTTTATAAACTTTTTGAAGCATCAAAGTGGTAGTTGCGTTGCTGTCAATGGAGGCACAGAAAGCTTTTCCCCGAATTTTCATTTTTGAGTGAACTTAACTCAAGGGTTTTAGAATAATAGTGAACTTAAATATTTGTAGTTACACTTGCATTCAAATGTTTTAGGTCAGTGATTTGTAAATGTTTTTTAAAGAAGTTTCTTCTGCTCACCAAGGCTGTGTTTATTTGATCAAAAATACAGGAAAAACCGCAATGTTGTAAAATATTATTACAATTTAAAATAGATGTTTTCTATTGTAATATATTTTTAAGTGTAATTTATTCCTGTTGATCAAAGTTGAATTTTCAGCATCATTACTTCAGTCGTCAGTGTCGCATGATCCTTCAGAAATCATTCAAATACGCTGATTTGCTGCTCAAGAAACATTTCTTATCAGTGTTGAAAAAAGTTGCTTCATTTTTTTTTTCAGGATTCTTTGATGAATAAGCTATTATACAACCTAAATGTTGACAAAAGGGAACTTTTAGAGAATTACATGTCTTATGGTAAAAAAAAGACAAAAATAACTGTTGGATATCTTGCACTTCGGGAGATACTCATTTCTGTCCAATCAAATACTGTCTAGAATGAAAATGTCCCTAGCTAGTTCTGAATAGCATTTGCAAGTAATGAATCACAGATGAGAAGTGAATGAAAAACTATTGGCCTTAAATACCCACCCTTCAGTGTTCATTAAATCATCTCTCGTTAAGCAGAGGAGCACATTTATCATGCACTAACAGACTGTAGTGAATGGTAAGTCACTCTGGGCTGACTTTGTTGCTCAACACGACGGTCTGAACATCGGATGCATCTTCCTCTGAAGGCCAGGGATCCTTTCCACACATCAGAAGTGGTATCGCATACCTCTGGAACTAGAAAAGAAAGAATGTAATCATTTTTAAACAGACCGTACTACCTTAAACTGATAAACAATACTAGCTGTAAATAAATATCCAAACTTGAAGCCTTTTTTGAAGTCCAATTAATTTTAATTGATGTTTAATTTTCTCATAATATACATTACAGCATCACCTCTTCTCTTACAGTGTCTGAAACGGTTTGAATTAGGATTCACTCTCTCTAAACCCCTCTTTTCTGAAAGCCTATACTCTACTCTGATTGGTCAGATGGCCCAGTCAGTTGTGATTGGTCGGTGGAGGCTTCCTCTTGGGCTTGTTCCACAGTGTAATGAACAATAACAATTGTTTTATTAATTCGAGCCTGAGTCAGACAATATCAACTTTAATGTCTGTGTTAAACCTAGCAAATCAGACTGATGAACATGATCGATCTGCATCTGATTCACTCACCTGTTTGTTCATGAATATGTAGATCATAGGGTTGTATACAGTGCTGCTCTTGGCCATGTATATGGGTATCACCTTCACCAGCACAGGCAACTGGACATTGGGGTTGAAGATAACCATTAGAGCCAGAGTAGCATATGGTAGCCAGCTCACGAGGAACGCCAACACCATCATCACCACCATCCGCGCCACCTTAGCCTCCGCCCTCGCAGCCGCACCTCCTCCTACCTTAGCAACCTGTCAAGCAGACAGTAGAGGAACAAACACTTGAATAAAAGTACAGATACCCTAATAAAATATTACTCTTTAATTTAGTTGAAGTACAAAACACTTGTTTTTAATGTACTTAAAGTCAGCATGAAAACAAAGTAAGTCTGAGTTATAGCGTTTTTGAAGAAAAAAAAAAAAAAAAAAATATATATATATATATATATATATATATATATATATATATATATATATATATATATATATATATATATATATATATATATATAAGGCGTGGCTTAATTTGGGCCATGAGGAATTGATTGGATGGTTGTCGTTTGCCAGTGCTGTGATGTCATGTGAGTGACAGGTTGCCCTTGTGGCGGTAAACAGCATCAGAGAAGAGAAAATATGTCACTGCAAGTGGGGAAAATAAAGATTTCAAGAACATGAATTAAAAAAAATTGATTTCATGGTAACTTTAAGTACTAAAATGTAACGGTAGTACGGAAGACCCATGTGTATTATTTATTCTAGCCACCACTAGTCATTAGTGGATTACTTCACGTGTTTCGAGTCATTTCAACGAACGGAAATGAACAAAGTGACTCGAACGAAATGACTCAAATAAAGATTCGTTCATTTTGATGAACGAGTTCGAACAGGAGAGTCATGAACGCGCATCACAGAACCGAGCAAGGCGAGCATTTGTGCTTATAAAAATGTATTTTTATTATTGTTATTTTTGAAATGGACGATCGTTTCGCTTGATAAGACCTTTATTCATCGTCTGGTGTCGTCTTAAAGCCCTTTGAATCCTGGAATGTTTTCATAAAACTTGTCGACTGAAGAAAAGAAAGACGTGGACATCTTGGATGACGTATGGGGTGAGTAAATTATCAGCAAAAGTGTTTTTTTTTTAAGTGAACTAATCCTTTTAAAGATTAGTGTAGACATTTAATTATTGATCTAGGAAACATTAAAACAATTTTGCCAAAACGTATTATTGCCTACAATATCAAAACATTAAACTTCAGTATACTAATATCTATAAGTTACTGATAATTCAAGTATGCAAACAAGTGAAATAAATATAAGTTACCATAACGGAAAATAGAATATGTGGCAAATGCACAGACGTCTCATGGGCCAAAATGTCATAAAGTATGTCATAATTTAAGTATTCTCATAATTTGGTATGTCTCAATTATATTTTATAAAACATACATTTTTCTTATGTGACGGCTTGGCTTCTATAAACAAACTTTATTTGGAAAAATATAACATTAAGAATGTAGTGAAGAAGCAGTAAACATTTCCCAAAGTAAAATAGACCATTCTGATCATGAAGTAAAGGCCTATTTGAAAAATTAACTTAGTGAATATATACTTTTGTCCACCACTGCAAACAACAAACTAAACATCACCAGCTTCTGAAGATAACATAAAAAAGTCAAAATGTTAAAAAGACAATGTTATACTTGTCTTAGCGTGTAGAGCAGCCATGAATATGACACCACAATGATGACAAATGGCACAGCGAAGCAGAGTGAGAAGTAACAGATGATGTAAGACATGTTTTTGAAATCTCGACTCTGCCAGTCGGGTCCACATGACGTGCCGACCCCCTCCAGCTGGTAGCTTCCCCAGCCAAAGAGAGGAGGAGTATTCCAGATGAGAGACCAGAGCCAAGATAACGCCAGACCCCCGGCAGCGTGCTTGCACTGGAATGTGATGGTACCCAGAGGCTTGCACACTACAAACAGCCGTTCCACAGCTATCAGGGCCACTGTGCACAGGGCTGTTATACCTGTGCAGTCAACAGAGGAAGAAGAGGACAGTAGAGTTGAGATAAAGTTCACATTTTAAAGGTTAACATCTGTGGCTGTCGGCTGGTCATGCTCAGTGTTGGGTGTAATTAAAGGAATAGTTCACTTTGAAATTAATTTTTGATATGTTTTAGCTTACCTCAAGGGCATCCAAGATGTGGGTGCTTTGTTTCCACAGTATTTTCAATTTTGATATTTTTAGGTCTAAATCGCTCTTTGCTGTCAGTCAGACAATGGAGGTCTATGGTCACCACCTCAAAGAGCATGCACAGAGAAGTCCACATTAAACGTGATTTAATGACTCGTAAATGTAAGTACACATTTTCGCAACCGCGCGTGAGATTACAGTACTTCCACCGCTTTCCGGTGCTTGCGCAGACCGAAGCGCCCGCGGCCTCGGATCACTTGGACGGTGGCTGTGGTTACAAGAGGTAAAAACGATATAAATACTGTTCGTTTTCTCACAAAAAACGCTCGTTTTGTTTCTTCAGTGTCTACTTAGACTTACGAGTCATTAAATCATGTTTAATTTGGACTTCTCTGTGCATGCTCTTTGAGGTGGTGACCATAGACCTGCATTATATGACTGACAGACAAGAACGGTTTGACCTAAAAATATCAAAATTGAAAATACTGTGGAAACAAAGACACCTACATCTTGGATGCCCTTGAGGTAAGCTAAAACATACCAAAAAAATAATTTCAAAGTGAACTATCCCTTTAATGACTTAGTAATTTAATTACTTTTCCCTTGTAAAGTAAGGGATTACTCTTAATTTTTCTGTAATTGAATTACAGTTAATTCTGATGTAATTGTATTAAATACTTATAGACTAACAATTCTATATTAAACAATAGTTAATTTAACATTAAAATTTTATTGATAAAATGTTTCCTGTATGTAAACATTTTGTAAACTCCATTTACACACTTTAGTCAGTTCAATTTATTTATGCAATTGTATTGTTTATTTGAAATAATCAAAAGTGCAGTTCTGTGTCTGTCCTTGTGTTCAACTTGAGGTTGAACATGGGATTTAGAAAGTAATTAGTAATAAGTAATCCAATACTCTTCAGAGAGAGTAATTAGTACATTAATCTAATTGCACTGTTGATGATTAGAATAATTACTTTTTTACAATAACTTACCCAACACTGATCATGCTCATGATGTTTACAAGACAAGAGCAGCTTCATGAAAATAGAGAAAATTCACTGAATATGAGCAAATTCCCAAAATTCAAATGCGCAAAAATATAAGCCTAATAATAGAAATCCTTGCTTTATCAACACTAAATATAAGATATTTGACAGAATAATAATATTTGGGTTTTGGGGGCTAAATCAGGATATATAATTGAATTTGAAAAAAGTCATATTTTCTTTTAATGTTGCTTTATCAGTATCAGGAAGCCCATCAGGGGTGCAGTTTACAATACACAGTCTAAAATAATTATTTAGTGTTTGAATGAACTGAACAGACTTACCAAATAATGCAACGCAAAATCCCTCCAGTACACAATCGACCGGTCCCATGATGTAGTAGCCCACAGCGTTGGTCACCACATATGGCACACTTCCTGTTAGTGTGATGCCCATGTCGGCCACAGCGAGGTTGACCAGGGCAAAATTCAGTGGCTGTCGCAGCTGTTTGTGCCGGAGGGTGACGACTATCACTGTAGTGTTCAACACGACAGATGTGATGGAGAACACGGCCATGAGGAGGGCCAGCGTGAGGAATCCGGCCCACGGCAGGGGCACCTCTGCACCAGAGCCATCATGGATAGATGAGCCATTCAGGAATTCTGGGAAAGAGTCCATCTCCCCAAGTCTTAAAATATACAGACAAAAACTAGTTTTTCAATCAGTTTCCAGCTTTATTCTTCTCATTCATGCATATCAGACATGCACCGTCGACATCACACGTCTTCTGTCTGCACCTTCAAGTCAGCGACACACACACACACAAAAAAGTTCTTATTCAGATTAGGTGCTGTAAGAAGAAAAATCCCAAAGATCCGTACTTAAGACACAATAAGTCCTCCTGGGTGTGTGATCCCTGATCCTGCTCTTCCCTTGATTACAGTAGGGGTGTCACAAAAAAATACAGAATTTTCTGTTTTTCCTTTTAAAATAACGAAAATGTAAAGATTTCAGAATCACAGCTTTGTGGCTGTTTGCGATATACAGTGTATATTTAAAATATAGGCATATTAAATTAAAAAAATATATATATTTAGTAGTATATGCAGAGAATAGAATGAACAGCTATATTTGAGGTGTCGTTCCAGTATTTACCAGCAGGGGCAAACAGGGTCATGTTAAAGGGTTAAAATTGTACCCCAAAATAAAAACTTTGTCATTAATTAATCACCCTCATGCGTTCCAAACCTGTAAGACCTTCGTTCATCTTCGAAACACAAACTTAGATATTTTTTTATGCCGAGAGCTTTGATCACTTCATCAGACATTCAACCGCATTGCAACTTTCAAGGCCCAAAAAGGTAGTAAAGACATCGTTAAAGGGTTAGTTCACCCAAAACAAAATTTTCTCAGTAATCACTCACCTTCATGTTGTTCCAACCCCGTAAGACTTTCGTTCATCTTCGGAACAAAAATTAAGATATTTGTGATTAAATCTGAGAGCTGGATCACATCGGCTCCTAAGGGATCGAAACTGGCCGGCCCAGAAAAGTTATGAAAGACATCGTTAAAATAATCCGTTTGACAACAGTGGCTCAACTTTTAAGTTTACCAAATGACGAGAATACTTTTTGTGCCGCAAAAAAAAAAAAAAAAAAAGACTTTATTTAACTATTCATTTCCTTCTCTGTGGGCCGTGAGATTTCACGTAGTGATATTGTGCAAAGCTTCTGTGTTGCACTTCACACGGTAGACTCGCTATTGGCCGACGCTGGTCATGTGTGTGATGCGTGTGATGTACAACCAAGAAGCTTTGCGTAGTTTCACCACATGAAATCTCGAGACCAGCAGAGAAGGAAATAAAGTCGTTATTTTTTTTTTTTTTTGCGCACAAAAGTGTTCTCGTCACTTGATAAACTTAAGGTTGAGCCACTGTAGACACTTGGACTATTTTAACAACGTCTTTCATAACTTTTTGGGCCGGCCAGTTTCGGTCCCTTAAGAAGCCTATGGAGGAGTGATCCAGCTCTCAGATTTAATGAAAAATATCTTAATTTGTATTCTTAAGATGAACGAAGGTCTTACGGGGTTGGAACAACAAGAAGGTGAGTAATATCAGAAATCCACTTTGGGGTGAACTAACCCTTTAAAATAGTCCATGTGACTACAGTGGTTCAAATGTAATGTTATGAATCGATGAGAATACTTTTTGTGCCCCCCTCCCCCTAAAATATTGACTTTATACAACAATTTCTTCTCTTCTGTCAGGTCTCCTATTCGAGTAGGCATTCGCCAATGTGTACTGTGTTTTTGGGTGAATTATCTCTTTAACTATGTGCCATTTTGTAGGCTACTTTTCTGGACTAAAATCATGAAGTGCACTGCTCAAAATATGCTAAAGCTTAATGTTTGCATTGAATTTTAGATATTAAAACAGTAAAGTGTTGAAATTAAAGGCAAAAGTAGTCTAATTTACAAGAATTCACCATGTGTCAATGCATCCTTATCAGTTTTTTGTTTTCACTGTAAAAAATAATCCTGTAAAAAAACGGTAAACTACTGGCAGCTGTAGTTGCAAGCATCATACTGTAAAAATACGGTGTGTTACTTTTTTTGAAATTAACAGCTAAATACCAAATTTTCAACAGTATAAAACTTTAATTTAACAGCTATATGCTCTAACACAAAAACAGTAACACACCGTTTAGTTGCGGTATGATGCTGGCAACCACAGCTGCCAATAGTTTACCGTTTTTTTTACAGGATTATTTTTTACAGTGTAGGCATCTCTATGCATGTATACAGTGTTGTATATTCTGTGATAAGCTGAGAAGTGTGATTCCCAGCACCTTCAGTGCCAGATGTCACAATTACCCTGTACTATATTTGACCTGCTAAGAGTTTTAACCTCCATTAACGCGAGACAGAGATTACTGTGTGTTTGGTGCCGTGCATTAAAATAGACAAGAGTGAACTCCAGCACAGACTAACCGGATTTGCTTCACGAGTTGTTAAAACTATTGCTTCTGTCCCTGAAAGACCTACAACTTCTTAATCTTATTGTTTTTGTCGTTCTGATTAAAGAAGGACCCTGTAAGACTTATATTCCTGGATGTGCATAGGAGACATTTGAAGGCAGGGTAGGCTATTTGTTTGGTAGGAGAAGTTTTGTAGAGTTTTGCGCGGTGTAACAGCATTGCAGTAGTACAGTATGGCTTGTGTTCTTCAGCTTCAGTTCGCCGTGCTGTTCAGCCGAGTCTGTGATGTATGATGCATTTACCAGCTAATCATGACTGCACAGAGACGCTGGCCGTGTGAAGACATCCATCAGATCCCTTACCACACACACGCCAATGCACCTCATCGTTTATGTGCTCACGATAATTAGAGGAAGAAAAAAACAGATGAGAGAATAGCAATTAACTCCTGGACGCCATTGTTAAGCATCAGACTCGAGAGGTCAGTGCTGAGCAGTGGCTGGTCATAAATCTACCTCACTTACTTTCTTTGACTACTATCTGCTCTTTTATGGCATCTTTTGATGAGGAGAAGCCATCATACATCTAGCTGAATCTGTATATCAATGGGCTTATTGATGTTTTTATTAATGTGTGTATAAATACAGAATTATACACTCTAAAAAATGCTGGGTTGTTTAACCCAATTTTGGGTAAATATGGACGAACCCAGTCATTGGGTTGCATTTTTTAATTACATTTTTAACCCAATGACTGGGTTTGTCCATATTTTACCCAAAATTGGTTTAAACAACCCAGCATTTTTTAGAGTGTATTGTCAGTAAATTAAAAAATGCATTTTGAGGACAGAAATAGGCTAATTCTCCTAATGGAACTAGTAGTTTGAAATAATAGTTTTTTAAAATTATTTCTATTACTACTGATATTTATAGAACTTGACTCAAATCACAGTTATGGAGATATAGCAGCTTGTGACAACTTGCCTGGGTGAAATACACAAAATAGTTAAAAACCGCAATATGCAAATCATACAGTGCTGTTATGTAAATTAGTCTTCTATGTGAATGTGAATTATGAATATAAAAAACTCTAATATGATACTGATTTACGTAATCTCTCACCGCTTGACACCAGAGCAAAAGCATCCCCAAAACGGAGGAATGCGCGTTGCCGAGGGAAAGTTTCGCATCAGCTTCTCTCGTGAGCGCGCTCGCGTGGGGAAACCGCACTGGATCTCCTTCCGTGGATTTACACGAGCCTCACTTACTGTCTTGATGACTTTCTGCTCGCTTCTCCTCTCCCTAAACTTCTGCCTTTAGTACATGCACTGACCCGAAAGTGTCGTTCATCATATATCAGCAGCGCCAGTAGTGAGAGCGCGCGAGTTCATTTGGTCTTAATCAGATTAGAGAAAACGCTCGTGCACAAGAATAAGCATTTAATATCTGTTTAGTTCTCTATGCAATCAATGCAGGGATAAAAAGCAAAGGATCGATGTCAAAGAGCACGAGCGGGAGGTCTTGGGGTGTGTGACAGCTGGGCGGAGAGACTGAAGCTCCGGAGGCAGCTCGCGCGCTGAGGCGGGCAGATGTGCTGCTGAATTGGTGCTCGGTGCTGTTTTTGTATCCGGGGGAGAGAGACCGAGGGGAGGGGGAGTTCGTAAAGGCTGCCCGAGCCGCCGGTTCTTTTGCAGCGTAAGAAATTTTGGAGGAAGGATGCAGCAGGACCGGAGAATTCCTCGGAAGCACGCGCACTGCCTCCTCTTGTGTGTGATGAGCGCGTTCTGGACGGCGCCGGGGGTGCGGGGGTCCCAACCGGAGATCCCCTTATCAGTGTGAGTAGAAGCGCATGCATGCACAGTATAGAGAACACGCCAGAATAATTGCATTTAATTTATATGCATGTATTTAGAAACCAAGAGAGGTTAAAACTATCCTGTAGTGGTGTTTTAAGGGTCAAAAAATGTCTATAAGATGCTTTTTAGAATACATGCACCTAGTATTATACATGAATGCATGCAAAGAGCAGTGAATCCATATGTAAATTTGAGAGCCATCATTTGAGTCTTAATTTAAGACTTAATTTGTAAGCTGTAATAATTACATTTAATCTATAATAAGAGCACATAGGTTTAAACTATGCTTTGTGATGGTTATTGTCAGGGTCTAGTTATCTCTAGAGTCCAAATATGAGACCGTATACACGTTTTAAACACAAAATCTTGTAAAGAAGCCCTAATAATTGCTGTTATATGTATGTACAAATGAAAAAATAAATTGCTGAAAAGTCAACCGATTTTATTTAAACCACAAATTATTTACTATGTAAAGGTTATTTTTAAGCTTGCTACATTACATTACACCAATGAAAGCCGTTTAGAGGAGTCAGATCAGGTAGAATTACTATAGCTCCTTAAGATAGTGTAGAGTGAATTGGAATACAGTATGCAAAGCTTTTATGACATAGAAACTTTTTTGACATACAGAAAATGAGAAACACACAATGTGAATTTAACAAATATTCTCCCGAATGGTCATATAGAATACATTATAACGATTACAAACAGTTCTTGCATTAACTTTTGTTAACTTTTATTTTATTCTATAATTGCTAATACTGTAATTGTGGCGTAATGTGTTGTAAGTGATTACATTGGTTCTTCTTCCCCCAACAGGGTGAAACTCTGGGCTTCAGCGTTTGGTGGTGAAATAAAATCAATAGCTTCAAAATACTCAGGATCTCAGCTCTTACAGAAGGTATTTCCCCTTCTCTCTCTCTCACACACACACATGCATTGACACACACACACCTCTTCATGAATATGAATACAGATGGGTTTGCCTTACAACATCCAGGTGTATAATCTGAGACGTGAGTGTGTGTGTGTACGAGTGAGAGTTTTTGGATAAGGCTCATTACACAGTTTCTTTCCCATCGATCTGTCTTGTGCATCTAAACACCTGTGTAGGACTAGTTAGACAAATAGAATAACTGAATGAGTGTCTTTTTGTAAATGAAAAAGGAGCATCTGATGATGTGCTAAACACTTTGGCCACACGATGGCAGCTGATATTATGAACTGTGCTTTTTGGTCACAGGGTTAAACATTTTTTTTTATTCAAGCATTTGGAGACAAATGTACATTTTTGAAGACTTTCTTCAAAAATATATACAAAGTAGTAAAATGAAGGGAAATTAGACAGTATGCAGTAAAGCATACATTAGACGGCCCTCGTCTAATTTTTCTTAGGGCTGTCAAACGTAAATCGTGATTAATTCGCATCCAAAATAAAAGTCTGTGTTTACATAATATATGTGGATGCACTGTGTATATATATATATATATATATATATATGTATATATATATAACACACACACACATGCATGTATATTTAAGAAAAAATATTATTTATATATAAAATATATATAAATATAAATTTATATATATAAATCTATATACAGCATATACATTAAAATATTTATTAAATATATACAAGCATGTATATATTTTATATATAAATTATATTTTTGCATTTTATATATATATATATATATATAATTATTCACAATGCACTCACATATATTATGTAAACACAAACTTTTATTTTGGATGCGATTAATCGCGATTAATCATTTGACAGCCCTAATTTTTTTATTTATTATTTATCTATTTAATCATTCATATCCGTTCATGTTGTGTGATGTAAATGGTTTATATTTACATATAACCAATTTAATATTGATAACTATCAAAAGAGAAAAAAAGGCTCAGACACATTACAATATTAATATTTTTTATTATTAAAGTTCTATGTGACTGCAGATATTTTGCAGATGAAGGTCTCCACCTGGTTTCTTTG
Source organism: Hybognathus amarus (assembly GCA_030378365.1). Classification (NCBI taxonomy): domain Eukaryota; kingdom Metazoa; phylum Chordata; class Actinopteri; order Cypriniformes; family Leuciscidae; genus Hybognathus; species Hybognathus amarus. Next base: position 423,073 of record JAQIUQ010007201.1, on the reverse strand, counting down.
TTCCAGTATACCGTGTTATAGCCAATCCTGCTGTTTGTGTGCACTATGCGGTGGCGTTGTATACTACAGAACACACTTCATTTCCTCTCGGATTCTATTGAAGGAAAAACAGTGATGGATGTTTTGAGATAACCCCGTCTCTCTCTCTGAAGTATTAATAAGTCTCTCAGTGTTGGTGTGAGATAAGAGCCCAGCTCTCACCATCAGTGCACATATTATCGTCGTAATTACCTCCTCACAGAATGTGTGTACGTGACTCTTTAACTCAACTAGCCCGGGTCTGTTTATGAAATAGAAATTGAAACTGAGGCTTTGAGATTTACAGCTGAGAATGATGGGAGTTTTCATGTATGTTAGTGAGGTAGATTAATCTGTCTTTGTGAAGGATACATGTGTCCACAAACACTAAAACTGAGATCCAGGGTCTATCTTTAGCTTTTGGCCCCTTACTTACAGAAAAAAATCTATAGTGTAGTCAGAGCCATTACCGGTGTTGTATTTATCCACTGATCCGAGACCAATGTGGCTGATTTACCTTGTGTAATTGTTAACAGAATAATTCACCCAAAGAGGAAAATTCTGTCATTGTTTACACACTGTTTTGTTTTTCTGTTCAGTTCATAGTAACCATGTCTGCCAAGCTCCAAAACATACAGCATAAACTAGTCCACATGACCCATTCGCTAACCTCAAGCTTTACACTAGCTTAGTTTGTGAAACAGACAAAATTATTAAGGGATACTCCAAAAATTAAAATCATTTACTTACCCTTCCAAACTGTATGACTTTATTTCTTCTCCAGAACATAAAGATATTTTGAAAAATGTCCCAAATGATGCACTATACACTACTATGCATTATGTACTCAACCTGAGTCTAATAGCCCCTCCCCCTTTGCAATGTAAGGAAATCTGTGACTTCATTTTTTTACATCAGTGTGAACACACTATTCACAAAACTGCGTTGAATAGTGCACATGTACGTGAATTGGGACGTACCTTTAGTGTTTTTTGTTCTGGACTCAATGGAAGTCAATGGACTCACTGTTCGATTACCAACATTCTTCAAAATATCTTTTTTTGGTGTTTTGCAGAAGAAATAAAGTCATACTGGTTTGGAACAACATGAGGTTAAATAAATCACGACAAAATTCATGTTTGGGTTATTATTTACTGAAAAAATCTAATTTCCCATTGTGCATATTTAAACAAGCACACCATATTCATTACAAAAAAAAAACACAAACCAATGAAACTTCATGATAATTACACCAAATATGGCATTGTGCATCAATATTTTTTGATCAAGATGTTTTTTATATCTAAAGGCGAATGCAAATTAAATTGCAGAGCTTCAGTGGAGTGGAAGATTATGATCGACTTAATTTCCATTTGTTATTTAATATATAACTATGATTCAGAAAGCTGAAATAGTGCATTAATCATATTGCCAACTTGTGTGGTGCTTTTTGTCCATTTAGGACAGATGTGGTCACTATGAAATATTAATGCACCAATGTATTGGCAGTTGATATTTATCAGGCCGACTTTTAATCAATGTAAAAACTTTGGCATACAATAGTTAATTAACTGCGTGAACAAAATGAAATCTATACAAAATATAGTTTGTCAGCATATATAGTTTGAAGGTTGTTAAGTTTTTGTGTTTGTATTATCTTACTCTGTGCCTCTCTTATAATGTTGGCCTGTCGAAGTGTTAAATGGATCCAATCCATGTTCAATGAAAATCATTTGACGATGCAGCAATAAACTAGCTAGTATACCTTAATATATGTTTATTTGAACTTCGCTAATTTAAAACTATAAATTTTAATGTCAAAATTATGCAAGTGACAAATATCGGAATCTAAATCGGCCAATAGTTATATGTTAAAGTTATCTTAAATAATTTATTTAGTTGAGATAAGCTTATTATTTCGAGTTTCTGATGATTAAATCAGTCTCAATTGCATTAACTCACCTTTTCCATTTCAATCAACTTAACATTTTAAGGCAACCAGGTTACTTAATTTTTTAAGTTAAACCAAAAATATATTTTTTACAGTGTACTATGAACTAAAAAGAAATGAGGGAAGATGGTTTATTATCTATCCTTTAGTTATCAATTAAAAAAATAACGACATAATAAAATACAACAAATGGGTTTGGAATGACGTAAGGGTGAGTAAAAAATGACACATTTTTGCGTAAAAGGTAAGAGTTAAGATTAAAATCTGTTCCTGATTTTGCCAAAAGCATCAATAATGAACATGTTCCATCATCCCACCCAGAATGATCTTCATCATCAGCCTAAACGCGCACACACACAGACAGTAAAATGTCCCAGCCAGTCGTGTTCTCTCTTCATTGCCATTTCTGCGTATGTTTGCACTTTTTCCCATCATCCTGCTCAGTGGGCTGTGACCGATGGGTGGGGCTCAGGGCCAATAAACTGCCTGTCTTAGGAGCTGGAAGCAGAAAGGGAGGGATGAGGCAGCAGGCCGGTTCATTAAGGAGGATCGTTAAGAGTGATCATTAAGCTTGTTATGCAAAATTACCTGATTTTTACACAAGGGGTGGGGGGGTAGCCATACAAATGTCACCCTTTGTTGCTTTCCATCGCTGAAATTTCCACCTCGCCACGACAAAATAACAGATTGTACAAATACTTTACCATTAGGCATCTTTACACTGAATCATTTTGTAGCATCTTGAGAATATAATGGCAAAAACCTGTTTTGTCCAGGAGCATATGGTAGTTTGGGACACCCCCCGGGACTATTCTCTACTGTGTTTTGAATCAGTGGGGTGATCATCACTATTGACAAACGCAGCATTAATGGCTTTGATTATGGGTTTTTTTGGGGCTGGGGAGGGTGCCGGGACAGAGGGTGAGGGGTGGGGAGGCAGGACAGGCGTGAAATGAACTGTTCCGCCTCAATAACTCTCCATGGTCTCTCTCTTAAAGGGGTAATTTGCTGTGTGGTGCTACGATCTGTGTGTGTGTGTGTGTGGAGGGGGGGTGTTAGAAACATGTTTGGGGTTTGATATGTGCTAGAGTGTGTGTGGAGGGGGGGTGTTAGAAACATGTTTGGGGTTTGATATGTGCTAGTTTGATATGTGCTAGAGAGCTATTTTCATGATATTTGATGTCTTGTAAAAAAAAGCAAAACTGTTTTGCTTACAGAAAACATTTTTTTTTATTATCATCACAAGACATTTTGTAAGTTACAAGGACTGTGGAACTAGTGATGTGTTTGTGTGTGTGGTCTTGGTAAATCCTACGTTATATAGACAGCATGTCCTCACAAAGATAGCATTATCCAAAATCCTTGTCTTTGAGGGGACTTTTTTTACATTATTATATGGAATGTCTCTATAAACCTATGGGAACCCAACGTGTGTGTGTCTGTCCTGTTGACTTTTCAAATTTGAGACAGACATGTATGCATTCTGTTTACATGTGTGTCTTGTTTTTGGATTCACGTTCTGTTTTGCTTTTTTAGATTCAGTGAAATGTGATTTATGTCCTGTCTGAGAAAGACATGCATTCATATTTTTCTCATACTGGAAACAGAAGACTTCTTGTCCTGTCACATTTTTTCATGAAATGCATGTCTACACTGAAAAAATTTTTTCATGATTTATAATCACAACATTTTTTCTTTTGTCAAATCAACTTAAATAATTTATGTAGTTCATATAACATAATATTTTGAGTTTCTGATGATTAAATCAATCTCCCTCATTGTATTAACTTTTTCCATTTCAATGAACTTAAAATTTTAAGGCAACCAGGTTACTTCATTTTTTTTAAGTTAAACCAACAATGTTTTTTTTACAGTGTATGTTTCACTTAAAAAACTGAAATGCTTTTTTTATGTTTAAAGGAGTGTGTTGAACACTTATTAGGATTTGAGTGTTTTGATGCAATTTATATAACGTTGCCTTAAAAAACTGAAAGATAAAAGATTTTTTGTTTTTTAAGCCTAATTTATAAGCCTTTTTAATGTGTGTTGATGCATTTATGCCCATTTCTCTTCAAGAAATCAGAAAGGCTGTGCAGCACACGGTTTGGTATTTAACTGTTTTTGTTCTTCATTAAATCTGTCCATGTTTCACTAAACATGAACTTATTTTAATCAGAAAGGCTTTTTTTATAGTGGAGTGGTGTAAGCCTGCAAGCGTTGATGCCTGAGTGTGTTTGAATAGTCTAATATCACAACACCCATTGAGTGCTGTTGCTTCAGGTGTCGCTTGTATTGCAGACTCAGCGTTGTTTGAAGTGTAGTTCATTATCCAGACTCGCCCAGGCTTGACAACTTATTATCTTTCTACTGAATTCTGACTCCATTTCAATTACCCTCCAACAATGCGTGGCCCTTTGGACAAGCCACGCCCACCCTCCCCAAAGCAGCCCACCCACAACGCTCTTCCTCCACCAATAACAGACACTGCAGCAGCACTTCCACCAATTACAGGGACAAGATTGAGCTCGTTATCTGGAGAGGATTGGTCTTATCTGGCCAATCGGAGAGGCCCCTGTCAGAGAGCGGCGCATGATGACGCGCTTATCTGAAGACTTGTGGCACTAACTCAAATGGGAATGACAGCTGTATTAACAAAGAGACAATGCAAAGTGTAGGTCATGGAGACTTGTAAAGGGCTCTTACTGTCCCCTGTCACTCCATCACTGTCTCTCGTCATTTAAAAAAAAAAAACGTCTCGTCTGTCCATCTTCAGCTGCCACACATATTAGCCTCCCTCCCTCAGATTTGCATATGCAAATGCCCTTATCTATACACAGAAAATTGTACTTGTCATGCATTAAACTCATGTTTTAAGGTATCCATTAGACTAAAGGTAAAGATGATTTGGTGACCCACATCTTACATTGTGCAAATTTGTACCACTATATAAAAGATCTTGAGCTAAATGTGTTGTTTTGGTTAAGTTTTCTATCTGTTTTATGTCTGAATTGTCTGATTTTTAATATATTAGGAGATTTTCTTTAGATAATAAACAAAGCAGAGACCTTTTAATTAGATTTCCATTGAGATTATTTGATAATTGAAATGTGAAACATTTTATGAGACTGCAATTGATTTTTATACTATACAACCTGTAAATTCTATAACCCTAAACCTCCCCATCACAGAAAATATTCTGCATTTATGCATTTTCAAAAAAACATCATTCAGTTTGATTCATAAACTGTTTTCTCAGGGGGACCAAAAAATGTCCCCACAAGGTCAAAACATTACTGGTAATGCCAACTTTGTGGGGACATTTGGTCACCACAACCCTGGGTTTTACCAGGATCTCTCTCTCTTCACACACACACAGAAAGAATAAAGCAATCTGCTGTATTAAAGTGTGCAAATATGAATGCAGTTAAATACAATTTATTTTATTCTATTTGCGAACTGATGTCCTTTTTTGTTATAGACTATATGTGCTTTTTAAAGATTTGAATACATTTATTTATTGCTTACATGCAACAGTTTCACTGTTGGCAGAAAAGCTGCATTCAACATTGCATTTTAGGTATTTGATTTGATTGAATTACAGAAAACAACATGTGCTTTAGTTTTATTTATAGGCTAAGTATTTTTAAAGCTATATTGTTCAAAATGTTTTATTAAACAAAATGTCATTCAGCCTTTACCACACTGACAAAAAGTAGTAAAATGTATGTCGTGTGCATATTCATTGCGTAACAAGACCCATTTATTTATCTTTAGAAATACAAGGAACATGAGAAATCGGTGCGAATAGAAGAGATTGACGGCGCAAAAGTGGTGAAAAATGTGGCGCAGAATATGGAGGAAATATTTCGGAAAAAAGCTGAGGCCACACGAGTAAGTATATAATTAAGATGCAGAGAATTTCAAATGTGCATGCGTTTTTTGAATTTGTTTTAATATGAACAGCCTTCATCGTCTATAGTTTTTCGTTGATGTTAGATTGGAATTATCATTCGGCTATCTATTGCCTTTCAAAAAATTATTTTACGATTTGCGCATGAATTCTTATTGTTTCAGCAGTTTCCATCAATCATTATTGTCTTGATGCCGCAGTCGCAACAGCTTTAATTATTGCTAACGTATAGAAAGCATCTCGGTTGAAGCTTCTCTTCTATAGAAGAACATATAGATTTTCCCGTTTCAACCGGCTCGTGCCGTTATTCTTCAGAGGCACACACACACGGTCCAGGCTTTAATTGCCTGTGTGTGTGGAGGAGATAGGCTTATCTGACCCCTGCAGATACACACAGTCACTTTATGATGCAATGGAGTCGGTTTGCCATGAAAGGTAAAACCCATGAAATACACCTCATGCAATTGTAGCCACAGCATACCGATTTTATAAAATGCATGCGCGAATTACGGAATAAATTTACACGTTCGCCGAATTTGAAGCGAGTTTGATACAATTTACCCACAAAAAAATCCAAGTGTATTGCTGCACATTTGATTCTATTGGAAAATAATTCTACAAATAGCCTACAGATTAAAAACAATTATTTATATGTTTATCCAGAGTGATTTAATGCTCTATTTAAAATTATTTTCTACAGATAGGCTAATGCTCGTATTTATCCATCTTAAATTATTTAAAAAACGTTTTTTTGTTTGGCTATATGGGTCTACTTTGATATTTCTAGGCCTAGGCCTACTCACGCGAACGCGAATTTTGTTCACGAGCAATGTGAGATGAAATCCGCGCGCTGGCAAACTTATTTAGCCTACTGAAATAGCTTATTGTTTGAAAACTGTAAAAAGTGCCAACTTAAACTATGTTGGGGTGGTTAAGAACAGTATCCTAGGCCTGACTTTAACCAGGTGAGTCAGAACAATAAACTGTCTTTCGGGTTGTCTTAAGAATTTGTAGACTAGTAGGCTAGAGTACACGTCATGTAGCCTAATCTTGGGGTTCAGCAGCTAACAGTAAGGCCTAACTAACCGTCAAAATGATTTTGTAAACAAAATGTTAGCCTAACGTTTTTTAGGATAGGCCTATCTGTGATGAAAATCTCGTCTGAAGTTATAAATGCCATTTTTGTCATTTTTGTTAACTATAGGTAACCGTTTGTTGGCCTATAACTTATTTGCTGTGGTTGGTTACCTCCTCAGGTAAACGCTCTATTCAGTTCTCTAGCGCCACCTTTTTGGCAACAGGTGAAAATCCGCGCTCTATCTAGTGCTAACTGTTTTTTTTTACCTCTCTATCTGGTGATTTAACTTAGCTTTTGTGGTTAATGAGACGTTTAAAACACGTGCTACTTGCTTGTAAAAGAATAAACGCCTCCTCCGGCCTTATGTTTTTACTGTCATAATTCGTATCGTTCGTTTGTAGGCCTATCTAAAACATTTAGAACATGTTATTTTTTTCAGGGACATAGCCTTATAGTATTATATTTTACAGAGCTTGTATTTATAAAATTGGCACAAAGCCTCTTTTTTTTTGGTTCTGTTGCTATAATTTCCACCAAATACGACAAGTATTAATTATTTTTCCTAAAGCGTTTTGTGGATTGGAAGCAATTATACCGCCATGTAAAAAAAAAATTGCATGCCAGCAATTTTCAATGACGACAAAACATAAACTGTCCTTTGCGCGCTCGCGCACACACACGCGCGCGCGTTTGCCGCAAGGGAACAAGTCACCATGTCAAATGCAACCTGTTTGCAAGCAGCAGGTAAACTAAACATTATATTATTGCTTTAGGTCACCTTATGCAATTGCTTTCATTAATAAATCATTATGACTATTTAACTTGAATAAATCTGTCTTTGTGACGGGGCTAATAGTCAAGTTTTACATCTATGAATGTTTCTCAGGGTCAGTTTGTTATTAAAAGTCAACCCCCACCCTCTCCATAATGGCCAAAGGCATTCGGAAAGGACATTAACTTATGATCTGATACGCATTATACAATTTAATACGTTTGTTGATGTTATGAAATTATAAAATGAAGTTATAAAATGCCTTTTACATAGAGGCTATTTTCCCAAAAATCTTTGAAATCTATCTCACGTTGTTCATCAAGATCCAATCTGTGTATTTTTCCATCAGTCATCTCTTCTAAGTTTCTGCTGTTCTGTGTGTCATGTCACTCGTAGAGGCTTGTAGAAGCGGCGGAGGAAGCTCATCTTCAGCATGAGGAGAACCCTGACCTACAGGTGAGAGAGTTTGAACACTTTGTATGGTTTTGCTGTTTACATGGGAAGATTTCAGAACCAGTTTTTTTTTTTAAATCATTCACTCTAATGCTCTTATACATTTTGTTTAAACACACACAAAAAAAACATTAAAATTTTTAAAAATGCTCCTTTCAGGAATATTTCATACATTCTATTGTGTTCTTTAGAATAGAATCTTAAGGGATATTTTAATAAAGCCCCTGCTCTCCTTGCCATAATCTTGTAGCCCTGCTTTATGCAAATATCCTGTACTTGACCTCCAGCTTAGTTCTTGAAGTGAATTATATTTATATATATATTTATGTGCTGGAAAGCCCTCCCCTCGCTCCGGCCTCCGCACTCCGAACTAAGATAAATGACTCCACGTTGGCTGCGCTATTCAGGGACAAATGGAAAATTCACTGAAGCAAAATACGTTTAAAATAATGGTATCCCCCCTCAGTAATGAATTCGTGCACTCACTCTCTTGTACGTAGAAATATATTTCCAGGAATTCATAAACTGTGTGTTTTTTTTTTTATTCACACAACTAATAGTAGTGAAAGAGCCCTCTATGTTGTTTTTGATAACAAAAACCTTTCGGCTGAATTGAAGGATGTTTATTTTAGGGATACACACTCTTTATTCTATAGAGAGAAACTCTCATAAAGTCACTAATTTTAATTTGGGCTTTTTTGTATAACAATGTAAATTGATTAGTAATTATATGAATAATTTTACCAAAATGTATTAAAAGGATACATTTTTTGTGCATATTTTTTCAGGAAATACATACATTATAAAAAGAGTAATGCAATTAATTACAAATGAATTTATACATACGAATGATTTATTAAAACAGTACAATTTGTGTGAGTGTTATATTGGTTATATTGATGTTGATCAAAGACATCAGGACATAAAAAATGTAATGGAGATTTACTACAGGAAAAAATAAATTGCAAATAAAAATAAAAAAAGTAATGAAAATTGAAGCGTTTAAGTTTTTAAGCGTTTTAATCTAATTATTTTAGTGCCTCACTGTGAGTATATAAAAACTCAGCTTTCAATAAATGGCCTGGCCAAGAGTGAATGTTTATAAAGGTCTGGATGAAACGGTTCTGACCGTGACTCTTTGAATGAGCAGTTCTGATTCACTGGGACCCACTGGGACCGGGACTCGTTGGGGTGTGCAGCACCTGCTCCTGCTGTTTGTTGATAACCCTCAAAAGCTTGTCGCAGTGCTGTCAGAAACACTGAGTGTGGAGCGTTTCTCCTCTGGCCTCGCTACGCTCCTCTCGACTCTGCTCCCCCTCCGCCCCTCCTGGGGTGTATCACCGGAGCGCCCAGCCGTGGTATGAGCTGTCATTGCTGAGCTCTGAAGTGATGCTCCCCCCACACCCCCAAAAAGGAACCGAACCCAAGTGCACACACACATACACAAGCCGCTTAATAGTAAACACAAAGGTGTTATCAAGTACACTCACCTAACAGATAGATAGCCTCTTTTCACAGAGTGACCTCTGGTCCAGTAAAGTGAGAGGTAGTTTAATCACGCATGCCCTCTGGACACAAACTAAATGTTCTTTGCCCGATATCCTTTATAGTTCGTCTGGACGCAAGCGTGAAATGTTGTATAGAGTGTGTGTGTGCATGCAGTTCGTAAACTAACATTTATACCCCCGGTTTTACAGACAAGGCTTAAGCCTCATCCCAGAATAAAATGCATGTTTGAGCTGTATTAACTGAAATCAACTCGCACAGACATATCTCAATACATGTCTCTGCCATTGTTTTGTTTTAAGATGCACAGCAGTAATGTTTTTTTAAGAAGGCACGTTATTAAAGCTATTTAAATGCCTTAATTGAATTAAGGCCTCTTGGTCTGTGAAACTGGGCCTTAAAGGGATACTTCACCTCTGGAAAAATGAATGTGTATTTAAAATGTGAAATTATTTTTGAATTTGGAGCTTTCTAGACTGAGTTTAAAATGTATTTTTGGCTTATGTGGATGAAAGACAACAACTCCCAGAATGCACTTGCTTCGCTGCCCTAGGAAGCCACGCCTGACCGGTAACAGAGCGCAGTAGTTAAACAACAAGTCTAGGCTACTAGTGAGTCTCCGTGATGAGTCTGCCTGAAAATGTGTTTCGAGAACGCCCAAAATGTCCGGGATTCGGCTTTTGCGTTCTACAGTCGCCATTCGTCATGTTTACTGTGGCGAGCGGGACGAGTGAGGGCCGCGTATCTCTCACGGAGGAGCGGGAATTTTCTTAGCAATGTTAAAACGCACATCAACTGATCACTTGTTTAGCATTCATGTAAACACTACATTCAGATTCACCAATCAGAATGAATTCAGTTAGATTGAAACAAAAGCTGTGCATGTAAACAATGAATGGCGACTGCAGAAAGCAAAAGCTGAATCCCAGACATCGACGGCCGGACATGTCCGGGAAAAAGAGGATGGTAACCCCTACTACTCAGCTTCCAAAAAAAGGTGGCTGACACTATGTGTTAATTCTGTGAGTGAGATCGCCCTCTATGGGCGGGTTGAGGACATGCGGGACAGACCCTACAACTGACTGTTGTCTTTAGCCTCTGGCCAAAAATCCTCTGATGATGCAAAATGGCAATTTTTGCGTCATCTGAGGATTTTTTCCAGACAAAAAATATATAAATCTCTCGTCTCAGGGGATAGGAGGGTGGAGAGCACCGTAATTCGAAAATACTACAGGTTTCCTTCTAATACACAGCTTAATGCCTAATTAAAGTATCCCTTTAATGGTTCAGTCAATGGTTAAGCATACCTGACTGTTTTCATGAAGAAAAGAGAAATCAGGAATGTTTAATGTCTCCATTAAACAGAGACTTTTGCTGAACATTATAGTTTTATGTCTGTGTGAAAGATCCTGTTAATCTCACATGTAAACTCCCACTCATCTAGACTTTCAGATCTTAATAGTGTCTCAAACTGCTCAGATTTGACAAAGTTTGCATCCAAAAACTCAGAAATTATTATTGACTTTTCTGGAAAAAACATCTGAGCTAAAGTTTAACTTAAATTAAATATAACTGAGTTCTCAGTTAAGTCTTTAATCAATCTAATAGGTTGTTAAAATATAATAATTTGACATAATATTGTTCAAATGTTTGGTTAAATAAGTCTTTTATGCTCACCATTTATTTGATCTAAAATGCAGTAAAAACAGCAAAATAGTGAAACATTATTAAAATATTATTAAAATTTCTAATAAATTTTTTCGTGTTTTAATGCATTTTAAAATGTAATGTATTACTGTGATGGCATAATCCAGTATTTATCCACATGATCCTTCAGAAATCATCCTAATATGCTGATTTGGGGCTGAAGAAGGGCTGATGTTTTTCAGTATACTTTGATAAATAGAAAGTTCAAGAGAACCGCATTTATTTGAAATAGAAATCTTTGGTAACATTATAAATGTCTTTTCTTTCTTTTTATCAGTTTATTGTGTGATGAATGAAAGTTCTTTTAAAAAAATCTTACTGACTGCAAACCTTTGAACGTGTTGTGCTGTTACACCATACAATGAATATCAGTAATAGTGCAGTATTATCAACTAAAATAAAATAGTTACTTTTTCATTCATATTTTCTTTTTTCAAGCCTGACACTTCTATATAGACTTGTTTTGCTCGTTTTTCTTCCTGCAGTATGAGTATTTCAACGCAGTGCTGATAAACGAGGTGGATGAAGATGGGAACAGCGTGGAGCTGGGAGGAGAGTTCCTCCTGGAACCCAACGATCATTTTAGTAACCTATCCGTCAACCTCAGCCTCAGCGTGGTGCAGGTGCCAACCAACATGTACAATAAAGGTAATGCAACCTGTTTTTAGCTGGGCATACAGGATATGGGTTATGATTCAACCAACATGACTCACTGATTAGTTGATGGCAGGACAAGAACACGCACAGTCCCAAAACTCTTTACTCTGACATAGTTTATTGTGAAGCATTATGTATTGTGAGGCATTATATTTCATTATGGCTGTGCTGGAATTTATTTTCACGTAAGTACCTATTTTGTATCTATTAATGATCCTAGTAGTGAATGTTTTATGAGCAGTTGGATAACCATGTTAATCCGCACAGTCACACAGTGCGAAACAATGTTCTTCTGCAAAACACATGCAGTTTTGTTTTTTAACTGCTAGAGGGTCAAAAGTTTCATAGTGTACCTTTAAAGTTGTGATGTAATGGATAGTGGCAGATATTTTCCTCCTTATTTTGACATACATGCGAGTGAAGAAATATGTAGGGTGGGAACTTCTATCCACCAGTTTTTGATTAGATAGAGGCAGATCTGAATGTGAGCTTCAGTCATTTGTTAGAAAGTGGCAAGGTTAAGCAGACTAAATGTTTGAAGAAGTCTGTCATACGTAACCAATTTTTGGATAAAAAATGATGGTCAAAAAAAAAAAAAGCTAAACATGTGCATATATTGATTTTTTTTAAAGTAAGATACATATAGAAACTAGATTTTCATGAAAAGAAAATATATACTACTAGTCTAAAGTTTTTGAAAGAAGTCTTTTCTGCTCATCAAGGCTACATTTATTTGATGAAAAATACAGTAAAAACAGTAATATTGTGAAATGTCATTAAAATGTAAAATAACTGTTTTGTATTTGAATAGATTTCAAATGTAATGCATTCCTGTGATGCAAAGCTGAATTTTCAGCATCAATACTCCAGTCTTCAGTGTCACATGGTCAAAAATTAGGGCTGTCAAATGATTAATCGTGATTAATCGCATCCAAAATAAAAGTTTGTGTTTGCGTAATATATGTGGGTGCACTGTGTATAATTATTTTATATATATAAATACACACACATGCTGGTATACATATTTAAGACATATTTTCATGAATATACTGTATATAGATTTATATATAATTTATATTATATATAAATATAAATATTTTTATATTTATTTTCCCCTAAATATACATGCATGTGTGTGTGTATTTATATATATAAATACATATAATATAAACAAAATAATTATACACAGTGCACCCACATATTTTAAGTAAACACAGACTTTTATTTTGGATGCGATTAATCGCGATTAATCATTTGACAGCCCTATCAAAAATATGCTGATTTGCTGCTTAGTTATTATGAATTATTATTGGTGGTTTATAATGTTTTTTACTAATATCAATGCTGAAAAAGTTTACTGTTAAATTCTAATAATATTTTAACATTTTTACTATATTTTTGATCAAATAAATACAAACGCTCTTTCTTTCAAGAACATTAAAAGGCTTTACTACCGGTAGCATTAAAATTAATTTTCATTTCATGCCAACTCAGTCATTTAAGGGCATACATGTAGTCATTCATGAGTTGTTTTCTGCAGATTAACAAAGAAACAGAGAGAGCAACTTCACGAACAGTTTAAAAGCTTTGAATGCGGCACTGATAAACAGCTCTCGGGTGTCCTGACGTTGCGGAGTGAAAAATAGAGAGAGGTGAGTTAGTATGTCATAGAGCAGTGATAATAGCCAACCACCTCAGGTCATTCTAAAGTTACTGATCCAAGAACAAACTCCTCGGTGTCACTGCAGCACTACGGGTCAATAACTACCTGGGGACGGCGCAATGAACAAAGCCAAGGGCTCAATGCCCCAGCGAAGAACGTGCGGAGAACAGAGTAATCACTCTTAAAGTAGCTGTTCTCTCTGTGATCTGTGGATGCTGCAGTGGGCGCTCACGCGTGGTGGATGCACCGCGTCCCTTTGTGTGCGCCCGTAATGGCCTTCCAATGGCATCGCTTTGTTTGCTTGAGGACAAAGGCAAGAGGTTTTTTATGGAGTCAGGTTGGACTCGGAGCAGAAGGAGGGGTGGAACTGGGATGAGGTGATTTAACTGCACCACTTTGAGCTTTTACGACAAACCAAATTAGGGTTAAAGTTCAAATTAGAACTGTGTTTTGCCAAATTAAGCAGTTTTTCCTCACTCATTTTTCTCAATCTTTATCCTTTTAGACCCTGACATTGTTAACGGAGTCTATTGGTCAGAAGCCTTGAACAAAGTTTTCGTGGATAACTTCAGAAGGGACCCGACCCTTATTTGGCAGTACTTTGGAAGCGCTAAAGGTTTTTTCCGACAATACCCAGGTGCGTGATGTTGCATTATGTCGGCGCAGAAATTGATGAAGATCAAACTGGCTGATTTCACTAATGTTTTAATTTTACAGACCATCAGAGAGGACATCGAGAAAATGCGTTCCATTAATCAAAGCCTGTGGCGGACTAAATCACATCTTACATCTTATAGCATTATGCCACATTTACATAAATTAGCTATTTGTGCTAAACAGATGTGCTTAAAGAGCTGAGTCACAGAGATATACATTTGATTTCTAACTAAGAGTCTGCAAACTATAAAATGATAAATGTGAAATATGATTTTAATAAACTGTTCTGAGACAGGATGTGTGAGGAGGGAAAACACCATATAACAAATACAAAATCAATGTCAAATGTCAGCCTGTGAATTAAATTATTCACACTATGTGTATTTTCAGGTGTGAAATGGCATCCTGATGAACATGGTGTAATTGCTTTTGACTGCAGGAACAGAAAATGGTATCAACTACTTTTTTCTGCTTTAAATTATTCTTGAAATGTCTCTTTTGTGCTTTTTATTTTAATTTTTGGTGCTGAGCATGATCAGTAAGGTTTGGTTTGGTTATAACTGGAATCTATTCTTGAAAACCAAACTTTTTAGTTTATTGATAAATAATTTATGAGTGAATTTATGCATTAACATTTTTGTCTGATGCTTGTTGTCTCAGGTATATCCAGGCGGCCACCTCTCCTAAAGATGTAGTGATTCTGGTGGATGTCAGTGGCAGTATGAAGGGTTTAAGATTGACTATAGCCAGACAGACGGTCGCTTCCATACTGGACACGCTCGGGGACGATGACTTCTTCAACATTATTGCTGTGAGTCGAACAGTTGTGTAAGGCTTGGGAAAGCGTAGTCTTCTCCAAGCTTTATCTTCTTCTCCAAAGGCATGTGTTTTTATGAATATAGACATCATTCTGATATCTTGCTGTCCCAGGATAATGCAGCTGGTCTAGGATCAGTTTCTAAACCTTAAAAAAGGTGCATATTGATTATAGATGAGTGGCTGTGAGAAACTTCCCATAACATGTTTTGCAAAGAGAAATGCCAAAACATAAATGATTTTACATTTCATATTTTTATAAAATCATATAATTTATTTTATATTATTATATATATGTCATATACACTACAGTTCAAAAGTAAGATTACCATTTTTGTAATAAATAGAAATTTACAGTAAAGCCTTATAAAAAAAAATCAATATATTACTGTTTTTACTGTATTTTTGATCAAAAAATGCAGCCTTGGTGAGCAGAAGAGACTTCTTTCAATTTTTTTTTAAACCTGACCGACATTAAACTTTTATAAAGTAATTAATTTAATGAATCATGTTTGCATTAAAATATTATTTTTTTTTAAATTTGACTGTTTTTTTTTGTTGCAGTATGTTCATACACTTTCATAACAAAAACACAAGGAAATTTTGATTTAATATCCATGATGCAACATCAATGATGCAAACAGAATTTAATCCTAGAACGATAATTAGTTTAATTGATCAGCTGAAACTAATTAAAATCCCTTTTTAAAAATTGATTCTAGATGAGTGGCTGTGAGAAATTTCCCATAACATGGTTTGCAAAGAGAAATGTCAAAACATAAATGATTTTACATTTCATATTTTTATAAAATCATATAATTGATTGTATATTATTCTATATATGTCATATACACTACAGTTCAAAAGTAAGATTACCATTTTTGTAATTAATAAAAATTTACAGTAAAGCCTTTAAGTTTTTTTTAAAATCAATATATTACTGTTTTTACTGTATTTTTGATCAAATAAATGCAGCCTTGGTGAGCAGACTTCTTTCAATTGTATTTTTTAAACTGACTGACATTAAACATTTTTATGAAGTAATTAATTTAATGAATCATGTTAGCATTAATATATATATATATATATATATATATATATATATATATATATATATATATTATTTTTTGCAGTATGTTCATACACTTTCATAACAAAAAACGCAAAGAAATTTTGATTTAATATCCATGAGTGGAATAATTAGTACCCTTTAGGATATCAATTAATTTGAAAGCTTTGTTTAATTAATGCCCACTGTGTCTAATATATCTTGTGTTTCCAGTACAACCAAGAGAATCCGTTATGTGGAGTCCTGTCTAAACGGCACTCTGGTTCAAGCCGACAGTACTAATAAGGATGTATGTCTTTCCTTTATTAAACAATGGCACTCACTTGCTGGCTATAATTACTTAATTTTCAGTGAAATTAGGACTCCTAAACCATATCTGAAAGCCATTTCTCTTGTTCTTATTCATCAGCACTTTAAAGAGCATCTGGATAAGTTATTCGCCAAAGGAATCGGACTCCTGGGCAATGCACTGAGTGAGGCTTTCACTATCTTAAATGAGGTGGGTGAAGATTACCAAAACCCTGAGATTACAGAGGTCCGCTATCATGACAACCCTTCGTTCTGCTCCTACACAAGTGTGTGTGTGTGTGTTTGCGTGTGTGAGCTGCATTTTGTCTGGCTGTTCCGGCCCCTCCTCAGACACCTCTATCTCTCCCTGTGATTAATTGTGGTAATTGGCAGCGCTGATTAATAAGCTGATGAAAGAGAAGGCAATTGCAGACGAGATAGCACTCAAAGTCGGTCCAGTTGCACCCTTTATCTCTCTTCTCAGACCACTAGTCTTGCGGAAAGAGCAGAGAGGGGAGAAACAAGAGAGACTGAGAGGGAGGAACGGGGTTGTATCTGTATTTGTCACATTCATTAGAGCCAGTCCATTAATATGGTAATTAGAATCCAGAATCCTGGCCCCTTTAAACGACCACATGCTGTGTTTGTGCCTGATTGGTTGAAAGTAAAATAAAAAATAATAATAGTAGATGCATTTTGGAATGACATCATGCACTGCACCGCAGTAAAGTTCGCTTGGTGTAAAGACTACATTAGAGAATGCAAAGCCTGATTATCACCCATAATGCAGGTTGTTTAAGGAGCAAAATGTCTCCATCTAAGAGATATTTTGTAGTATTCTGATTCGTTCCTCAGTCAAGCCAAGTCACCTTGATTTGTACAGCGATTTATACAATATATTTTATTTCAAAGCAGGTTTACGATGTTAAACTGGTAAATAATGATCAATGATGCAAACTAGGGCTATCAAATGATTAATCACGATTAATCGCATCCAAAATAAAAGTTTGTGTTTACATAATATATGTGGGTGCACTGTGTATAATTATTTTATATATATGCTTGTATATATTTAAGAAATATTTTCATGTATATACTGTATATAGATTTATATTATATATAAATATAAATATTTTATATATAAATAATATTTTTTCTTAAATATACATGCATGTGTGTGTATTTATATATATATATATATATATATATATATCACAAAATAATTATACACAGTGCACCCATATATATTATGTAAACACAAACTTTTATTTTGTATGCGACTAATCGCGATTAATCGTTCGACAGCCCTAATGCAAACAGAATTTAATTCTTCTGTAAAGCAGCTCTAGAACGATAATTAGTTTAACTAATCAGCTGAAACTCAAAAAGTCTGAAAATTTAGGAATTAAAATCCCTTTTTAATCTGGAAATAAACTCAAATCATGCTGGACAACATGATCATCCAGTTTTGTTCCTGTCAATATATGTTGTTAATACATTATACAATACTGTTCAAAAGTTTGAGGTCAGCAAGTTTTTTGTAAAATAAATTAATATTTTTATTCCGCAAGGACGTTAAATTGATCAAGAGTGATAGTAAAGACATTTATAATACAAAAGATTTATATTTCAATTTATATACTTTCAATTCATCATAGAATCCTTAAATGTATCACCGTTTCCACACAAATATATTTCAGTATTGGTAATAATAATTAATGTTTCTTGTGATCACATGTCACTGAAGACTGGAGTAATTCTGTTTTATATAACAAAATATTACAATAGAAAACAGCTATTTTAAATCGTGTAATACAATAATGTAATGAATGCATGCACGTGACTTAGACTGATATTATGTTTATTTGTATGTTCTCGCTTACTGCAACTATTTCTATCAAAACATGCAATGCTTCCCTAATAAGGTTGATGCATTGTATCCTTTACAGTGATTACTAAAATACTGTATACAAACAATATAATCATAGCATAATTAAATCATAAAGTACGAGAGGCTGCGCTATTTTGTGTCCGCTGTTAAACTGCTGTTATTATCATGCTAAAAATGTAGTTAACTATTTATATATGTAGTAGCTATTTACTCTTGAGATCGACCAATCAGCATCCAGGACCAGAACCATTATCACACTGCATAAACACAGCATGATCTACAAAGCATTATACATGAGCAATCTGTCAGAGCCCGGTAATGTAGA
This sequence comes from Hybognathus amarus, assembly GCA_030378365.1. Lineage (NCBI taxonomy): Eukaryota > Metazoa > Chordata > Actinopteri > Cypriniformes > Leuciscidae > Hybognathus > Hybognathus amarus. The sequence goes on along the minus strand of JAQIUQ010007201.1, from coordinate 404,312 downwards.
TGCAGAAACCACTCTGAAGACAATTTCCTGTTTCCTTCTTATGTTTTTGTTTAACTAAAATAGATTTTGTTGTTAAATTTTGGTTTTATATGTGAATCTTATTAAGGCAAATTGAGCGTGTTTATTCCTGAATCCTCATTCTCAAAGTGAAACGTTTCTCATGTGTCTTTATCTCTCACTGTGCAGATTAATCAGACCGGCCGTGGAAGTTCATGTAGTCAGGCGATCATGCTGATAACGGATGGAGCCACTGAAATGTATGATGACGTTTTTGCCAAATATAACTGGCCTGAGCGAAAGGTAAGATAAAGGATTATTAAAAAGGAGGGTTGTAATGCATTTTCAGTTTAAAAGCATCAAACAAGCATAAAAGCATGAACATTTAATTTATAATTAAATCCTAAATGAAATGCATCATGAAGTATATTGGTTCATTTCCTGCCTAAGTACAGTGTGTTTTCTCTTACCTCATAGATTTAGTTATGATTGCTTTTTTCACCCCAGCACAAGTGTAAAATTCCCTTTTGAGAGCATTTTGACATTTTGAGGAATTGTTTGGCTGAAAAAGTGTGTTAATGTATATTGAATTGCTGACAGCACCAGCTTATTTGACACACTCTTCAAACATGGGGAATGTGTTGAATATACAAAATCTGGTGGGTTTGCACATGTACCTGCCCTTTAGCGGTGCTGAATCAGTCGCCTGATTGACCCTGCGAACCTGTGTTTGTCGACTGCGGCACGATTTGCACTACCAGACGTGTACATTAAGCATTTGGCATTCAGGTGAACATGTTAAGCGAACATTCCTGGCCTGGATTGGTTGCTTGTGTAAGTCTGCATCTCATGTCCTAATCGGCAGGAGGAGAAATGCGTTTTTACAGCCTGCAGAAGGTGCGTGCTGTGTGTGTGTGTGTGTGCGAGTGAATTGTCGCTGGCCCACTGCGGTGTAACCGCTCAGTATTGGTTGGAATCAAGAACCATTTATACATGGGAGACAGGAGCAATGTACTGAGAAATAGAGGGAGAGAGGGTAAAAGAAGGGAGGGAGAGGGAGAAAAAATGAGTGAGCGAGGAAGGAACATTGAGAGGAATAGTTGAGTTTGGCACATTCGTATCTCATGTGCACAAATTAATAAATAAAATAAATGTATGTAAACATTAAACGATGTGCATTTTGGTCAATCTGTCTTCTTAATTTAAATAGATCAATCTATTTATTTTATCACCATCAGATGTGTAAAGTTGTTGCTTTTGGCTGTTTTTTTAGCATCTTGCATGCTTATAAAAGAGTTTTCCACTGTAAAAAATATTGTTGGTTTAACTTAAAAAAATTGAGTTAAGTTGATTAAAATGGAAAAAAGTGAGTTAATACAATGAAGGAGATTGATTTAATCATCAGAAACTCAAAATAATAAGTTATCTGAACTAAATAAATTATTTAAGTTGATTTGACAAAAGAAAAAATGTAAATGTAAAACCTTCAACAAATCTTGAAAACATTTTTTTACAGTGTACTAACATGAAAAGCTTGACAAAACATGTCGACTAAAACTATTAAAAATCATTTTTGATAGCTGAAATAAAGCTAAAATAAAAAATGTTAGATGAAACACTGAATGAAACTCAATATTTTGAGTTTCTAGTGATTAAATTAATCTCCTTCATTGTGTTAACTCAATTTTTTCATTTCAATGAACTTACAATTTTAAGGCGACCAGGTTTCTTATTTTTTTTAAGTTAAAGCAACAATATTTTTACAATGTGAATGTAATGGAAATGAGTTATGTTGCCTAAAACTGAAATAAAAACAAATAAAATAAAAAAAATAATAAAAATGACAAAAGCTCATAATAAAATTGCTAAAACTGGAAATATAAAAATAAATACTAATTCTAAATATTTATAAAGATTATAATAGCATAAATGATAATAACACTGGTTGTAAGGCACTTGCAATTCAAACAGTGTGAAATGTTTTTATGTTTTTTTAATCGTACAGTAATGTTTTCATGATTGATCATCGCTGTCACTGAGTACTCATGCACATTCCTGGTGGAAACTTAAAACTGAATCTTAAAACATATGGTGAACAATTTTCCTTTCTGATTTGTTTCACCAGTTGTGTGTAAATAAGTAAATCCGCCAAGGCGGTTGTTTTCCAATGAGTAATCAAGTAGTCAGATTTTACCCTGACATTGGGAAATTGCATTGTGGGAAGCAAGGAGATTCTTTGATTTAAATTCAGAGACACAACAAAGAGAAACAGAGGAATGAATAGAAACAGACACCAATGCGATTGATTTTGTTTTTGTACAGTACATAAAATGTTGAATCTCTAGCTTGCCAAGTTTAAAGCTACTCATGTGTAAAGTTTACATCCTAGGAGCTGTCCATCTGCTATTTTATGTGTATCAGTGTTTAATAATACAAAAAAGTACAAAAATATTTACTATTCTAATACAAATACTGAAATATTTATTGCACAAATAAAACTCTTTTCTTTTTCTCCATAGGTTCGCATATTTCCCTACCTGATTGGCCGGGAATCTGCGTTTGCTGATAACCTGAAATGGATGGCGTGTGCCAATAAAGGTTTGTGTTTTTTTTTGGAGGGGGGATGACGAGCTGAATTTGATTTACATTCCATTTTAATTTTTGCTAATTAGTTAATTAATTATCCTGGCTGGGATTTCCTGGAGCACGGAAGCTTCCGTTCAGCTTCCGCTCAGCTTCCGAGCACAACGAGGAGTTAGCGTGCCAGCGCTGTGGGTTTATTGGTTTGAAGGCAGGAGGAAATCACGCGGGTGTTGAGTGCTTGATGGGAGTGCGACAGCAACTGGCTCAACTCGCGGAGCTGACATGCAGAGGTCAAGGGTCAACTGAGCCTAAATCACTCTTCCTGTCAGCTCGGCTCCTGTGGCTGCACAGCGTTGATCACTCCCATGTGCCCGTGCCACGCATGACTGGCCGCGGATGAGGAGAGCTTTCACACACACACACACACACACACACACCATACTGAGAATTTCTCGCTCTGCACCTGGAGCCTCTGCAGTAGCACATGCACATTTTCAACACAGCTAAACGGATGGAAAGGCATCTAATGATGAGCTTGTATCTTGTTAATCATTACATCTTATTAATTTAATAGAGTGTGTATGATTATGTTCTGTTTCTATTATAATTTCAAAATATTCATATATTTAAATAGTGTAATGTATTATAGCACTAACATTGTTATTCAAAAGCCCCGAATTTCTTTATTTATTTATTTATTAATTTTTAAACACTCTTTAAATTGATAAAAACAATAAATAAATAAGCATTATACTTATAATATATTATTATATTATATTATATTATTAATATTATTATTATTATATAATATATTATAATATTTGCTCACCAAGGCCTCATTTGTTTGATAAAAATATTGTGACATTTTATTACAATTTATAATTTAAGAAAGTTAAGTTTCCTAATGTAATATATTTTTTAATGTAAGTTATTCATGTGATGGAAAATCTGTATATGTTGTTTTGGGGCTTAAGAAACATTTCTTCTAATTTTCAATGTAAAAAAAAATGTTTTAATAAGTTTGTGGAGACCATATATATATATATATATATATATATATATAATTAAAATCTGCTGTGCATTGTGTGTTGTACAGGTTATTTCAGTCAGATCTCCACTCTGGCTGATGTCCAGGAAAACGTGATGCGGTATTTGCATGTGATGAGCAGACCTAAAGTTATCGACCATGAACATGACACAGTGTGGACTGAAGCCTATGTGGACAGCGCAGTAAGTATAATTAATCACAGTGTTGGTGTACAGCATCTGTATCCCTTACAAAAATGTACAATGAACTACAGCTTCTGCAAAATTAAAACTTTTATTTATAAATCACCTCAATCATCAAAGACAATAAAGACTCATATAGGGGAACATCCCATATCATTTATTTAAAAAACAACTCTAGTAACTATGGAATTTTGTCAGGAACAAATGTCACTATGGTACATTTTTGTAAAGGGTTTGCTGTCTAAAAAAATCGAATATTTTCTCTACTAAATGTATGTTTTCTACAATCATTCTCCCTCATAAAATGCAACTCAGTTGCTCATTAGTAGCTCCGTTAACTCCCTGAAGGTCTCATCAAGACACTCTTCCATTCAGTGAGCACTACGAGAACGAGATCAGGTCACACACCGTGCAGTGTGTCTCTTGTATGTGTGTAGACATGAGCACATGTCAATGACACGTATTATTTTTCTCCCTGTGTCCCTTTAGCTCGCGCAGGCGCACAAGGTAACAGTCGTAACCGGTGTCTCTGTGGCTCTGTTCCGAAACCTAGCGAGCTCCCTACGGAGGCAGCATTTTAAGGGCGCGCACAACATGAAGTACCTAAATATTACATATGAATACCTAAAAGCACATATTAATATCTAAATGTACATATTAGTTCCTAAATGGTACATATTAATATCTAAAGGTACCTAAATGGTATATATTTAGTACCTAAATTGTACATATTAATACCTAAAGGTACATATAAATGGACTTATTTAGTATGTAAAGTATCCGTATTAGTACCTATATGTAAGTATAAAGACCTAAATGGTAAATGTTAGTTCCTAAATTGCACATATTAGTACTTTTTGAAAGAGTTCCATCCCAGTGACAGCTTTTGTATATATAAGTGTGTGTGTTATTCAGTACTGAAAAGCATCACTAAAATAGTTCAAACTGTTTAAAATGGGACTGTTTTATCCAATATTTAATTTTATGCAATATTCTTTTATATTTATGCTTATTAGAGTTTGTGCTTGCGCTTTTTAGCACTATTTGTTTGACACATGGCATAGAATGTTCCAAATCGGTCACTCAGTTAGAATGCTGCCTATGTAGACTGTAGTCAGCAAGGCAGCTGACTAGGTTTTGGAACAGAGCCTGTTTGTGTCCATTCTGTCACTGGTGTCTTGCAGCATTTCCTCATTGTAATTTGCTTTCAGCATTCCGTTTCTGGAATCTGAAACGTTTTATTAGTTCTTGAACATGGATGTGGTACAGGGGAATGCAGCGTGAGATAAAAGCGAGTGAGGGCGAGATGTGGTCAGAGATAGGGTTTGGCTTCACTCGAGAACCGCAACACCGACCGCTGTGCCATTCCATTTCTGATAAGACTCACACACACACACACACAAGTGCAAGTGTTCGTACCCACCCGATGTCTTTGACACCCTCCTCTGTCACACACACACACACAGGCATTGGCGTAGGGTGTTGGCAATTGTTCCCGGAGTGTGTGTTGCTGTATCTTGGCCACTGAGACACCCCATTCATCATTTTGTGGATCATTGGCTTTTATCTCCTGAAAGCTGTAATAAAACTGACATTGGAGTAGAGTGGGTGAGAGAGGCAGAGACTGGGAGAAAGAGAGAGGGAAGAGGGGGAAGGAGAGAAGGGGGAAGCACAAGGTTAATTCACAGATTTCAATTTGGCTCCTGCAGGATACACCTTCAGTGTTCTGCACGGCGCCATCCAGACTGAACAAATGTTGGACAAAACTCAAGCTGAGGGGATTTTTTTTTAGCTCCCGAATGTGAAACAGAATAAGAGATTTTAAAGACCTCTTCAGTGGGACTGAGGGAGATTTTTGTTGTTTTAGAAACAAATCTGCCAGTGGAACAAGACCAATGATTATTAAAGTTAAAGGGATAGTTCACTTTGAAATTAATTTTTGATATGTTTTAGCTTACCTCAAGGGCATCCAAGATGTAGGTGTCTTTGTTTCCACAGTAGTTTCAATTTTGATATTTTTAGGTCAAACCGTTCTTGTATGTCAGTCATATAATGGAGGTCTATGGTCACCACCTCAAAGAGCATGCACAGAGAAGTCCAAATTAAACATGATTTATTGACTCGTAAATGTAAGTACACGTTGATGGCCTAAGATACGAAACGAGCGGTTTGTGTGAGAAAACGAACAGTATTTATATCGTTTTTACCTCTTGTAACCACAGCCACATCCAAGTGATATGAAGGCATGGACGCTTCTCTCTGCACATGTGCCGGAAGTGATCCCTCATGCGTGTACGTCACTCATTGAGTTTACACAGAGATTTTGGAAGTTTTACCTTTCACTGTGATGATCTAAACATCGAAATTGTCTTCCATTGCGATTTCCTGTGTATCTAAATATGTTTATAAAATCTGAAATCTCTTGTGTAAACAGAGATTTGCGCATGTGCAGAGAGAAGCGCCCGTGCCTTCAGATCACTTGGACGTGGCTATGGTTGCACGATATAAATACTGTTCGTTTTCTCACACAAACCGCTCGTTTCGTGTCTTAGGCCATCAATGTGTCCTTACATTAACGAGTCATTAAATCATGTTTAATTTGGACTTCTCTGTGCATGCTCTTTGAGGTGGTGACCATAGACCTCCATTATATGACTGACAGACAACAATGGTTCGAACCTAAAAATATCAAAATTGAAAATACTGTGGAAACAAAGACACCTACATCTTGGATGCCCTTGAGGTAAACTAAAACATACCAAAAATTAATTTTAAAGTGAACTATCTCTTTAAAGTTACATTCTGGAAACACTATTTAAAGGAATAGTTCACCCAAAAATGAAATTGTTCACTTTTCACTTTTTAAAAAAGTCATCATTTACCCTCTGAATTTATTCCAAGCCTATATGAATTTCTTTTATTTTGTTGTAGTTGAACTTAAAAGTAATTGTTTTACAGAATGTCCACACATCCCTTACAATGAAAGTGAATGGGGACTGGCTGTTGAGCACCAAAAAAACAAAATCACTTTAAAAGTGGTCCATACAACTATATTCCAAGTCTTTTATCATGTGATATCTTTTAATAAAAATCAATATATAATTTACTTTACCAGTTTCAAGTTTGAGTTCAGTAAGATTTAAAAAATTCATACTTTTATTCAGCGAGGGTTAATTAAATTAATCAAAAGTAACAGTAAAGACTTTGAAATAAAAAGTAAAGTAAAGAAAAGAAAGTAAAGAAATTGTAATTAATTATTATAATTATTCACAATATTGCTGTTTTTATTGTATTTTAAATCAAATTAATGCAGCCTTATTGAGCACAAGACACTTATTTCATCTCACCAACCCTCAACTTTTGAGCAGAAGTCTAAATACACATTTTTTAAAAATATTTTTATTGTTATTCACTGGGAATCTTTCGCTTCTGACATATCTCACAAAACTCATTTGCACTCGCATCATATTTAAAAAAGACGCATCAAAACATGTCACACCAGGTTTGATGTCATGGATTTGATTGGTTACAAGACACATGAGACTCAAAACACGAGATTGACATTTTCACGTCAACCATGTCAAACCCGACGAGACGTTTTGACACACATTTGAATGTACACAGATTCAAGACATATGACAGAAGAGAATATTTTCAGTGAAAAAGTATTAAAATTTCACTTTTAATATAGCCGTATAGGCCACTTTTATAATACCTTAATGCTGTTTTTTTTTTTCAATTTTGGAGCTCAAAATTCAAGTCCCCATTCACTTTCATTCGTTTAATCGTGTTTCATTGTTCCCCCTTACAGTCATACAGGTTTGGAATGACATGAGGGTGAGAAAGTAAATTTATTATTTAATTTGTTTTCTTCTTTCACAAACAACTGCCTTCACGTGTCCTCTCAAGGGCCACTGTAAAACATGCATAATGGACACACACACATAAGGGTGAGGTGGGGGAATAGCAGACCTAGTTTCAGCCAGCTCATGCGTTAAATCATGTCAGCCCTCATCGTGCCCGCAGCTGAGCTTACAGTTCAGCTACAGAGATGAACCATCTTCACCAGATCACCCTTCACTTGTCTACACCTCAGACAGGCCATTTATCAAAACGTTGGTTTGAATATTTCATGTCGCAGCAACTTCCTTGATCTGAAGGCCGGTCAGGACAGCACAATGTGAGCTTATGAACCGGCCGTGGCGATCAATGTCCATTCAAAATCTTTATTGGATGCATTTTATCAGATGTTCATGTAATTTAAATCTGAAAGTCTTCTGTTGGTCTGTCAGCAGCTTCGGGAAGACTAAAGGGCCAAACCCGATAACCACAGTGGCCATGCCTGTGTTTAGCACCAAGAACGAAACGGTAGGGAAATGTCTGTGTTTATGTGTGATCTGTTGATTTAGCACATATTTTGAGTTTCGATATATATATATATAGTATGTATGTGTGTGTATAAAATGTATATATGTATATATATGAATATAATATAAACAAGCTTTTATGCTAGATGCGATTAATCACGATTATAACAATTTTAATATTTTAATATGAATACTAATTTTAATGATGATATTATTTATAAATATAATGATATTTGTTAAGTATAACTATCAATATTCATGTATATTCTAAAAAATATTCTAAAGTTTCCATATGGAACTATTATAAAAAATATTAAAATGTTTAATATTAATTGTATATTGTATATTATTATTATTATTATTAATAGTAAAAATTCATATTATTCAAATATAATTATCAATATTCATTAATATTTTAAAGTTTCATATTCTAAATGTTTTCACAGGTGTTAATGAATCATTTAGTATTGTGAACTGATTCAACTGATTCATTGAAAAGATCAAGACTCAAAAGAATGATTAATTTTTCATACATATCTATTTGTTTAAAGGAGGAGTTCACTTTTGAAAAAAAACTTTTGCTGATAATTTACTCCCCATGTCATCCAAGATATCCATGTCATTCTTTCTTCAGTTGAAAAGAAATTAAGGTTTTTGAAGAAAACCTTCCAGCATTTTTCTCCATATAATGCAGTTTACTGGGAACCAAATGGTTCAAGATCCAAAAGACACTTTCAGTGCAAACTGCAAACTGTTCAAAGGGCTTTAAACGATTCCAGATGATGAATAAGGGTCTTATCAAGCGAACTCGTTCATCAAAATGAACAAATCTGTTTCTGAGTCATTTGGTTCATTCAATGAACGAAATGAACAAATTGACTCGGAAAAAGCCTGGAATGTTTTCATCAAAAAACTTAATTTCTTGAATCCTGGAATGTTTCATCAAAAAACTTAATTTCTTTCGACTGAAGAAAGAATGACATGGACATCTTGGATGACATGGGGTAAGCAAATTATCAGCATATTTTTTTGAAAAGTGAACTACTCCTTTAATCATACTAGTTTAAACACAATTAATATTATGCTGTAACATTTATGGTGTGTTTCACTTATAGTTTGTACTCATTGAGCTTTGACATAATTAATATCCACCATACAACAGCTTCAAATAGTTTATTTCTTCTTTAATTTTTTTTTTTTTTTTTTCTTTTTACTTATTTAAAGGGGTTTTCAAGTTAAAAACACAAAACAAACAATGGCTCGGACTGTACACACTCACAGTTAAAAAAAACCAAACAAACAAACAAACAAAAAAAAACAAAAAAAAAAAAAAAAAAAAAACAACATTAGTAAAAGGCTGCAGATCAGTCTATGTGCCCAGAGGGAATATGCAGTCTAAACATTAGAGGAGTCACTGGAGGTCAACTGAGTTGTTAATTTGTCCAAGTGACCCAGAAATGAATCCCAAGCGGCGGAAAACTTTTCCATAGAATCAGACCTCAAATGTTCGAAGCCTTTCCATCTGTATGACAGAGACCATGTCCGGTAATCCACATCCGAAAAGAAGGGGGCGAGGGTGACTTCCAGTTCTTAAGCACTAGTTTCTTAGCCACAACCATACCTAGCATTAGGGCTGTTGTAATGCGCCTGAAAGGCGAAGAGGTATACTCTTTCTTTAATTTAAACACACTTTACAAACAAATACCTATTAATATCAGTGAGAATGAGAAGTGAACAAATGCGTACGAAAATGTGTGTGAAAATAAAATTGTTTCTCTGCAGAAAAACCAAGGCATCCTGCTAGGCGTCGTGGGCACTGACATTCCCATTCAAGAGTTAATGAAAACCATCCCAAAACACAAGGTAGGATGTTAGCACCAACAAATAGCCATGCGTTCCAAAATCAATTTTAATCTGTTCAATCTTAAAGTGGGCTAAAGTGTGATAATGCCATCATTTTTTAAATCTTATCTTCTTCTCTCCAGCTAGGAATACATGGATACGCCTTTGCCATTACAAATAACGGATATATCCTGACACATCCCAACCTGAGGCCCCTGGTAAGGACTAATACGTTGTTCTGGGCCCATAAACAGCCTTATATTAGAACTATATATGATGCAATTACATCCATGCCCCAAAAAAAGCTGGCTCAGGTAAAATCTACCCACACATGCAGTGTGTGCTTGTGAGAGCGCTGGTGGGACGCTAAAGTGCATCATGGGAGATGTAGTTTTTGTAATCCCAACCCTTTTCCTCTGATATATTGCATGCAGGAATAAAAGCCCATTCATGTGCCTGCCAGGGCTGATCAGAGCACTGAGGTAACTCACCCTTCGCAGGACACCCCTCACCCCGCTCTCAGTCACCATGCGTGACTGTGCGTCTCTGTGTCGTGAACGTGTTGGTGTTCTCGTCGTAGTGTGGCTCCAGTGATGTTGTGTTTGCGTAACGGTGGTGTGCATCAGTCAAGGCTTCTGAGTGTGTGTATTTACAGACCACACTGACTCTGTGTTGCTGAACAGGGACAGTGTTTAATGTTGTTGAATGTGGTAAATGCTAAAATGAGTATTATTAGTAACTATGGTTATGATGGTTTATTATGAACTGGACTGGAGACAAGTGTGCACCCAAAGTAGCATTCTGTTCCAAACCCTAGTTAGCTAACAATCTAGGCAACATTTTTAGACATTAAAGGCAACCTTTCACCTTGGGAGCAAATTTATGCTGGATTTTAACATCAATATTGGACATTATATAAATGATGTACAGTTCATGTGAATCCCAGGTTGCATTGCAACAAGGAATTTTTTACATAAATGTAAAATAAGTATAGAAAATAGCTAGTATTGTTATTGTTAGCTTATACTAAAACTGTTAAAATAAAGTAAAAAATAAAATAAAATTGAAATAAAGATTAAATTCAACAAAATGTAAATAGTTTATTTTAATAAGTTGCAAGGCAAAATTTCACTTTTGTTTCGTTACAAAAGATCAAATAAGTACTAAAATTACTAAAATGAAAACTGAAATAAATAAATAAACTATTTTTAAAAATGCTAAACTAATAAAAAATATAGCTGCGAGCAGCAATTAAGGGGCCAAGCACAAAAAAAGACATGATGAGTCATGCATGCATTGCTGGGAGCATCAGAAAAACTGCAACAATGAGTAATTAAAGACATTTTTAGATTATTTCAGTCAAAACTGCTGAAAAATCGTAAATACAATCACTTGACTCATGGAGATACAGCCTCGCATCCTTTTTGACGTGTTTTTCTTCAAATTCATATGCAAGTTATTTGAGAACGGTTTGTTTTTTTAAAAGCTTTTAATAACTTTTTGCCAGCATTGTCTGAGAATGATGTGAGCTAATTTTGGTGAAAATCAAACAAACCATCTAAGACGAGTTCAAACATAGGTTTTTCAGAAAATTGAAATTTTCTTAATGTTTCTAGCCTTTATGTTTCAAAAGTTCTTAGAATAAACATGAGTGCAAATTTGGACAGTTGGTGGCGTCTCAGAGATTGAGTTAGAGATTACAAAATTACTGTGGTTAATGTTCAGATTGTCATTTATCTGTGTGCAAAATTTCACAACTTTTTACCATCCAGTTGCCAGAGACTCAAGAGCAAAAGAATAATAATTATGGGAAAACTAACAGATACAATAAGTGCCTTCACACTAGGGCTGTCGAACGATTAATCGATGATTAATCGCATTCCAAAATAAAAGTTTGTGTTTACATATTATATGTGGGTGCACTGTGTATAATTATTTTGTATAAATATAAATGCACACACGACACATGCATGTATATTTAAGAAAAAAATATTAAATATTAAAAATAAAAAAATATAATATATATATATAATATATTTATAATTAAATTATATATAAATTATATAAATCTATATACAGCATATACATGAAAAAAAATTTCAAATATATACAAGCATGTGTGTGTATTTATATATATAAAATAATTATACACAGTGCACCCACATATATTATGTATACATAAACTTTTATTTTGAATGCAATTAATCACGATTAATCATTTGACAGCCCTACTTCACACCTAACAAAATTAATCAAACTTAAACCAAAATTAAAATAAAAAATGACAATATAAAAATGAAAGCTTATTCGAAATATAAATAATAACTATAAATAATTCAAAAATAATGTTCTGGAACTTGTCCTGCTTGTCTTAAACAAGTTTGCAACTTAGTAGGGATTGGAACAGTGCCATTGACTGACTAAAACCAATCTGAGCAAAAAAGATTAAACAGTTTATTATGACACAGATCTCTATAAGCCTCAAATTGGCTGGTCTGATAGTGTGTATTCAAAACTCATTTCCTTACACCACAGTTTCTCAATCCTCCTCCTGGACTCCCTCAGCACAGCTCATGTTGGATGTTTCCCTTATGTAAAGGTGCTATAAGCTATTTTTTGAAATACCACACATAAAATGTCCCAGACTACTGTCAGATATCACTAAAATAGCACCAGACTCTGTAAAACAGTAAATGAAAGAGTCAAGGAAGAGATCCATGCTTTTCCAATCAGAAGTGTTTTGTGCCTGTCTAAATTTACTATGTCTGGGATTGCTTTGAACCTTTTAGAGAGAGGCTGTGTTATTGGAGTTTAAAAATGGTGAAACTGAGCAAATTGTTTACAGCATCTTTACCAAATTTATCTGATTAGACACCATAAATGCGCAGTGGGAGAGTCATGGAGTAGGAGTGAAAATGCAAGACTAATGGCCTCTTTCACCATGTACTGTACGTTTCTGTCTCCATTATGTTACTAATCATGTCATCCAGTTCCTGAACTGGAACCGCACTGCCGTCCTCTAAAGCACTTCCTGTCCTCTGTGTGTCTCTTCCTGCAGTACCAGGAGGGCCAGAAGAGGAAGAAACCCAGTTACAGCAGCGTAAGACCTGTCCGAGGTGGAATGGGAGGACACAGAGGATGTTGTATGGATTAGTTTCTGTGTTCTTACACAATGAGTGCAGACAATGCAATACACTTATACAAGGCCCATTTACACCAAGAGCAAAAGTTTTTATCATTCATCAGCTGGAAAAAAAAAGTTCTGAAAGTGATTGCAATGATATTGTTTCTCTGTGTCATTATTATAATAGCTGTGGTGTGGATTCTGCTATTATTTTATATTTAGACTGATTTTTAGAACTATATCTTTAACATTATTGTTATCATTCTTGGTGTGATTGGGCCTTTAGACCAGCAACATACTTTATATAAATATACGCAGATGCAAATGCATTGCAGTTGCTTAGACCTGTATACATTAGGTTCACGTACTTGCATCTTAGAAGTGTTGACATACAGTATTAAATGAATAAGTGCTGCTTCAATGCTTCATAAATGTGTTTATTTGTAGTTGCGCACAGCAATGGTGAACAGGCGAACTGGCACTTTTTCAATGGAAGTAAAAAGAACAGTGGACAAAGGGGTAATGTTTTATAATTACATGCACATACTTTTACTATTCCTGATATATGATTTTAGTGACATATTATTAAATAAAACATTAGTTTAATAGCAAAATATCAGAAATACTCTGATATATAATTGAATACTTATATTTAAATTTGTTCCCCACCAGAAACGGTGTTTTGACGATGCACAATGATTATTACTACACTGATATTAAAGGAACTCCATTTAGGTAGGTCATGTAAATGTTTATCAAATGTTTGCTTATAAAAGTATTACATTTGAAGAAATGTTGATTGAAAGGATGTGACATTGTGATGATAAAAATATGACTTTTGAAATTGTGTTTTGTAGTGTAGGTGTGGTGCTCTCTAGGGGACACGGAAAATACTTCTTCAAAGGGAAATGTTTCACTAGAAGCAGGTGAGGATTTGATCTTTCAGCAATACTCTTGTTTTTTTATGGTTAAAATGCTTGAATATATATTCTTGTCATAGCTTTGGAACACATATTTTATTTTCTTATGAACCATTTATATTATCTATATAACCCTTTACTACACAACCAGAATAAATCTCTCAGATTTTATTTAAGGGTCCAGTGAATAATACATTTTAAGTTATAAATAATATTTTTTTCATACCTCTTCTCTCTGATTTATCTGTAAGTATCCAGGAGTGTTCCTGATACTAGTTCATCTGTAATTCTCTATAATATCCAATCTACACTTCTTCTTTCTTTTTTTTTATTTTTCTTTTATTTATTTATATAGCACTAACACAACCATGGTTGAACCAAAGTGCTTTACATATAAACCTTAAAAAATAAAATAAATGCAAGAACACACGTAAATCAATAAATAGACAGCATGTTAAACATCACATCTAGTTTTTGTAGGCTACTGACTAAGTGCAACTTCAACAAATTCTTAAACAATGGTAGAGATTTCACAGATCTAATATTATCTTTTTTAGGTCTACATGATCTGGAGCAACCAGATGTTGCCCTTGCTGATGAATGGTAAAGACTTCTATTGACACTCAATGTATAACACTCTATTAATGTTATTAATCACACAAGTATCAAAAATTGTGTTTTTTACATTTTGTTTCAGGACGTACTGTAATACAGATGAGCATCACGATCATCGCCACCTGACTGAAGTTCAGGCCATCAAACTGTACATGACCAGCCGTAGACCACACCTCAAATGTGAGCAGCATTAATAGAAGATTCAGCATGAAATCAAAACTGACCCTGTTTACTTTCTTAAAACATGTTCCTAAGTCTTATTGTGATCGATTCATCAGTGCATGTTGTTCTAAGCAAAAGTGTTTGTCTTCATAATCTTTCATCAAGTGGTTCTGCTTCTGAAACGATTTTACTTTCAGCTCAGTTTTCAGTTAATTGAGCTCCATTGATTGGTTTTCAGTATAAACTTCTGTGGAGTCGTCATTCTGCAGTTTATGCAGTAGTGGATTTCTCCTGAACGTGTTTGCCAAATTCTTATAGATCTTACACCTTGCTCACAAAATTAATTGTTTAAACGCTCTCCCCATTAAAGTTGGTGTCTGATGAGTATTATGGAGTGTGTAAATGTCCTTTCTTGTGTTGTAGGTGACAGAGAGCTGATTCAGCAGGTTCTGTTTGATGCTGTGGTAACCGCTCCTTTAGAAGCATACTGGACTGGACTGGCCCTCAATAAGTCTGAAGTGAGTTTGGACTTTTATTTTTTACTCGTTCTATTTACTAAATTAATTTTAAGAGTCAAATAGGGCCCTATAATTTTTGCGATCACGGAATAAAAGCACACTCTTTTCCAACTAAAATAACAGTAAAGGGTATTTGATTTAAAAAAGGAATTTGCAAAAATTAAAATGGAAATTTGGAAAAAAATAAAATGGAATTTGGGAAAAATAAAACGGATTTTATAGGGCCCTAGTCATATTTCATATGTTACAGTTATTAGACCAATCATGTTCCTCCCTCTGTTTGTCTCTTAAATCTTAAAAGGGTGTTTTTGTAGTTTATACTGTAGCTCTTGGTAAATGGTGTTGGTTGACTGTGAGAAAGCTTTGTTCATGTTAGAGGTAATCTAGTCTAAAACGGTTTTTTTATCAACAGGAATTCTGATAAAGGGGTTGAGATCGCTTTCCTCGGCACCCGCACTGGTCTTTCCAGAACCAACCTGTTTGTGGTTCCCGAACAGCTGACCAATCAGTGAGTCAATCAGTGAATCAGCCTAATGAGCGATTCTAAACTCAACACACTAGCCAATTAAAAAGCCTCAATAACTGTGAATGACGAATGATGAAGTAAAATATCCTCTATGGTTGAATGTGTTTTCAGAGATTTCCTCACCGCTGAAGACAGAGAAGGTGTCTTTAATGCAGATCACTTTCCTCTGTGGTATAAAAGAGCCGCAGAGCAGGTGCCTGGCACATTTGTGTACTCCATTCCCTTCAGTTCAGGTATGATGCTCATGTACATAACACACATACAAAGTTTTCTTGTCATGCAACATATGGATTTAACCCTAAAACCATATTATGGACAAATGTGGGCAAAATAGTTTTGATTTATTTTAAAAAAATACTTCCCTTGATCTGAGCAGTACAAGACTTGGCTACTTTTCCTAAGTTTGACTCCTGAACACACACAATTTTTTTGGGGCACTAGAAATAAGAGGAAGTTGCAAGTTTTGGATGCTTTCTTTGGGCATGTGACTGCGCCTGTCAACTCAACTGTGGGCAATGAACTGTGGTGACAAGTTATCTACAGGTGTTGGATGTAGTGGTAAACAAGCCATTCAGAGATAAACTGTCTGGCAATCACACACTCACACCATCTGGAAAGATTCAGACGCCTGTGGTGAGTCTGCTCTGTGATGGGATCCTCCAGGCATGGGCTGCAGTTCCCTCGGAGAGAATCATCAACAACTTCAAAACATGCTGTACCTCAAATTCTTTGGATGGGTTCGAGGATGACCTTCTGTGGGAGGAGCTGGTGGAGCCAGAGCAGAAGATTGATGATAGTTGGAGTTAATGACTAATGACATGATGATCTTAGAGGCCAAGATAGGCCAGTTTAATAGGCCAGTTGTCTTATATTTGGAACTGTGCAGTAGATACATTTATGTAATTTTAATATATTATTTTATATTTTAGTGTATTTCTTTAGATTTAAATATTAAATATGGTACAGATACTCACCCATTGCTTCCCCACACATATTTAGCTGATTAGTTTAGCAAAGATCATCATTCAACTCTAATATACACTACCGCTCAAAAGTTTAGGGTCGTAAGATTTTTTATGTTTTTAAAGAAGTCTCTTCTGCTCACCACGGCTGCAATTTTTTTGATAAAAAATACACAAAAAACACAGTAATATTGTGAAATATTATGACAATTTAAAATGATTTTTTATGTTAATATATATTAAAATGTAATTTATTCCTCTGAAAAAAAGCTGAATTTTCAGCATCATTACTGCAGTCTTCAGTGTCACATGATCCTTCACAAATCACTCTAATATGATGATTTTATGCTCCAAAAACATGTATGATTATTATCCATGTTGAAAACAGTTTTTACATTTTTATTTCAGGATTCTTTGATGAATAGAAAGTTCAAAGAACAGCATTTATTTAATTAGAATCTTTTGTAACATTATAAATGTCTTTACTGTAACTTTTGATCAATGTAACTCATCCTTGATGAATAGAAGTATTGATTTCTTATTTATTTCCCCCAAAATAAATACAAATTCTTACTGACCCCAAACTTTTTAAAGGGTAGTGTTTAATGTAACAAAAGCTTTCCATTTCAGATAAATGCTGTTCTTTTGAACTTTCTATTCATCAAAGAATCCTGAAATAAAAATGTAAAAAACTGTTTTCAACATGGATAATAATCATACATGTTTTTGGAGCATAAAATCATCATATTAGAGTGATTTGTGAAGGATCATGCGACACTCGAAGACTGGAGTAATGATGCTGAAAATTAGCTTTTTTCAGAGGAATAAATTACATTTTAATATATATTAACATAAAAAAGTAATTTTAAATTGTCATAATATTTCACAATATTACTGTGTTTTTTGTGTATTTTTTATCAAAAAATTGCAGCCTTGGTGAGCAGAAGAGACTTCTTTTAAAAACATAAAAAATCTTACCGACCCTGAACTTTTGACCGGTAGTGTATCTCAGGTGGATCTTCAAAATTACAGTTTTATGGTATAACTGCCATTATGTCCGTTAAATGAAAGCTGGATACTATTGATGTAATAGCGCATCAGTGCGGTTTGTTACTCTAGCTGCACTGTACTGCTTTCCTCACGCAGACTGTCTGCTTATCTCTCTTCCTTCGCCTGTAATTAATGTGCCCTACTTTTATGTTCACGCAATGTGTGTGTGTGACAGATCAGGATCATTACATCCCACTCAACAGCTCTTGGGCTCCTTATCATACAGACAACGCTGATCTTCCAACTCACTCTGATCAAACACTCGCTCTCATTTGCCTGTACCACTACAAATGAGCTCTGTTTTATCATCTAACTGAGTTTTTGTTTCAATCCATGCTGCTTTTGATCTGAATATGCAAAGGAAGGAGTCGCTTTCAATAGATTTATGCATATAAATATTTATGTAAATAAATGCTGCCCTCTAGTGGTTTTGACATGTCTTTCAGAGGATAGAGCTTCAGGATCCAGATTTTATATCGGATTTCCCAGCGGATGTCCTAAACAAAACATTCAACATTGGAATTTTATTATGAACCATTATTGTCGTATTTTCCTGTACTTTCTGTAGTTTTGTTCGTATGTTGAATATTGGGGAGGTCATTTGATCTGTCTATGTTGGCATCAGTCTAATTTAACTAGTTTTTACCAAGCGACAAAGGAATTTGAACTTAATAGTACATTTTTATTGGACACGTAACCTTTGACGTCAGCAATAATAGATATATGTGGTGAGCAGAGGCGAGGTCGAGGGCCGTGGGAGAATGGCGCCAGGCAGGTGTCGCTCGTTAATAATCGGCCTCACGCCATCCTCCCACGGCCCTCGACCTCGTCCTGCTCGCCACAATACAGAAACAAGTTTTTAAGCCTGATTATTTTGTTTTCATAATTGCATATGATTATATGGTTAGTTGCATTTTATTCTTTGTATTTAGCATTTCTTTTCCTCTTGTTTGGGTCATAAACCAGCTGTTAAGAACCCTTTTTTTGTTGATTCTTCCAGATTTCATGCTGTTGTAAATACTATGTTTTAATTTGTTATATTTCTTTTGAAGGGGGTGAAAATAAGAGTGTGGTTTTGGCAAGCACTGCTATCCAACTTCTCGATGACAGAAAGTCTCCTATAGTGGCAGGTACATGTTTTCATATTTCAAAGCAATATGATTATATTATAAAAGATTGTTTTTTAAACTGTATTGTTGACTAAAATGCAACTGACTTACACCGAGCACTGCTAAACATCATTATATTAAATGTGTTTTTGTGACACCCAAAGCTGTGGGAATACAAATGAAGCTGGAATTCTTTCAGAGGAAATTTTGGACGGCCAGTCGGCAGGTAAGCACAGAAATATATGCTCATGAAAATATAAAATATATATTTATCTTTCCAGACCTTATTATCTACTGCATAACAGCTCTGTTTATGAGAAATAATGTGCAAGAGACCATGCTAAATAAACCAATGTAGCTCTAAAGCAAGTATCTGTATGTAAATAGCATTAATGAATATATGTGCTTCATGTCTTTGCCATTTTATCTGTTCACGCAGTGTAATGCTCTGGATGGCAAATGCACCATCAGCTGTGATAATGAGGTAAATGTGACTCTTTCTCTCTCCTTTGGCCATATTTTCAATGATGGCACTCATAAAATGGCTTGTATTACATACTCATTATACAACATGACAGACTTGCTAAATCAGTCTGCACTTATGATATATGACACATGACAATGCCTTATAGCATTTCTCATTTTAAATTCGAATGTCTTTTATTAATGGCTTTGGTATAAAAAGCTATAAAATGCATATTATGTTACTGTCTCATTGCATTTGGACTGAAAATACATTTCAAAATGTAACTGAAAGATACGTTTATCAGAATATTCTACCTTTCTCATATTAGGACATTAAATGCTATCTCATAGACAACAATGGCTTCATCCTGGTCTCTGAAGACACTTCTCAGGTATTGCATATGGACAATTGTATCACAAGAGATGTACATAAAACCATTCGGTATCAATATTGTTATGCAATGGAGACTAACTGTCCATAATGTTTCCCACAGACAAACCTATTTTTTGGAGCAGTGGAGGGAGCTGTCATGAACAAACTGCTTCTGATGGGCTCATTTAAAAAGTGAGAAATGACACACACTCACACACAAATAGTAAACAAATATACATTGTTGATATTTTAACCTTGGTTTACTAATTAATCTGTTAAATTAATTAACCTGCATAGACAGGCTTCAAGTTTTTTTTCACTGTACATCTATAAACACTCTTATTTGCATATTTATGAGGTTAATTAGACTTGTTGGACAAGTACAACATGCAACGAGTATGCAACCTGTTTTAATCAACCATAAACAATATTCATATTTATGATCTCTTTCGATTCGAATCTCCGAGTCGGATAAATAATAGAATGCACCATTAGCTCTTGTCTCTATGAAGCCCCTCCTTCTGAAAAATCACTGTGCTCTGATTGGTCAGCTGGACTTGCGTGCTGGGATTGGTCAAATGCTTCGAGCATGTTTCACTTACCATAACTCAACTTTTCCAGGCCTCTGCTCCCATTATATTTGCATACATGTATGCCTTTGGCGGGAATTATTTAAATGAGGAATAATGTGTACATTCCTGGAAGAAAACAGGAATTAAGACCTTTTTCAGACCTTTTTTCATGCTCAAACAGCATTACACACTAAATAAAGTTAACACTATAAGAAAGCATAATAGGTCCTTTTGAAACATTCCTTAACCCTGGGTGGCTTTAACCTGGAATTAAATAAGAAATAAACCCAGGGTTGAGTTTAGTAGTAAAACTGCTTCTGCTTTTGTTCCAGGATTAATTTGTATGACTATCAGGCTCTCTGTAAAGAGTTTGCAGGCAGCAGTGACAGTGCACGCACTTTACTGGATGTGAGTACGCTATC
The DNA here is from genome assembly GCA_030378365.1 of Hybognathus amarus. NCBI lineage: Eukaryota > Metazoa > Chordata > Actinopteri > Cypriniformes > Leuciscidae > Hybognathus > Hybognathus amarus. The sequence goes on along the minus strand of JAQIUQ010007201.1, from coordinate 383,475 downwards.
ATCTGTGCTGTAGTGTTTGACTTCAGTGCCTCTGGATTCTATTTCCTGTCTCCACTGACATGCTGCGCTCTTCCTTTCAGCCCTTCACCACTGTGAAATGGCTCTTGACGGAACTTGTCATGTGAGATAAAAGCCTTTTGCTTTATAATTATTATTGTCAGCTTGGGTTCTTCAGTCTGTGTTTCTGAATGAGAATGTGTCTATCACAGATTTCTGCTGGAGTTTAACCTGTATAGCTGGTGGAACTGGGACTCAACAGTCAAAGGTATCAGTCCATATGTGACATGTTAATGGGTTTACATGCTCCTGTGAGCATGCCCTTATTATAATCCATTTCATCCTCATGATATGTAATAGATATTAAATTTGAATCTAATAAAGGACTAAAAAGACTATAAATCTCAATTAGGTCGATGGCATATTAATCACACTTAGCAGAAAATGTAGTTTATATAAACTGTCATGTTGGCTATTATGACCATAATGCAAACCAAAAACTATGTATAAATACTGTATATACATACACAATTGAGTGTGTTTACAGAGCATGATAATATACACTGAGATGTGCATTAAAGTAGATGGTTGAGTTGAAATAAGTGTGATGAGTATTTTTTCATCTGTGCAGCCCAGAGAGCACAGAGGACAATGATGGTGCCATGTGACACAGAATACCCAGCGTTTGTCTCTGAGCGCACCATCAAAGAGACCACAGGGAACATTGACTGTAATGGCTGTATTCGGTGAGAACATCTGTTATGTCTCTGAGTGTGCATGCTTATTTAAAATGCACAGCATAAATGAGTGGAAAGTTGCATTGTTTAAAATACTAATGACTTTGAAATGATACTGACGTGAGTTGAAGTTGCAACACTAATGCATTTGAATGTTCTGATGACACATTGTGTTGTCTTTAAAGTGATATGGATTTAAAAAGGCTACTATGTATGCTTGCATTTGCTTTGTGAAAATGCACTTTTATATTTAACTAGCACCACTCACTTTTTAGGTCAAAGGGTTTTCAGCCAAACCACATCTGAAGTGTCATAAAACCACACCTGCTAGCACTTTATAATAACTTTAAATGATAATATATGCATTTACATTATATATAACTCTCACAACATAGCATGATCTGACAACATTAACAGAGCTGCGCTTCACCTTCTCACATCTTTATTTTCAATTTATAGTGCTGTGTTGCTAATTGTCATGCAGACAGTAATGATTGTTATCAGAGATAAGCTGAAATCCACAGTATTATTGAATTATCACATGCTTATAAAGAATTGTACAAAATATGTATTTTATTAAGATATTATTTAGATTAAAAATATACAGATTCAATAAATATTGTATATTTAGAGTTTTATTGTATATTTAGAAAAATATACAGAATAAATGTACAATATAACTAGAAAAATATACAATATGAATCTGTATAAAAATATACAGATTCAATAAATATTGTATATTTAGAGTTATTCTGTATATTTAGAGATATTTAATTGAATCATTGTCAGCATGAAACAGAAGTTGCAATAGTCTTTTCTTCCCTATTGTGATGTATATCCAAAGGAAAATGCTTCTCAACAGCAAAAAAAATGTAGGATGGGACTTGATTTCATGGTGATTTTAACAATAATAGTCATGTTTTTATTATTTTTTTATTTAAGTGTACTTTTTAATTTTGATGTGCAGAAATATATTGTACATTTATATGTGGTTTCCAAACATTAAAAAATAAAAATAGGACAGGCTTGATTAGTCATCAGGTAAATAAGAAAGACTTTTAGAGTTACTGTGTACTCACTTTTTATTTTGTGTGTTTTCCCACTCAGGACGTTTGTGATTCAGCAGATTCCCAGCAGTAACCTGTTCATGGTGGTTGTTGAGAATAAATGTGACTGTGGTTCTGCCCCTCCAGTTACCATGCAGCCCATTGAGATCATTTATATCCTTTCATAAACTAAAAAAATCTGCTTGTTTAGAATATGGAGGTTTAACATGAGTATTTGTATAAATATCAGCCTTGACCTCTGAGCACATAATGAGTCTCTGAAGTGCGACAGACTGAAGTTTCAAAAGGATCGCAGACGGCCAAAGTCATGTCATCCATTTCATCCAGAGGTACAGAGAGAGTGTTTTTGGTTGTGTGTATTAAATATAAAAACCATATCATAGATACACTTCATCATCACCATCATTTTATTTTAAATATATCATAAAAGTATAAATAGAAGTAATTTTATATAGATATATATTAAAGTAGACCTAGTTGGGCTGCCCCTTATTAGACCAAACGTTAGAATTGAACTGATGGGTGGTCAGAAACTATATATATGTATATATATATATATATATATATATCTATGTATATATATATATATATATATATATATATATATATACGTATACTTAATGAGTTTTCTCTATGCGCTTGCCAACCCTAACTATATATTTTCTCAGACAGGAGAACGCCATGGAATGTGGATCAGCAAATTCTTTGAGTTTTCCAGTGGTGGCTATATTATTCTCAGTTTTGTCATTCCTCGGTCAGCAGGTGACCTCTGACCCCTGCCTTGACCCATTAGGCTTACTATACACTCCAATCAGAGCCTTGCTTCCATGGAACATGAAATCTCAGTCCACAGAGACAAAATCATCTTTGTGATGTCTGGATTACTGAAGATAGATGATATTTATTACCGTCAAAGACAGTGTTAGAATGTGCTGAGTGTTTTATTCTTACATATGGATCGGTGAACACACCTGACCTGGATATGAGTGGCCGTCCCAGCTAACCGCAGTCCATGTAGCTGTTCTTCAAGGTTCTTTCATACACCTCAACTGTAGGATTAATCTGATGTTAAGCACAGACAAAACTGAGCAGAAATGTTGTTTATATAATTATTATTTGCCTGCTTCTCAGATTTATTAGGCATTTTATTTGAAGTCTTAAGATGCATGATGTAACAAAATAGGAATATTTCACAGTGCTGTTTGTAAGAATAGCAGACATTATAATCCAAAGATGAGATGTGGATTCTTCACAAACTTTATAAGTTTTGCCTGCCTAAAAAAGTACTTGGAAAATAACTTTTAATTGCCTAATCCCTTTACATCAAAGGAAAGCCATGTTATGTAAATAAAAACATATTTTCCATCAGTTTTCTATCATTTATTTAAATTCTCTGAATGCACTATTTGACGATGTCATTGATCACGGCTTCACATGCATTAATTGTATGCCTTGAACCAGCAGTGGGTGTGAAATGTTCCCTTATTTCTAAATTAGTTCCACAGATTCAGATTTTACCTTGACTTTACTGATCAATATATATATTGAATAGCATCATATCATCATATTTCTGTACACACACACACATACACACACACACACACACACACACACACACACACACATATATATATATATATATATATATATATATATATATATATATATATATACTTAGAGGTGCAACAAGTGAAGAAACGCATAATAGAGATGTTTCCATCTGGGAGAGGTGAAGAATCTGTGGCTGTTTTCAGAGTTTCACCAGTAGAGGTCGCCACTGAATCAGCAAAGAGAATTCAACAATGTCACAGAGTCCATTTAGTTTGGAAATACCAACGTAATAATAGCAGACTACTGGTATCAATTCTACAGCATAACATAGCATATCATAAACGCTCTACTTTATTAATGTTCCACAAAAACTACTGATAACCACAATGATATTACAGGTGGTAAAACAGAAAGTCACGTGATGAATCAGAGTGGCCTGTCCGTAAATGGTGCACAGGGTCATGCACTCAAATACACTAAAACAATGCAGTAAACATTTACTAAATCACTTAAAATGTAACACAAAAACATCTTAAATGTACATTATTCATAGCGAAATCAATAAGCAAATCTATATAAAAAACACAGGCCTAATGAGATGTCACTCAGGGACTTGTCCTTTTATTGTTTTTCACCATAAATCATGATCATCAATGATAATGCATTGTTTTTACTTCTAAGACCCATACATTTGACAGTATTTTACAGTTAGGGTCAGAGATGACATGAAAAGATTAGGCTACATTAAAATAGATTTTTGTTTCATAGCCTAAACAACCTCAGTAAAAAAAACATTAATCTAATTATGACCTTGTGTGATGTGGCGTCAAATGGGCGAATATATTTATGACTACAAGACATTAACGAATCAGTTTTCATCATCTGACCATAGGCCCCGCCCACTGGCGCTAACTCTCTCAGCTGACACCTGCTGTCTTCACGAGACACAAACGACGCGATTCGCGCCGAATTCACGTCGTGTCAAAAGGAATATGGAGGCCATTTTACAATAGCTCACGCTGTCTACAGTAAATAGATACAATATACAGATAGCTAACCTTTACATTTAGGATGTAGCCTACTCCAATGTGCTACTGACAAGGACAAGTAAAAGAACATAGCTTGGAAAGTTTAAACAGCATTTCGTCTCTGTGGACTTCAGAAGGACACCGGCAGGAACAAGTGGACGGTTTACTTTTGGTGTCCTGGATTCGGTTCGAAGACCCTATGTTTGTTCACAGCATTTTACTGCGTTTTCGAAGGCACCGAATGGAGAGTTAGCACTAAAACTTTTGTTGACATATGAACTTTCAACTGTATTGGATGCGACTGTAAAAAAGATTGATGACACCGGATTGGACCTGACAGCAAACTGTAAGTAAACAATTTCTTCTGTGTATTGATAATTTTTTTTCTGTGAAAGGATGTTAGCGGTGACAGTTTATTGACAAGCCTTAAAAGAGCCACCAATTAAAAATAGTAGGGGTGGGGAAAAAAATCGATTCTTAATGCATCGGCAAATGCGGTCAACGGACGATCCTAAATCGATTCACAAATATCCCAAAATCAATTTTCCAAAAAAAAAAAAAAAAACTATATTATATATATCTTTATAAAAACGTAATATTGACGAAACGCGAAAGACGGAAGTGCAGTGACCGGACCGTCTGACGCGTGCACATAACAGAGACGCGATGGCGCGCAAGGTCCAAACACCCTCCTTGTTAGGTTAAAAGCTGACGTGTGGAAATATTTTGGCTTCTGAAGTTGAAGAGGGAAAGGAACTGGGCAAGAGCCACGCTAGTTGTAAGCTTTGTATAATAAAACTAACGACGGAAACACGACAAATATGACAAGCCATATGACACGTTTCCAGCCATAAGAGGAAAAACACTCGGCTGTACCGGTCGTTATAATATTAATTTACTACAAGTAAGTTAAAGTTATGCTCCTAGTTCAGGCACACGTTTATTTTCCTGTTGGTTCTTTGGAATGCTAATAAAATATATTGTACGTTAATTCTTTATGGGTCATTACTTTGTACATTTAAAGGAAAGTATTTATAGTCACACACACAAAAGATTCAGATAATCGATTTGTAACATTATAAATGTCTTCACTGTAACTTTTGATCAACTTAATTTAATTTATCCTTGATAAATAAAAGTATAGATTTCTTTTTCTTTCTCCCAAAAAATGTAAGAAAAATTCTTACCGACTCCAAACATTTGAACTGTATTGTTTAATGTCACAAAAGCTTTCTATTTCAGATAAATGCTGTTCTTTTGAATTTCTGGGTGATTCTCTGAATCTGGTGCCCTTCAAGCCCCCCAAACTTGCTTCAAAGATTTTCAATTGAAGGAAATCACAAAATGCATTTTAATGCTGTCAATTAATAGAACCAGGTGCCTTTGCATTATAATGCAACACAATTGTTCAAAAAAATTATTTAAAGATAATGGGTTGCCTAAGTAGTAGACAACAAGCATGTTTGCATGTCTTCACTAACCATCATTACATTTTCATTGAATATCAAACAAATAAAAAGTGCAATTAATACCAAAATGATGCTGCTGCTAATATAATCATATGTTGGTCTAGTGTATTTTTGTTTACTGTTGTAAAATGGAAAATCAATAATCGCTAATCGAGAATCGTTAATAATCGAAAATCGACTGTAATCGAATCGGGAACTTCAATAATCGATTAATTGAATCGAAATTGGGAAAATCAGACAGATTAACCACCCCTAAAAAATAGATTACACAGGGATGGTTTAAAATTTTTTTTATTAATATTTGTAATATTCTCCAATTAAAGATAACTTACATTATAATACTGTAACGTTACGGTACATAATAAAACAACAGAGGCTCCTCAGTGCATCTTCACCAAACTGTAAACTTGATCTCCTGTTGCCTTTGAGTAAACTGGTTTGTCAGGAATAGTAGAGTACAGGTGGTAAACATTCTTAAGGAATAAAACAGAAAAAAATAGAAAAGACACATAGGATAGCCTAAAATATCTTGGCATTCATTTCAAGATGGACGTCTCATTTGATTATGTGGGTTTGGTGTGTGACGTGTTCACACATACCTCATTTTCTGTTGTATTTTCTTCTTTTTCTGTTGTTTATTGACTAAAACACCTGTAATGCAATGCAGAAGCATTATATCAATTGGTGACCTTCAATGCTCTTTGTCATAAAACTTGAATGTATTTTAAGCTTTGACACTTTGCACATGCAGCAGAATAATCTCTTCTCAGACTTATTCTGTGCAACAGTGTTTTGATGAATTCAATATTTGTCCCACTTCTTCTGTATGAGCTCGTTGTGATTGAGAGGGCAAAGTTTCTCAATGCTTATGTGAGCATCAAAAATGCTGTTTTTGGACTAGTGAGGAAATTTTGAGTTGTGAAACCACAGTTGGTGTTCATGTTAGGTTTAGTAAGTATGTTGATAGATTTATTCCTCATGATATGACCACTTTACTGAAAGAAACATTTTATTACTTGAGGGCTTGTAAGTCTGAATTCTCAGATGTAGTCGCTGTGGGATCTGGTGTGTTGTTCTGATGGGACTCTGGGTGTTCGAGGTCTTTGGAAGAAAAGCATGATAAAGAGGGTCAAACAGAGTCAATAGAAAACCACCCAAAACAAGAGAACAAATGTCAAATGGCTTCTCCTAGAGCTTCATACATGGTGTGTGAAGATACATTGCGCTTTTATGTCATTGACACCAAACATAGTCAGTTCATTTCTTGATACCAAACTGGATACACTGGAAATGAAAGTCAGTGTTTTTTAATGGGTTTTTGGCTAAATGCCTGAAATAAGTTTTTTTTGGTTTACACGAGCCCAAGGTTTTTTCATATTTTATTTATGACACATTTTTGAAATTTTTAAAACTTTTGAAGCTTTTTTCTTGTCTTGGAAAAAAAGCAGTTGCTAACAATTGACTAAATGGGACTACAGAGGTTTTTGGGGCACATTAAGGAGCCGTTTACACACATTTTGGCCGTTCAATTACTGTACATAACATGTCTTGGGGGGCCTGAAAAAGCAAACTTTTGGAAACAGATTTCAATGTTCAAGTTTTTGAAAATGGTACCGTTACTGTCTGTGTAAAAATGCTAATGCTAATATCAGTCTATAGGCGCATACTGTTCCTTTACAAAGTGACATTACAAAGGCCAACTTCAGCATAATGTAGCTAGCGTTTTTAGTTGTTTTCTCAGATCCGTTTAAAATGGGATTTTTTTTGACATTGTTGTCATCTCTACTCGAAAAACAGAAAGAAAAAACATTTTGTTTTTAGCACATTGTTGTATTGTAGGCTAAATGTACCCTTAAACTGCAAGGGAAGTTCTTAAAATTAAGACTGAAAGAGTTATAGAAGCTCTGACAGCCCTTTAATGCTGATTTTACTGTATAGACAGTGTGCAAAAATAGCTCATTTTGTGTTCCACGGTTTGAAACAGCAAGTAAATTATTTTAATTTTTAAACTGCAGTCCTCACCTTTTTTTGTGTTCAAAATGTATATAATAAGTGTGTACATCATGAATCAATTTTCTAAACTGTGTTTTTGTCTTATCCTGAATCACTACAATACACCTATAATATAATGAGTGTTTGTTACTTTAGACTGGTTTGGGTTTTACCGCTGCGGAGTAGGCCAGACCTGCGTGACTCATCATAGACAAAAACTGAGAGAAGTAGCTCTAGTTAATGTTCCTCCACAAGACGCATGTGGTTTTGTGTATTAACCGCTATAACTTTAGCTTTAAGAAAAGATGTGGCTAATAATGCTGAAGACTTGAAAGAGGAAATGGTACTGGTTTCTGAGAAGTGTGATCACATTGTGTTTTTGTTAAACTGATATCATTTACTGATAATGATGTTCTCTCACCTAGAGAGATGGGCTGAGATGTGTCTGGTACAGAAGTGATCAGAGAATATGTTTCTGCAGGTCCAGAACAACTCTAAAAAAAAACAATGAATAATTAATGAATAATATAGCTGTTGATACCTTGTGATTTTAATACCTTGTGATTTTAAAGATTGTAAGTGCACAGATACTCACCAAACCAATTCCTTGATTGGGTACATCTGATGTTATTGAGCTTGTTTTATTGCTAAGAATACAATATTGATCTTTAGAGCATCTTTTCATACATTTATCAGGATAAGGTGCTAAACAGACACTCATAGTTCACTTCCAAGATTACAATGAAATTTACAACAGGACATTGTATCACAGATTTCATGCAATGCAGAAGTAGTCTGCATTTAGTCATATCAATCTATATAAAAATAATGTTTAACATTCATGAACAAGCTCTTTGTCATAATTCAGTGTACTGAGTTGAATGCATGAAACAACTTACCGATGTCTTCTTTTGTTACCTATAACAATGAATGAGCTTTATATGTTCCATTTTAGCTTGCATGATAAATTCTATATTGACCAACATATAACCCAGTACATACATAACAAACAAAGAACATGTTTGAAATATTTACTTACATGCAAACCAGCATGAGTAGATGAGTGCAGAACAAATGACTCCAACACCAGTGGAAACCAGAACTATAATCAATAAGCCTGTGTCAAAACAAAACCAACACTTTGATACATCAGAAAAGACCTCAAATGAAATCTTATTGACCAAAGCATGATGATTTAACAGCAGTGTCAAGGCCAATTCACAGCGCACAGAAAGACGGCGACTAATGCCAACAATCACCAGATTAAAGACTTTACTTGTCAGACATTTCACTATACGACAAGCACTCAACATGTTAAATCTGCAAAAACTAGAGCTGACCAATGGCAGACGAGACAGGCGTCAACAGGAGTAACACACTGAGCCGACAAAACCCAACAAACTGCCTGTTGCCATTTTGTTGGCGTTTGTCAGTGCAGTGTGAATGGGCCTTTACAGTGTTTTAAATTTTTCTTTTTTTTTTTTAAATGTAGTTCTACTAATATTTACTGTAAGTTACCAGTTCTGGTGGATGTTGGCGGTTTCAGTAGGGGAAATAGCAGCTATTATTGCTGTAAAATACATTGCAAAATAATTAGTATACATTATGAGTTATAATAAACACACTATGAAATAACTGTAATGTTTGGTACGTATTTTAATTTAACACTAAACTTTACTTGCCTGTTTTTGTGCCCATTGGTGAAGCTCTTTGAGTGGACGTTGCTGTTGAAACTGCAGTGAAAACAATAAAGGGTGTTTTTAACAAAGACTGGCATAGATCTTTAACCCCTTAACTGTCACCCCCCCCTTTTTTTGAATAGAGCATGAAAATGCACATTTCGAACTTAAATGGTTGTAATTCAAGAATGCTTTGGAATATAGACATATGATTGGTCTTGTTTTAAAGAAGACATTTGGCAGATTTTTGTAGAAGTGAAAAAATTAAGAAAGTTAAACAGAAAAAAAGTTATAGAAGTTTGAGTTTATGGAAATGTACAATGTAAAAATATTAATTATTTATATTTTACATAAAATATATATTTTCAAAACCTGGGTACTCTAAAACTGCAGAAAAATCAAAGCCAAAAATCTGAACAAGTTGTGTTTCAAAATTTAGGTTGATATCTCAAAAAATGAGCTTTCAGTAAGATTTTGTTTGAGCGCAGTACCAAACTTTTTCACTAGGGCACAATCAGACTCCATTACTGCCCATATAAGGGCGCCTCCATTATTTTTCTTGATATTTCAAACTTTTCAGTCCTTTTTTTCCAAAATAATTTTATGGATGCTATCTTTAGAACTTTTGGCATGAAAACAAACTGAGGTATCTACTATTTTTTCATGATTTTTCATGTTCTCTGCTATTTTAAAATAAAGGTCTGCTCGCTTTATGAGTATGAAAATATTCTTGTTGCATATTGATAAATTATGGTTCCTCTGTAATATATTTTGAAAATCAGTCACTAAATATGGAAACTAGAGATTGTAAGCTTTCAAATGATATATAGTTTGTCAATATTACTAAAGGTATTTACTAAGATATAATTGATTTAAAAATATAGTGGCAAACGTCCCACATGTGGGACGGTTTAAGCTATAGCTGTAACTGATGAACAAACAATATGGAAGACCAATCCAAAATGACCAAATGTTTTTGAATGAAATTATGATGCTATGATGAGTAGAGGTTACCATGGAAACTTTTAAAAAATATAATGCGTGCCACAAAATGTAGATGCATTATTAGCATATTCATACTTTGCAACCACTGTGACTAACGATGCCTGGCGGGCAACAAATGGGGATTTTCAACGTAGAGTCCTGACCTGTAGTTCCAGGTCTTTCTAGTAGCTATCAAGTCTGTTAGCAAACTAGCTGCATAACTATGGACTAGGATTAACTCCAAGGTGAAGGTAGTTAAATTGTGTAAAGCATACAAGGTTTTCTTAGATAATCGAGCGGTAATAATTCCTCCGTAAATAATCTAGCTCTACTGTTCTCATTGAAAACCATAGATATCACAAACCCCAAAACAACCTATCACACACTTTTTTTGTTTTTTGCAAAATACGACAGCTGCGTTTACACTGCCACCGCGAGAGCGTCAAAGTGCTCAGAAGTCATTAATTTTTCAATGAATTTTGCCGCTCTCGCGGCAGCAATGTGAATGTACAGTTAGCATCATAATTCATAACACACACAGCTGACTCGCCGAACCAGCTGGTGGCGCTGATTGACGAAACTACAGGTTAACTTAAAGACACGATTAATTACATGATCATACACCCATTGTATTCAAACAAATGTTGAAATTACCTTGAGTGATGGAATGATCACTGCACAGACGTGTAACGTTACACTGTGAAGGTTGCTTATCGCATCTGGTTAGTGGAACCAATCGCACAACAACTATCTGGCGTGTCATTTACACCTCGAAAACAGCAACTATTGATAGCCAAGTGATTTTACCAATGAGGAAGTGTGGATGAACTTACGTATGGTTTTCTTTGTTGTGCTCTTTGGCAGTTTTGACATCGAAACTAAGTCTACAAATATAAAAATAAATTTCAAATTGCAAAGAGAATCACCTTTGAATCACGTTTTCAATTTTATATTCAGAAAATGTTGTTAAATTATTGTTAAATTTGCAGTGATATATATAAATGTTCAACCACAACAGAAAATAATGAGCCTGAAAGAACAATTGCCACATCATTCAAAGTGGAATAAGAAAGATGTCTTTGATTTTACAAACTCAATTACTCACAGGTTTTCATGGTTGTTGTAACACGTGCAGCTGGTGTTGAAGCTGTAAAGACAGTTTACCAGTATTACTGGGACAATTGCAGTATTTAACATTAAAATAAATGTCAGTACAATCTGTTGTCAAAGGTAAGAAAGCCTTCAAATACAACGTTTTTCCCACATCATTATTACGTATGATGTAATTCTGGACTTATATCCAATAAGGATAATACAGAAGAACCACTGTAACATTTAAGAATGAGACAATGAGTTTGTACAGTTGTATAAAAATTAGTGTCAATTTTGTTTTCAATAATCGTGCTGTACAGAGAAACTTTACATGAGTGAACACATCCCATATTATAGATTCATAAAGTAAATCTCAGTGGATAGATGCATGTAAAGGACTTTGTGTTTGATTTTGACAGAAATAACTTTTGAAACAGATTATCAATACATAAATATCTCAAGACTCACTCTGGATTGATATTGTCACTGGATCGGAGTGAGGAGATGGCACGAGAACTTGTGACTTGTTCACAGTGTAGAAGCAGGTTATTCTCACAGTGTAACCTTCTGACCAAATACTGATCTGAGATCCAGTGAGTGAGAGCCGACATGATGAACTCGGTTTTGAGAAACTTTCTCTTCCATTTATGTTAAAGACACAGTTCTCCATCTTCAGACCTTCAGTATTCTCACAGCTCAGCTGAACTGTGTCTGTTTCCTCAATAACTGAAGCAGACGCTGTTAACTTGGCCTGAGAAAGACCTAATGAAGAAGAAAGAAACATTTACATGTATTCATCTTTAGATTAGAAGTAGGTGACTCTTCTTCTGAAAGAAGCAAAAACTGAAAGGAAAAAAAAACAGTGTCCTTAACTTTCATCATGTTAGTCTTTTGTCATTTTAAACTATTAAAACTGTTCAAATACAGTTCTCTAATGACATCATCCTTCAGGAAGTTACATCATTTTGGAGGGAAAACTACAGCACAAACATCAGCATTAGCATTTGACTTATTTTCTGTGATGGTTTGTAGACAAAATACAAAAATATTTTATTTTGATCTTTCCTTTTGCATGATAATATCAACACTTCAAAAGTTGTTTTAAACTGTCAATCACTCACTGTGCAATGGTTTATTTTCGCGTGCAATCATAATTAATCCAGTCATAATGTCAAAATGTCACATGATGATCTTAGCCAGAGCATATTTGAGAAAGATCCTTAAATTGAAATACTTCTGACTTAAGACACAAGTGTATTAATAAAAAGAGTTCAAGTGCTGCAGAACAGGAATGGCCCAATAAGAAACTTAAAGAAACTTTTAAAATATTAAATAATTTGCTTGCCGTTTCTCCTCTCCGTCATCATATTAGACGTGCAGAAACAAGCTTCTTTCTATAGATGTGTCAGATATTGTCTAGCTCTTGTATGATCAGCTGAAGCGACTCTTCCTTCCTGCCTAAATATATCAGAGGTCACACTGGTTTAGTAAAGAAGAGAAGAGAATGTGTTAGTACTACTGAATCAAGTGCTGCCGAAAAAGATGCGTCTTCAGCAGTTTCTTGAAAGTGGCTACTGACTCAGTAGCTCTGGTTGAGTTAGGCAGATCATTTCACCAGCAGGGAACAGTCATGGTAAAGGTCTGAGATAGAGATTTTGTGCCTCTTTGAGATGGTACCACAAGACGACATTCGCTAGCAGAGCACAAGTTTCTGGATGGCACATAAGTCTGAAGTAATGAGTTTAGGTAAGAGGGAGCAGTGCCAGTGGTTGTTCTGAAGGCAAACGTCAGTGCCTTGAATTTAATGCGAGCGGAAACTGGCAGCCAGTGTAATTTTGTGAGGATAGTAGTGATGTGTGCTCTCTTTGGCTCATTAAAAACTATTCTGGTTGTAGCTAGGGATGTGCACGAATATTCGAATTTTCAAAAATTCGATATGTAATTATTATTCGAAAAATAAAATACTATTCGAATTTTGAATATGTTGCTTTGCTGGCCGTAAATGCAGTGAGTCCATGATAAATCCTAAAGAACTAACTCGCAGTTACAATTAAATGCACTGGATGGCGCTGTGGAGTGTGTTAACAAGTTGTCTGTATTTGATCACATAATGTTGTCGTCTGCCTCGCGAAGTTTGGAATTAACGTTACTTGAAAAGGATCTTACTAAACGGAATTACTTTTGATCAAATTAATTAATTAATCTGAGTTATGAACTTATGATATCATCACCATGAGAAATCACATGAAATCCAAACAGTCGAGTGAGGAAAGACAGCTGTTCATCATTGCATCACAACTGCAGGTAAGCGCAGCTGGACCCGCGTGATCAAAGATGTTAACTTATCTAATAGCAAAATGATTTTGAGACACACTTATTTTAAGTTTCGTTAAGGGAGACCGGTTTAAGAACCGAAAATGCAAAGTGCTGTTAGAAACACCGTTCTCTTTGTGTCTCTGAAACGTCTGTTAGCGCGCGTCTTTTCTCACTCAAGCATAAAGTGCTGGCGGCGCCCCTGCATCATGTAACGTTAGATATTATTGTTTTTCTCAACATAAACGTGAAACAATATAAACACGATAATCAGTCATTTGCTGACTCGTGTGTATGCGTGAACGTTCTGTACGATATCTGACGCAATCTGCTTTATAGGGTTTTTTTCCGCTCGCGCAGCTTGAGCATGCTTTTAATAATGCTTTTTTTATATATATATTTTGTTTACTCATAGGCCTACTGTTTAATGTTTTCAACTAAAAGAAACCTTTTATTACTATTGTAAGATTGTTGTGTATTGCCTAATTGTAAGCTTGTCCAGAAATGGTGACAAAAACGTAAAAAAAAAAAACTTAAAAATAACGTCTTTTTCGTTAAACATAATTTAAATAAACGAATATTCGAATATTCGATTTTTATGAGCCTGAATATTCGAATGCAATATTTTAGAAAAATGCCCATCCCTAGTTGTAGCATTCTTGATCAATTGTAGAGGTTTGACAGAGCAAGCTGGAAGACCAGCCAGGAGAGCATTACAATAGTCCAGTCTGGATAGAACAAGTGCTTGTACAATGAGTTGTATACTGTAGCATGCTCTGTTAGGAAGGGCCTTATCCTCCTAATGTTGTGCAAGGCAAATCTGCAGGACCGGGCAGAAGAACCTACATTATTAAACGTTATTTAGTGTAAGAAGATTTCACAGATTTCACTTTCTATGACTCACTGTCTCACAGTATCTCACAACTGCTAGAATCCACTTCAATGTGTTGTTTCAGCCTTCATAGACACGATCAATACAACCAGTGTATTTGACCTTTCAGTGTTGTATATACAGCCTATTGAAAGGGTTGTTATAAGAGTATCCGTCAAGAAGTGCCTTAGATAAGTGCCTTTGATCAAACTTTCATGTTCTGATGACCTTCATAAATCCTATTGGCTTAATAATTCCACAGTTGTCTCTGATTAAAAGTAGGGATGCACGATATATCGGCCACATTATCGGTTATCGGCCGATATATGGTCATTTTTAATGTTATCGTTATCGGCCCAACAAGAACATTTAGCCGATATCTAAAAGCCGATAAATAATGTATTATTTCCTTGAGCTGAGGCACTTTAGATGCGCACTGTTCAACATGATGCTTTAAAATTGCTTGAAATATGATTGAAATCACTTTAAAAAAGGAAAATCCAGTTAAAGTGCAAAATGTGCAGCGCAAGTCTGTCATATCGGCTACACAACATTAAAATAAGAACATCATAACTGTGTTTGTATCTTGACTTTTAATGAGGAGACTTTTTTTATAATCAGGCTCTCAAAAATTGCCTAAAAATTTGGATTTAATTTATTGGCCAATGTGTCGATTATCGGCTTTCAAATATAAAGAATTATCTGGTTCTCGGTATCGACCAAAATTGTCATATCGGTGCATCCTAATTAAAAGTGCTCATATGTTAGTAAGATTATTACAGTAAAAAGTCCTCACCTTTGATGATGCGTGTGTCACTACGCGAGTGATCTGATCTCAGGTTCAGTGTTGATGATGTAATAATCACAGCTCAGATTTCTGCTGTTCTCTGATTGTGTGAAGAGTTCACTATGAGTTAAATTAAACATACACAGATGATATTCTCCAGATTGACTCTTCTGAGAGACTCGTGTGTGCGGAAGAACATCTCCAGTGTAGAGACTACAGGTGAAAGCAGCTCTGACTGACAGTGGTATTTCACAGGCTATGTTGACCAGGACTCCACTGTCACTAAAACTGATGAAGGGTTTCTTAAGTGAACCTGTTTATGTCAAATAATTCATAATTAATGATAAAAAAACATCGCACACAAAATAAAGCACCAGCAGAGAAATCTCTCACCTAGAACCGTCACTGCGGCGGCAGGAGAATGAGGTGATGGTTTATCAATCCCGTTCTCAGTTATTATGTAGAAGCAGTAAATGTCAACTGATGCAGATGATTTTACATCTGCCCATCTGAGCACTTCATCACCAGTGAGCTCCAGTTCACATGATCGAACTGACTTTTATAGTCTCCTGTTCACTGTTTCTGTAGAAATGACACTGTTTCACTGTAACATCTGCTGGCGTCTCACAGGTCATCTTTACTGATCTGGACTCTCTTAGCACATCTGGAGATACTTTTACAGCAGGAGATTCTGAAACAACCAAAAAACAGATCAATCCCTACATTACATCCTCGGTACTGACCACTTTTCCGTGCATACTTTTTCTAATCATGGTCAAACTTTTAAACATATTTAAATTCACAAATGTCCTTGAATGGAACAAAGCAATGAATGGAAAATGTAGGGCAGCCCATGAAAGTATTTGTTTACTACTTTAAATCATACAGTCAATAATTGTATACTTTTGAACTCATCTTAGATAATCAAAATGACATAATTTCTTCAAACACCATAAAACGTAACTTTTTACACCCTTGCTTAATTTAATTTACGCATAACCATAAATATGCAATTTTTTTGCCCCGCCTCCACTCTGTCAACTTAAACGTGACGCAATGGCAAGTGGAAATATTGGTTTAACTCATATCTCATATATGTTTGAAACAGAAACTTCAGAAGATTTAAATTTACAGGGCTGTCTACAAGACACTAAATCAGAATGGTAATGCGTTTTATGTATTGCTCTACAATGTTGGACATATAACAGTATGGAACTTTTCCTCTGCGGTTGACCCACTGGTTGGAAACGAAATTGTCCATTACCGCTGTCATAAATAACTTCAGCTTACCACAGCCTACCTTCGCACACACGCTGAATGAACAATGTCCACAGACAAGATAGAATATGTTAAATGATATCATGAAATGATGATGTATTGTGACATCAGAAACGAAGAAAACGAAATAATGACTAATGTCAGCGCTTGACGTAAAGCAGTCGAATTTTGTAGTTCTTTTTGTGGTCGTTACTACCCGAACCCCTGAGTTCCATAGTGTCGATAAAAGCGATACAGACCCCGTCAGGCTATGGCAGAAGTGCCTTTCACCCTGTTACGACCTTGAACCACTGATAAGATTTTGGAAACATTATTTTAAGGTAAAAAATGTTACATAGTGTTGCTTTAACATATTTACTGACATATCACTTGAGACTTACTGATTTAAATATTGTGATTAAACTTTATTTGGAGTGTTTTCTTAATATTCAGGTCAATTTGACCCAAATATTTAAAGCTCTAAAGCAACTGTACCAACCCAAAATAATAACATTTCTTGGTTATATTTTGTTATTTTGTATTTTTACAAACTTATGAAGCTAAAAAAATAGGTTTTCCACACTTATTTCAATACAGAAAAATATTTGGTCAGCCACATATGGTAAAAATGAGCTATCATTTATTTTTTCAAGCTACCTGAAATAATACTAAACCTTTGTTTTTTTTCTTGTTATTTTGTGACTTTTTTACATCTATCATCATGAACATGCATGCAAAGTTTTAACATGCTGCTGTGTTTTGACCTATACAAAATTAATATTTGGTTTGCAGGTGTTTGCGGTCAATTTGACCCTAATAGGCAGTCATTCAAAAGCAATTTTGTACAGACACAAAATAAAACATTTATTTTATGTATGCCAGAGCACTTCAACTCCAGTTCTAACATGCAAAAGTGCTCTAACCAAACACACTTGAATAATCTAAAATCACAGTGTTTAATTATTTATCAAATTTATCAAATTATTTGCAAATTACAGATGAAAATCTGTCAGACACAGAGTAAAATAAGCTCTCATTTCTATATTCAATACATCTGAAATACCTTGCTTTTAACCAAAACTTTTCTGTTGGATTTTCAAATGCATTATTAAAGAGCCAAACAATTCATTAGCTCCCAAAGATTGACAGTAAAATAAGTAATTTCACAGATTTTTGACTGTGGTACTGATACAGATGAAGATGTTTCAGAGTTAGAGGATGCTTCAGAGATTGAGGAAAATGTTGTTGAAGATACAGAAAATTAATGAAACTAAGGAAACTATTGGGAACTAGGTCTTCGGAAACTACAAAAAACAAATTTAGGAAAATTAAACATGGATTTTCATTATACATCTAAATTGTTCCGTTATGATGTTCAAAGCATAAAATGAAAAAAAAAAACAAAAAAAAAAACAATTAGAAAGTAAAATATATGCATAAAAGTCAGTATACTGATTATTTAAATTTTTTTTCAAAATGAAACTCTTAAAAAAAATGGTTAAACATTTTCATTAATCATATTTTCAGATATATTGTTTTGTAATGTTTGACAAATGTAGATATTAGAAGTTTACAGTTTGCATCTAAATCTTTGTTGTTTTTCATATAGTGTGATTTTTTTTTTTTTTTTTTTTTTTTAGGAATTCTATTGAATCCAATTGGGGTCAATTTGACCCGCTCCATACAGGGTGTGCACAGAAATCGAACAGTGCACTATACCAATTTAGTTTACCAAAAGTTTAATTGTATGGTATGCAGCGTATTATATTAAGTACGTAAATATGTGTACTTGGCATAAAATAAGTGCATTTCAAATAAATTTTTATACGTTTTTTTTTTTTCACTAGAGATGACTAGCCTTTGGTTAATCATAAACGATATTTAAAAGCTAATAATGTAATGCTTAATTTGTGCTCACTGTGTTAAAACGCCAACAGCGTGATAGAAATGATACTGCACATTGACATGATTCATTACGTTTGTTACTGTAGGAAACAGGAGTGGTTTCTAACAGCGTATTTGAGACTGTCTTTGAAACTGTTTTAAGGAGGAAATACTCAGCAATGGTGTTGACTGATGAATTTGCTCATGGTTTGGCTTTGGGTATAGTAAAAACACCACACAGACATGAACAACATTAAAAACTTGATTTTTCTCAAAGGCGGTCTTTAAGTCCTTTTAAGTCCATTTTAATTTCTTTTAATGTTTGCCACAAAAAAGAAGAAAAAAATAAAGTCTCTTTCTCATGCACTTCAAAAATGCATTTGATTCTGATAGCTTTTATCAGCGTATATACAGTAGCTCCCAGAATAACTTTTATATGTGCAGATGTAAATGAAATCACTTGTACACCAAATAAGGTGTTTACGTGACTCATAATTCTAATTAATGGATTAATTAGGTTATTGCAATCATTTTCATGAATTTTATGCATAGCTAAAGTAATACCGCTTTAAGGTGTGCGGTGTTCTACTACTAAACGTACTGATCACACATGCTTAAATTTTGTATTTTAGACAGTACAAATGTGGACATGCAGTGTTGAATTAACATTAAATGACAAAGAACACTTACTGTAAGACTGAACCTCCATAAGAAGCTGAAAAGCAATGAAGATGAACAACTCCATTACAGCGAGAGTGAGAAAAGAGACGAGTCTCTCACAATAGGTGAATTAGGAAGTAACATATCAGACCACAGGAAACCATATAATGCAGTCAGTTCTATGAAGATGAACGTATATCATTCATGAGAGGAAGTGTTCAGCTGTATTCACTCTAACAGAGGGCAGTTCTGGGCCACAGGCATTGCCGTCATTTACGTGTGGGACGTGATGTCCCCACCACTTTTTGAAACATCTCGCTGCATCGATGTACCTAATACAAAATAAACATTTCCAGTAGATTATCCAAACCTGTATGAATTTCTTTCTTCTGCTGAACACAAATGATGATATTTTGGGGGATATATTAATTGAATAGCTGTACAAGAGCCAGCATATTCTATCATCACTGTAAAAAAAATATATTTTCATGATTTGTAATCACAACATTTTTTCTTTTGTCAAATCAACTTTAACATAATATTTTGAGTTTCTAGTGATTAAATCAATCTTCTTCATTGTATTAAAGGTGGAATACCTAAGATTTTTGCATTAAAATATCCCAAAATCACAAGGCCAGTGTTATATATTTAGTTAAGATGATAACTTACAATATTCCAAATGTTTCAAACAATGTTTAAATCGCGAGAAAATTGAGATTTTAACCAAGGAAACGGGGCGTATGAGCAGGGGTGAGCTGGGAGTCGCCAGTCAATCGCGTCATATCCGCGTTACCTCGGTTTCCGCTCGTACTACGTGTAGTCCTGGACAAATGCGGAAGTTGTAGTTGTGCGTTAGCGTCTATCAAGCAACAAACATCAGCTTGTTTCGCGCATTTGTTATGGAATGGAGCACAATTATTCTTTTCAATTATTCTCGGAATGTGAACTATTGGCTGTAAAGGGGGTCGGACACCGGACGAGAAGAGCCGCGCCACGTCTAGGACAACTCCAGGATCGCACACCGGACGCGCACTTTCTCATCAGTGTATGGCCAGCAATATTGTTATGTTTAATAACATGAAAAGGAAGATAATGTCTGTTCTATGTTATGATTGTACTGTACAATTAAATACAATCGGTGCTGAGTCTGCAGTCTGAAAACTTTACCTCAGAGCATCCGTTAACTGAATGAATTGAGAATATCACCTGAAAAATCTAATAACATCAGCAATTGTCATTCAAGCAGCTGATTTCTGTAAATGAATGCAAAACTAAATGCATATTGCAGCATAGGGCGAAGTCAGGATCCATTAGCAACGATTTGACTTCAAACCCTCTCCACCATAGCTTCGTCCAGTGACTCGTACAGTAACATCTGTGATAACTAATTTACTTTTAAACCTGACTTTTCTTGCGGCTATTTCAGTTTAATGAAAAACAAGCATGTCATTAAACGCAACATTTATAGAAATCGAACTTTACCTCATCCATGACAACTAATTTTCGATTCCCGTCTGACTGATTTATCCACGGTGGAGTTGAAAACAACAGTTCCCATCATTCCGCGTTCCTCCACGTCGTCATCAAGCAAAGCCGTTG
This sequence comes from Hybognathus amarus, assembly GCA_030378365.1. Lineage (NCBI taxonomy): Eukaryota > Metazoa > Chordata > Actinopteri > Cypriniformes > Leuciscidae > Hybognathus > Hybognathus amarus. The sequence continues at coordinate 362,508 of JAQIUQ010007201.1, read as the reverse complement.
TTGTTGTTTTGAATGTAGCGCCCTCTAGCGGCATGCAATCTTAGGTGTTGCAGCTTTAACTCAATTCTTCCATTTCAATGAACTTAATTTTAAGGCAACCAGGTTACTTATTTTTTTAAGTTAAACCAACATTTTTTTGACAGTGATATTTCTCTTTAGAGGTGCAACAAGTGAAGAAATGAAGTTAGGGATGCATGATATATCGGCCACATTATCGTTATCGGCCGATATATGATCATTTTTAATGTTATCATTATCGGCCCAACAAGAACATTTAGCCGATATCTAAAAGCCGATAAATAATGTATTATTTCCTTGAGCTGAGGCACTTTAGATGTGCACTGTTCAACATGATGCTTTAAGATTGCTTGAAATACGATTGAAATCACTTTAATAAAGGAAAATCCAGTTAAAGTGCAAAATGTGCAAAAAGTCTGTCATATCGGCTACACAACATTAAAATAAGAACATCATAATTGTGTTTGTATCTGTGACTTTTTTTATAATCAGGCTCTCAAAAATTGTATAAAAATGTGGATTTAGATTTATCGGCCAATATATTGGTTATCGGCTTTCAAATATAAAGAATTATCGGTTATCGGTATCGGCCAAAATTGTCATATCGGTGCATCCCTAAATGAAGTGGTTCATCTATGTTTGAGGAGCATGAGAGAGATGTTTCACCTGGCAGGAGCTCTAAGGCAGGAGCTGTAGTTTCTGTGCCTGTTTTCAGAGTTTCACCAGTAGAGGTCGCCACTGAATCAGCAAAGAGAATTCAACAATGTTTAGTTTGGAAATATCACTTTAATTATGGCTACTGTTGGTATTAATATTGCAGCGTATAAATATCAGAAACGCTCCACATGAATGTTGGAGGAGCTATCATACACCACACAATGTTTCTGTGAATGTCTAAAGCATGTGAATATGACAGGTGCAATTTACTGCAAGTGACAGCTCCCCCTCTCTGGACGTAATATGGGAGTAGCTTGCACCATTTATGTTTAGGGGTAGGGGTGTGGGTAGGGTTAGGCTGGACGTTCATTGTCTCTGCACTGAATCCCAAGCACTTTTTGTGTATTGGGCTAATGAGAGAAATGGCCTTGCCAGAGAAAGTCTTCTTCTTGGTCACAGAGGTCATAATGCATTCCACAAATCCACACCAAACACTAAATTATGAAAATGAAAACCTATTTGTCAGCAGGTAAAGATAGTTTACGTTTAGAAACACGACTTGAGGCTCATCAGTGCATCTTCACCAAACTGTAGATTTGATCTCCGGCGTTTGAGGGAACTGGTTTGTCAGGGATCGTGCAGTACAGGTGGTAAACATTCTTAAGGACGACAACAGAAAGATTGACAAGACAGACAAAATAAATGTTTGTAATGTGTTCTTGATGGACTTCTCATTTGTTTATGTGAGTTTGTGGTGTGACTGATCACATATTACCTCATTTTCCTCTGTATTGCCCTCTTTCTGTTGAGTATTGACCGAAACTTCTGTAAAGCAGAAGCGTCGTTTCACTCTTAGATAACCTGTTTTGACCACCATGAACAAGCTCTTTGTCATAAAACTTGAATGTATTTTTGCACAGAAGAATTATCTCTTCTCTCGCAATGCTTATGAGCATCAAAAATGCTGTTTTTGGACTAGTGAGGAAGTTTTGAGTTGTGAAATCAGTGTTTTTATAGTAAAGATTGAGAACAATTTGATTCATTTTTGAAAATAAACATTTTATTACCTGAGGGCTGGTAAATTGAATTCTCAGATATTATTGAAAGATAAGATACTCACAATACCAACTCCTTAACTGGTCTTATCTGGTTTTATTAATCTTAATTTATTGCTAAGAATCAAATTATTGATCTTTGTGGCATCTTTTAATACATAACTAAGAGAAAGTCACATGAATTAAAGTTTGTGTATGTACTAAAATATAGAAGGTGAATGCAGTGTCATGAACACATGACACTAAACAAATGCAATAATTATTAAACAACATAAGATTTAACATAAAACCCTGATGTACTTAACTAATAAAAAATAATAATAATAATAATAATAATCAAATGTGAACACAGAGATCTACTGTATGGTGATTCACTGTAAATTATAAGATGATTTTCTCCCAAAATCTAAATGAGGGGAAAAACTCCAAGATGTCTTGGCCTGCTGATCAGTTTATGAATTCAGTAGATATATTCTGAACTATTATTCTTTCTGTACATAATTGGTATCTATAAATTTGCAAGAAGGGAATACATGAAACGGTTCATCCATGTTTTGAGGAGTATAACAGAGATGTTGTTTCCACATGGCAGGAGCTGTAGATCACCTCTGTGAGAATGTCATCAGAACCTGCACAGACACACACTTTATTATATGTTTCTATATCATGGAGCTCAGCTTATGCATATGTGAACTTACTGTCAAAGAGGCAGAGACAGATGAATCCCATGAGTCCAGACAGAAATAAACCAATACCAGTGAAAACCAGCACTACTAAAAGCCATGAGACTGTCAAAAGAAAGAATAAAGCTTTAATCCATGAATGTAATCAGAATGAGGAGGAACAGCTGCAACAGAAAAGATCTCAGATCAAATCATATCATATTACAATAAAAAACTGATTACTGAATCATGATTACAGACATCAGTGTTTCTAGATGATCTCACTGTCAGGAAAAGGATTATTCTTATTTAACACAGATTTAATATTCTCTTATCAACAAAGCAAAAATCCACTTAGGATGTTTTTGACTCTCTGGTGGTTTCAGGCAGAGCAGAAGCTGGTATGAACACAGCTGATAGAAACAGTGTATCAGAGTGGGATGAGATATTAAAGGGCGGGTTTACTGCTCTTTTTCTTTGCCTGATTGTATTTATGGGTGCAATATAACATGTATCCGTGTTTTTTCTTTTTTTAAAAGTCTTATTTTTCATAAATTTCACCTTTATTGTCAGCCGCGCTCTCCCCTGTCCCCTGAACGAGCGGTTCACTTCCTGAGTCTGTGAAAACACTCCCTCAGAAACACGTAGTGGGCTCAGATTGGTTCGTTTGGGCCGGTGTGTTGTGATTGGCTAAACTGTTGCTCACGTTGTCCGGAAGATTAACGCCCATGACCTTCACGGGCGAAATGGGCGGGCATGCCAAAAGTGAATAACAGATAGATGGTGGATACACGTAAATAATGATGTGGAGACTGCAGTTTCAGTGAGGCAGAATCAGACCGAGAAAGCCGTGATGACTTCGAGTCAAGCAGAACCTCACCACACAAGGCTCTTAATAAAGGTTTCTGAATGATAATTCGCTTCATTTTTTAACTTTATACACGTTTGTTTTACACAATAGCATCTGACTGGCAACGATAGCAGTAGCAACTGACTGGCTACTAATGTTAAACACAAACAGCGTTTGCAGGTTTACGTTCTTGATCAAATCGAAAATAAAGTCATAAAGCATATATACATGAAAAATACATTTACAACATTAGTACTTATACAAAATTTAGGTCCATAATGTTTGTACGCGTTGCCGTAGACACAAAATAGCCTAACTAGTAGCCCATAAAGCCTACAAAGCCAGCGCTGGCATTTGAAAAAAAAAAAACGCTGACGTCGGGAATTATACATGCAAATACATTTAAAATGATGAAGTCTTAGCCTACTTACAGGTTGTGGCCCAACAACTGCTGACTTTTAACTGCTGGTTTTAAAGTTGGATCTGCTTCATGATTTAGAAACAGTTTCTTGTTTACGTTAATCCAGTGTTGAACTCGTGGAGATTCTGGAAGCTGTCTCGTAAATGCGCAGCACAGAGAGCTAGATTACGATCGTCACTTTCAGGAATATAATCAAACATAAATTGTATCCATTGTTGTCGAAGTATAGTGTCCGTGGAAGCCCGAAACACAGAAGACCTGACAGCTGCGTGAACAACTCACTCGACGCATGCCCTTTCCTGCATATTCCGGAGGGAGTGGTTGATGCAAATGTGTGGGTTAGTGACGTACCATAACCCAGCTGTAGTCCAAATCGAGTCGTTTTTGTAGGCAATTTTACTTCCTGATTTGTAAAAGACGATATCTCTGCTTACACTAAACCTTCAGTGCTGCAACTTTGCAGATACTATTCATGCACCAACAGCAACATTACACACTATTTAAAGGGCACCTATTATGCCTCTTTTTACAAGATGTAATATTGGTCTCGGGTGTCTCCAGAATGTATTTGTGAAGTTTCAGCTCAAAATACCCCACAGTTAATTTATTATAACCATTTGAAAATGTCACTTTGGGGCCTCATTAAAAATGTGCTGTTTCGGGAGGTATGCCACCTTAAATGCAAATGAGCTGCATATCCCCGCCCTGCCATTGGACGAGGGCGTAACTTGATACCTAGTGCAGTCGGGCTGAGAGAGTCAGAGATCCGTGAGAGACGCGCTGTTTTGAATGTCATTCAGTGTACGTTTGAATCGGAATATACAAATAGTACAAGAGACTCCGGCAGAATAAACACAAATGAGAATGGACCAGTACGTCTCGGTATGGTTATTTGATGCATTTATGTACTTATAGGGTTGTAATCGCGTCCCATTTGAATTGATGGATGTGCAACACACACACACAGACACACAAACACGAACGCTGGCGGAATATTTTGAAACTACATACACATTCTGTGATAAAGTTTGCTACGAAATTACATTTATGCGAGGGACCTGAGGCGTCATGTTTACTTGTCATACAGATGCTTCAGTGGCAAATGTGAGAAGATGGCTAACTTACAGAGCAAGAACATATATGCAGTTTTTAATACAATATCTTTAAATATATATATTTATTTATAAACGTGTGGTTACACACTATACAAACAAGGTTTAAATTATATACACAGTCATCCTACGTACGACGACAACAACTTTAGACGCATTGTTGTTGAATTGTCTGACATCGCAAACAGTAAGTTAGACAACGATCCACACTTGAGGATTAACTTTTAAGCCACAACAACAGGATTAACCCACGAGTCCATGACAGAACACTTAGACATAACAGGTCGTTGTTGAAACAATGGAGGATGGTGTGTACAGATCACGGAGGGCGGGGTCTCTGCCACAACTACACTGTCAATCAAAGCCCTTTCCCATGTTCTACGTCACAAAAAGCTGAATCTTAGAACAGGTCGTTCTGAGACAGTGGATATGATTATTGAGATTGTAAAAAAACACTGGGTGGATTTTTATCATTCTAGGGTGGTTTTGCTCACACACTGCCAACACACATTTATGTTCAAACACCATGTAAAAGTGAATTTTCCATAATAGGTGCCCTTTAAAATGAAAAAATTGAAATCGCAGTAAACCCGCCCTTTAATATATTAGTCTAAAATCAGTTGTCAGAGACTGATCAATAATACAGTTAAGCTGTAATTTTACTGTATAACAAGGACTGCTAAATCATGCGACTGACTAAAAATAGGAAAGCTGTGCAATAAACAAAAAATATTTTTTAGGCAATTTAAAGTGAAATGAGAAAAATGCCTCTGTGTGCTTGTCAAGTGTTTTATTTTCAAATAAAATTTTGTCTGTCAAAGTTTCACCAGTAGAGGTCATTGTTAAAGATGCAAAGAGAATTTTTCTTAGATGGCATTCTACTGATATTTAGTAAAGTTACCAGTTCTGGTGGATGTTGGGGTCTCAGTAGTGGAAATAGCAGCTATTGCTGAAAATACATTGCAAAATAATTAGTTAGTATACGAGTTAAAATAAAATACACTATGAAAGAAAGAATTGTAATATTTGGCATGTGTTTTTTTTAACACTAAACTTTACTTGCCTGTTTTTGTGCCCATTGGTGAAGCTCTTTGAGTGGACGTTGCTGTTGAAACTGCAGTGAAAACAATATAGGGTGTTTTTAACAGACTGGCATAGATCTTTAAATTAAGTTATAGCTGTAACTGATAAACAAACAATTGGAATATGGAAGACCAATCCAAAATGACCTCAAATGTTTTTGAATGAAATTATGATGCTACAGAAGAGAGTGTTCAGCTCATAAGCAATACAGTCTCATCTTGAGTCATGTGACTTCCCATTAGCTTAATTAGGCTTCTTGGTAACATTCTTCTGTTAACAGGCAGAGTCAATGCGAGCCACAAAATGTAGATGCATTAGCCTATTGAACTATGTATTTTTTTAATTCAACATTTTACCAAGGAAGAGTGGATGAACTTATGTGTGGTTTTCTTTGTTTTCTCTTTGGCAGTTTTGACTTGGAAAATAATTCTACAAATATAGAAATAAATTACAAATTGCAAAAAGAATCACCTTTTAATCTAGTTTTCAATTTTAATTCAGAATAACCAGAAAAGGTGTTATCAGTAACTTACCAGCTGTACTGTACGTTTTAGAAGTGGACATTAAAGATAAAGCTGTAAAAAAAAACTATGGAATAAGAAAGATGTCTTTTTGATTTTACAAACTCAATTATTCACAGGTTTTCATGGTTGTTGTAACACGTGCAGCTGGTGTTGAAACTTTAAAGACAGTTTACCAGTATTACTGGGACAATTGCAGTATTTAACTTTAAAGCAAATGTCAGTACAGTCTGTTGTCAAAGGTACAGAGCCTTCAAATGCAACTTTTTTCCCACATTATGCCGTATGATGTAATTTCGGCCTTATATCCAATAAGGATAATACAGAACCAAAGAACCAGCACTGCAACAGTTAAGAATGAGACAATGAGTTTGTACAGTTGTATATAAACTGACACCAATTTTGTTTTCAATAATCCTGCTGTACAGAGAAACATTACATAGGCTATATCATAGATTCATAAAGTAAATCTCAGTGGATAGATGCATGTAAAGGACTTTGTGTTTGTTTTTTGACAGAAATAACTTTTGAAACAAATTTTGAATACATAAATATCTCAAAACTCACTCTGGATTGATATTGTCACTGGATCGGAGTGAGGAGATGGCACGAGAACTTGTGACTTGTTCACAGTGTAGAAGCAGGTTATTCTCACAGTGTAACCTTCTGACCAAATACTGATCTGAGATCCAGTGAGTGAGAGCCGACATGATGAACTCGCTTTTGAGAAACTTATGTTTATGCTAAAGACACAGTTCTCCATCTTCAGACCTTCAGTATTCTCACAGCTCAGCTGAACTGTGTCTGTTTCCTCAATAACTGAAGCAGACGCTGTTAACTTGGCCTGAGAAAGACCTAATGAAGAAGAAAGGAACATTTACATGTATTCATCTTTAGATTAGAAGTAGGTGACTCTTCTGAAAGATGCAAAAACTGAGAAAAAAAACAGTGTCCTTAACTCTCATCATGTTAGTCTTTTGTCATTTTAAACTATTAAAACTGTTCAAATGCAGTTCTCTTATGACATCATCCTTCAGGAACATCATTTTGGAGGGAAAATTACAGCACAAGTATTAGCATTAGCATTTGACTTATTTTCTGTGATTGTTTGTGGACAAAATACAAAAATGGGACATTTTATTTTGATTGTTCCTTTTGCATGATAATATCAACACTTAATGCACGTGTAATCATAATTAATCCAGTCACAATGTTAAAATGTCGTATGATAATCTTAACCAGAGCACATTTCTGAAAGATACTTAAATTGAAATATTCAACACAAGTGTATTAATTTGTGTATTAATAAAAAGAGTTCAAAAGTGCTGCATAACAGGAATGGCCCAATAAGAACATGTAAAGAAACGTTTAAATAAATTGCTTGCTGTTTCACCTCTCCCCATCATGATATTAGCAACTCTTCCGTCCTGCCTAAATATATCAGATAGTTCACTTGCTGAGGTCACACTGGTTAAGCGTTTGTCTGAGACGAACCTACAAGTTATTCAGTGTAAGAAGATTTCACAGATTTCACTGTCTATGACTCACTGTCTCACAGTATCTCACAACTGCTAGAATCCGCTTCAGTGTGTTGTTTCAGCCTTCATAGACACAATCAATACAACCAGTGTATTTGACCTTTCAGTGTTGTATTATACAGCCTATTGAAAGGGTCGTTATAATAGTATCCGTCATGAAGTGCCCTACATGTAATACACTGTATCGTTCAACTTTTCTCGTTTTTATTTGTTGTAAATACCGACTTTTTATTTTATTGATCAAACTTTTACGTTCTAATGACCTTCATAAATCCTTTTGGCTTAATAATTCCACAGTTGTCTCTGATTAAAAGTGCTCATATGTTAGTAAATTATTACAGTAAAAAGTCCTCACCTTTGATGATGTGTGTGTCACTACGCGGTGATCTGATCTCAGGTTCAGTGTTGATGATGTAATAATCACAGCTCAGATTTCTGTTGTTCTCTGATTGTGTGAAGAGTTCACTATGAGTTAAATAAAACATACACAGATGATATTCTCCAGATTGACTCTTCTGAGAGACTTTTGTGTGCAGAAGAACATCTCCAGTGTAGAGACTACAGGTGAAAGCAGCTCTGACTGACAGTGGTATTTCACAGGCTATGTTGACCAGGACTCCACTGTCACTAACAGTGATGAAGGGTTTCTTAAGTGAACCTGTTTATGTCAAATAATTCATAATTAATAAAAAGAAAACGTTGCACAAAAAAAGAACATCAGTGAAATCTCTCACCTAGAACCGTCACTGTGGCGGCAGGAGATTGAGGTGATGGTTTATCAATCCTGTTCTCAGTTATTATGTAGAAGCAGTAAATGTTCAACTGATGCAGATGATTTTACATCTGCCCATCTGAGCACTTCATCACCAGTGAGCTCCAGTTCACATGATGGAACTGACTTTTATAGTCTCCTGTTCTCACTGTTTCTGTAAAAATGACACTGTTTCACTGTAACATCTGCTGGCGTCTCACAGGTCATCTTCACTGATCTGGACTCTCTTAGCACATCTGGAGATACTTTTACAGCAGGAGATTCTGAAAAAAACAAATAAGGATTAATCCATAAATGCATACTTCTAATCATGGTCCATGTTTTGGTGAAATTTTTAAACATATTTAAATTCATAAATGTCCTTTCAGCAGCACCCAACTACACAATGAATGGAAAATGTAGGGCAGCTCATGAAGGTATTTGTTTACTAATTTAAAGTCATACAGTCAATAATTGTATCCCTTTAAACTCATCTTAAATGATCAAAATGATAATTTCTTCAAACCCATAAAATGTAACATTACACACTTGCTTAATTTTTAATTTATTAATTAATTAATTAAGCCTCCAGCTCAGACTACCTCCACTCTGTCAACTTAAATGCAACCCAATGGCAAGTGGAAATATTGGTTTAATTCATTTATGTTTGAAACAGAAACTTCACACTTCAGAAGAAGAAGAATTTACAGGGCTGTCTAATCAGAATGGTAGGGCCCTATAATTTCTGCGATCACAGAATAAAAGCACACTCTTTTTACAACTAAAATAAGAGTAAAGGGTAAAAAAAATGAATTCCCAAAAATTAAAACGGAAAAAACGTAATTTGCAAAAATTAAAACGGAAAAAACTGAATTTTGGAAAAAATAAAATGGAATTTGGGAAAAAATAAAACGGATTTTATAGGGCCCTAGAATGGTAATGCATTTTATGTATCGCTCTCTATATAACAGTGCACAAAAAAACCTGTTCCAAAATGTATTTAAATAGATGTATTCATACTAAGTGTACTACAAATTCATTAACATATTTACTGACAGATCACTTGAGACTTACTGATATAAATATTGTGATTAAACTTTATTTGGAGTGTTTTTTTAACAACACACATTTCTTAATATTAAGCCTAAAATGTGTTTAAATGTCATTATTAGTAAAGTAAGTACAATCGTATAATATCAGTTTTTAAATGCAAGATATTTAAAGTGCTACCTAAAGTACATTTTCAATTTAGTTTCATTTTAGCACAATCAAATATACGTATCTTTATTTGAACCTCAGTTCTATAATATTTCAGGATAACTAAAGTGCATTAAGTACAGATTAGTTGTACCAATTTAGCAGACTTGTACAAATTTACCAAAAAAAGTGGAATTGTATGGTATGCAGCGTATTATATTAAGTACATAAATATGTAAATGTATTTGTCCTTGGCATGAAATAAGTGTATTTCAAATACATTTATATATATATCAAATAACTGAGAGATGATGAGCCTTTGGTTGATTATAAACATTATTTAACATCTAATAATGTGATGCTAAATTTGTGCTCACTTCGTTAAAATGCCAACAGAGTGAGATGATAAAATGATGCACTGCCCTGCACTGCACATTGACATGATTCATGACGTTTGTTACTGTAGGAAACAGGAGTGGTTTCTAACAGCGTATTTGAGACTGTCTTTGAAACTTCAGTTTTAAGGAGGAAATACTCAGCAATTGTGTTGACTGATGAATTTGCTCATGGTTTGGCTTTGAGAATATAAAAAACACCACATAGACATGAACAACATTAAAAACTCTGATTTTCCTCAAAGGAAAGTCTCTTCATTCTGATGCATTTGATTCTGATAGCTTTTATCAGCGTATATACAGTAGCTCCCAGAATAACTTTTACAGATATGTGCAGATGTAAATTAATTCTCTTGTACACCAAATAAGGTGTTTACGTCACTCATAATTCTAATTAATGGATTAATTAGGTTATTGCAATCATTTTCATGAATTTTAATGATATAGCTAAAGTAAAACGGCTTTAAGGTTGTATGTTCATGTGTCTGCAGTGTTCTACTAAAACACAAACGTACTGATCACACATGATTAAATCCTGTATTTTAGGCAAAGTTTTTTCAGTACAAATGTGGACATGCAGTGTTGAATTAACATTAAATGACAAAAAACACTTACTGTAAGACTGAACCTCCATAAGAAGCTGAAAAACGATGAAGATGAACAACATTACAGCGAGAGTGAGAAAAGAGATGAGTCTCTCAAAATAGTTGATTTAGGAAGTAACATATCAGACCACAGGAAACCATATAATGCAGTCAGTTCTGTGAAGATGAACGTATATCATGAGACCAAGTGTTCAGCTGTATTTATTCACTCTAACAGAGGGCAGTTTTGGACCACAGACGTTGCCGTAGTTTATGTGTGGGACGTGATGTCCCCACCACTTTTTGAAACATCTCGCTGCATGGATGTACCTAATACAAAATAAATATTTCCAGTTGATTAGCAAACCTGTATGAATTCTTCTGCTGAACACAAAAGATGATATTTTGAAGAATGTCTGTAACCAAACATTATTATAATATTATTATTATATTATTAATACACAGTATTTTACCATACTGGAAGTCAATGAGGCCCATCAATTATTACCAAATTCTTCCAAGTTCCAAATATCTTCTTTTGTTTCTTTTTTGTGACTTGAAGATGCTTTCAGCTCTGTGGAACATATTTCATCAATACAAAATCCATTTTCTCCCAAGATCAGAATGTGGGAGAAAAAATCTTCACAGATTCTGCCTTGGCTTGTGGATCAGTGAAGTAAATAGCTGTACAATAGCCAACATATTCTATCATTTTTTCTATACAAATAAAAAAAATCTCTTTAGAGGTACCTCAAGAGAAGAAATGAAATGGTTCATCCATGTTTGAGGAGTATTAGAGAGATGTTTCACCTGGCAGGAGCTCGTAGATATATGTCTAAGGCAGGAGCTGTAGTTTCTGTGGCTGTTTTCAGAGTTTCACCAGTAGAGGTCGCCACTGAATCAGCAAAGAGAATTCAACAATGTCCATTTAGTTTGGAAATATCACTTTAATTAGGAGGTGTACCGGGGACAGTCGCAACAGGGGATGGTTGCAACATGTCATTTTTCTGCAATCAGAAACAAGCTAGAGTGATGACATGCACAATTGGATACCCCAGTTTTTGAAGAATGGAAGTATTTATTTTCTTGAGCTTTGTTTTTGTTTTACTGTTGTCACTTTTTATGAGATTCAGCTCAAAATTATTTGGTTTAAATGAGTGATATGTTAACTTTAAGCTGTACAGCAGTTAGCATGTATCAAGGTAGCTGTTGCGGCTGTCCCCGTTCCCGTCAGCCATGAAAAAACAATCATGAACAATGCATAATTAAATAAAATAGTTTTTAACAAATGTTTTACATGAAAATAGGCTAAATAAAAGTTTATTGCCTCACAAATTGTTCCATTCTATGTCACTAAAAGCCTACTTTATTTTATAACAGTTTGAATATTTGACATCTGAACATAAGGCCTATTCATCTAGATAAATCTATAATTGTCATTCTAATCAAAGCTGATGAATAAATAACACTGTGATATTATTATAACTTACATTTTTGATAATAATCATTTTGCTTACACTGACATATATTGTATATGTATCATGTTGCAACCATCCCTAGAACAAACATCTGACTCATTACATTCAAATGCAAATTGTGAAAAATGTAGATTCTGTAATTATCTTTAAATGGACTATTAACAGACACATGAAAGATTATTGTAAAAACAATTGGTTTGTCTAATCCAAACCGTCTCTTGAGTAACGGAGCCAAATTCAAAAAGTGTTGCAACTGTCCCCGGTCTCCCCTAATGTGAAATAAACAAACCAGATGAGTCTCATCTCCCAATCCCTTTAAAAGCCAGTCTCATTAAATAACAAAATATTGCGCAGTCAATGTCAGTTGCCTCAAAATGGCAACTCGTCAAGAATGGCCTGAACACACACCTCGTTTTCAGACCAGCAGCACATGGGCACAAATGCATTTGCTATTTAAACAAACGTGGCGCAGGATGTGAAAATGGCAACTGCTCAAAACAAACTCATTTTATTTTTAATTATTAAAAAACGCTATTATTTTATATACAGTGGGGAGAACAAGTATTTGATACATTGCCGATATTGGAGGTTTTCCAACTTACAAAGCTTGTAGAAGTCTGTAATTTTTATCATAGGTACTCTTCAACTGTGAGTGACGAAATCTAAAGCAAACATCCAGAAAATCACATTGGGATTTTTAAGTAATTAATTTGCATTGTATTGCATGACATAAGTATCTGATCACCTACCAAGCAGTAAGAACTCCGGCTCTCACAGACCTGTTAGTTTCCCTTTAAGAAGCCCTCCTGTTCTCCACTGTTTTCCAGTGCACAGGAGAGAAACAAGAGGGAAGCTGGGTTGTTGAGCTGTGTGACACAAGCTAACATAGCAAGTTTTATTATGGATGTCAGTGTAGTTGCAAAATGCTTTTGCCACTGTCCTTTATCGCAACATTGATGTAAAACCTTGTCATAAAATAACAAAGATTATATTTTTTTAACGAATAAAGATCCCCTTTTAATAGTCAGGTATTATTAGTATATAAAAAGTAATTAGTTAGTTACTAGTAATTTCTCGCAAATAGTAACTGAGTTACATCATTATAAAAGTAATTAATTACCAGGAAAGTACTTGTTACTTAAAAAAAAAAAAAAAAATCGAATAACTTGGATGCCCCCAATATTAAATATGTGAAATGAATGCAATGGACACTAAATAGATTATTATTGTTCTAAAACATTGTACAGTAATCTACACTCTTTAAATGTTGATGTGGGACAATGTGAGCAATTGTGAGCGACATCTTTTAAATATATTACTGTAAATATTATCATTCTTATAGTGGAACAATAAAACACAATAGATGGTTTAAAAATGTAAATATTTATTGCACAGACCACAACTGGCCAGCAAATATGTCTAGAAATAAATTACGCTTCTTAAGAAATGTAATTCACAATCAGTCAAAGAAACAAAGATGTTTTCTTTATTTTTATGTAGATTACAGTCTAAAACTCTGTGTTAAAAAATAATCCAATTTGGATTGTTTTGCAACCCACACATGGGCAAAGAAACCATGGACAAACCCAACCAATGTTCTGTGGTTTATTTACCTCAGCATATAAAAGCTTGCTATTTCATGTTTACAGGAATACTAGCTTATTTTTACCTCATACATGGGTTAGTGTTTGCTGACTAACTTAAAAAAATGTGTAAAGTACACTACACTGTTTTACATATACGTCCTTTAAATAAATGCAGTTTTAAAAACTACATATAATTTCAAGTCTACTATACTGTACAACACTATAATGAGAACATCATTATAATTGTGCGCTTGGGACATGGTATTCCCAAAAACTTTAGTTTTTGTAATCAGGCTCTCAAAATTAGATAAAAATTTGGATTTAAGTTTATCGGCCGATATATCTGGTTCTCTGCTTTCAAATATAAAGAATTATCGTTATCGGCATCAGCCAAAATTTTCATAGCAGTGCATCCCTATTTTAAAGGCTATAGCATTGCACATCCTCATATTCACTGTATATTGCCAACAGTGCTACATGTTTATCTTGAACAGACCTTTTGGACTAAATGTGAGAATGAAATGGCATTTCACACCAAACACTAAAAGATGAAAATAAAAACCTTATTTGTCAGCAAGTAAACTAGTTTATTTATAACGAATGTACATAATGAAAACACTACTTGAGGCTCATCAGTGCATCTTCACCAAACTGTAGATTTGATCTCCGGCGTTTGAGGGAACTGGTTTGTCAGGGATCGTGCAGTACAGGTGGTAAACATTCTTAAGGACGACAACAGAAAGATTGACAAGACAGACAAAATAAATGTTTGTAACGTGTTCATGAGGGACTTCTCATTTTTTTATGTGGGTTTGTTGTGTGACTGTTCACATATTACCTCATTTTCCTCTGTATTGCCCTCTTTCTGTCTGAGTATTGACCGAAACTTCTGTAAAGCAGAAACGTCGTTTCACTCTTAGATAAAATGTTTTGACTACTATGAACAAGCTCTTTGTCATAAAACATTTTGCACAGCAGAATCATCTCTTCTCAGACTAATTGTGCAACAGTGTTTTGATGAATTTAATATTGTCCTACTTCTTTGTGATTGAGTGGGCAAAGTTTCTCAATCCTTATATGTGAGCATCAAAAATGCTGAGGAAACTTTGAGTTGTGAAACCAGTGTGTTTTCATAGTAGGTTAGCTAGTATTGATAGATTTGATTCCTCATGATTAATGAAAGAAACATTTTTTACCCGAGTAAATTGAATTCTCAGTCGGTAATGGAAGAGTAAGTCGCTGTGGGATCTGGTGTGTTGGGATGTTCGAGGTCTTTGGAAGAACAACATGATGAAGAGGGTCAAACAGAGTCAATAGAAACACCCAAAACAAGAGGACAAATGTCAAATGGCTTCGCATAAAGATAGATAACATTGATGTAAAGCAAGTCAAATCTGTAGTTTTCTTATGTCTCATTAGAACTACAGAAACGCCAATCTGGCAATCTTACATAGCGTGGTTATAGCAGATACAGGACTGCAAAGCGGTGGCAGAAGTGTCTTTCACCCTGTTACGACTTAATGAACCACTGAAACGATTGCTTTAAGGTAAAATGTTTTACTTAGTGTTGCTTTAAGAGAAGATGTGGTTAATAATGCTGAAGACTTGAAAGAGGAAATGGTACCAGTTTCTGAGAAGCTGTGGTCACAATATCGTGTCTTTAACTTAGCAAGTTTCTTGTTGACGTGTTACTTACTAAGCTTCACGTTTTCTGAGATCATTTACTGAGAATGATGTTCTCTACACCTACAGAGATGGGCTGAGATGTGTCTGGTACAGAAGTGATCAGAGAATATGTCTCTGCAGGTCCAGAACAACTTTGGACCTAAAAAGCAAAAATAATTAAAGTCATATCCATTTCAGCCATTATTACTCATTTTGGAATTATAAAAAAAATAATGGGAACACTTTTTTTTACGACCCGCAAACAACTGTGTAAGTACACTGAAATTACGGTGTACGTTTCTGTAATTATAGTGTACTTCTGTGTAAGTATAAGAGAACAATATGTTAAGTTTTGGGTAATAAAGGGGTGACAAGCAGATATACAACCTGCAAATAACTTTTTAAGTACACTGAAATTACGGAAGTACGTTTCTGTAATTATAGTGTACTTCAGTGTAGGTATAAGGGAATAATATGTTAAGTTTGGGTTAATAAAGGGGTAACAAGCAGATAAACAACCCGTTTTTTATTAAAAATTTTTTAATTAATTAAAAAAAAATAATTAGTTAAAAAATAACAGGTACCTATTCTGTTAATATATTCAAGGCAAAAATTGTACGTCTGTTGTTTATAAAATGTATCACATGTCTGGGAAAATATGTTCTTGTGCAATGTTACTGGGTAATTTTGACATCTGTGGGTTAAAAATTAACACACACACACACACATAAATATATATATATATATATATATATATATATATATATATATATATATATATATATATATATATATTATGATAACAATTAAATTGGTTTTTCTTACTAGATTACGTAATGTTAAGTCTAAAATAATTTGTTTTTGCTATGATTTTATTTTAGACCACACTATGTGGTAATTAGTACTTGCCTTATCCCATTGAATTGCAAAGACACTTAAATGTCAGGGCAAATATACTGTGTAATTAAAACGTTTTTGTTTTTTTTTACAACAATATCTTTCTGTGTAATTACAGTGCAAATAGTGTTGTTTCTTATTGCTACATGGTAAGTAGCGTTTGTTACCCCCTTGTACTGTATAGTTACAAGGTTAAGTGTAACTCCTGTGGGCTGTAAATTAAAGTGTGCTGCCCCTTTATTACAGAAAAATTAACATTTTGTTCCCTTATACCTACACGGAAGTACACTATAATTACAGAAATGTACACCGTAATTTCAGTGTACTTACACAGTTGTTTGTGGGTCGTAAAATAAAATGTTACCAAAATAATCGCAAAGATACTCACCATACCAATTCCTTGACTGGCCTCATCTGAACTTATAAATCTTATTTTTTTGCTAAGAATCAAATAATGATTTTTATGTCATCTTTTCATGCATGCATATATCAGATATGTAATAAACATTTGCACATACAGATCCTATAGACTATAAAAATTATTGTAGTATCTTAATGATACTAAAAAACAGACTATTAATTTGAAGGCATGAAATAAAACTTACTGTTTTCTTCGTTTTTTACCTAGAAAAACAATGAGCTACTGCATTATGTTCAGTTTTTACTCCTGTGCAGCATTTTGGTCAAAATTAAATGATCTCACATGATAGTATTGAACAGCATGGAGTGTGTACAATAGCTTGTTTTCATGTGAAATGCAAATGGAGGGCAGGAAGTGATTTACTGTATTTAGAAAGCACTATAACAAACTCAGAATGCCTGTGTTTTGAGTCATTTATGGTTACTTGAATCGATCAAACCACAAGGAGTTTTTATCGTGTACCAAAAGTTGTTGTTTCATAAGGGGGAAATGCAGAAATTGATAGAAAACTCTACGTCTGCAGTTGGAGGAGCCGAATGGGATAATGCTCGTGTGTGTTACGTGATCACTTCGTCAAAGGTGAGTTAATACAACTTAAGTGACTGTTTGTGTAACGTGTAACGTTTCTGAACTTTGTAAAGTCAAAGTATGTCTGTAAGACGAGGTAGTTGCTGATATCCACCGCTTCGATGGCAGGAAAATATTTCAATTCAGTTGAAAAATCGCTCCTCTTCATGACGTAAGGATCACGTCCAACATATGTTTTTTTTTTTGTAGTACAATACGGACTTTCCTCCATCTCATCCATTGCGCTCATTCACTCCCTGCCCTCCATCTGAATTCTGTGCGTCATCATAATCACGTGACTGAAACCCAGCTATTATACACTTGACTTACTTGCAAACCAACATAGACAGATCAATCCAGTCAAAATGACACCGACACCAGTGGAAACCAGCACTATAAACCATGTGTCTGTGCAAAACAAAACCAACAAAGTGCTTTAGATACATCAGTCCACATGACAACTGAAGTTTTACGTTTGATGTGTGCATGGAAAGAAGTAAAGGTTCTACCTTTATAATGTGGTGTGAGTGGATCTTTAGGATCAGCTGTTGAAGAGTGAACACTAGAAACCTCTGCAACAGAAAGAACTCATATGATACATGATGAATATACACTGCAACATTTCGATGTTTGATAAAGTCACTGTAAATATTTTTTTCTTAAATGGAATATATTTAAATAATATAAAGGGAATACCAGTTCTGCTGGATGTTGGGGTTTTAGTCGTGGAAATGGCAGCCGTTGTTGCTGAAATTGAAATGGTAAAATAATGAACTATATGAATTACAATAAACACTATGAAAGAATATTTTTATTGTCAGGTACACTAAACTTTAGTCACATGTTTCTGTGTTCTGTGAAGCTCTTTGAGTGGATATTGCAGTTGAAACTCCAGTAAGTTGTACATAAAATAAATTGTCTTTACAAAGACTGGTATATCTTTAATGTGGTACTGAACTAATCATTGTAGAAATAACCAACACATTCTCATCCTTTGGCGTCATATTGGTGACACCATATGACATTTCGTTGGAATATTACGCACATGGCACCCTTTAGTGTCAATATAACACGCACTGTTATGGGTAGGTTTAGGTCTGGGCTAGGGTCAGATCTCATATTGACGCTGAAAGGATGCCATTCACCTGTTTGACGCCTCGGGGTTCTGCATGTTATATTGGCGCTGAAAGGGTGCCATGTGCGTGCAGTATTTCGACGAAACGTCATATGGCGTCACCTATATGACACTAAAGGATGAGAACGGGCTCGAATAACTATGATGGCAGATCCAAAATTGTGTGTGTGTGTGTGTACCTGCGTGCGCCTGTGTGTGTTAAAAAGATGATTTGGAGCAAAACAATTTTAACATTTCCGTGGCAATTTGGCATCTAAAAGCATATGATGTTCTGACATATTTCTGTTTCCAGGTAGAATAGAGGTTGCCAAGAAAACTACAGTAAAAATCAGTGCCACAGCATGTATAGTATTAAAGAATGTTTGTTCATAATTCATTAGCAATTATTAACCAGGTTGAAAAAGTACAATCATGAACCTCGTGTTTGTTGAATTATCTGCACCTCCCACTTACCTTCAAGCAGTTCCTCTTTGAGTTACAGATATTAAAGTTTAAATGAATCCCACATATATTTTCGAACCTGACATTTGAATCCAACATATTCTACTTCAACAATAATTGAGGAAAAATAGATGGTTTCAACTTACACATGGTTTTATTTGTTGTGTTTGTTGGCAGGTTTGTCTTGAGATCAACTAAAAAAAAAAAACATATAGCAATCGTTTCTGAAATTTGATCAAACCAGAAACTATGTTATCAGTACTTACCAGCTTTACTGTATGTTGTGTTTTCAGAAGTGGACCTTACAGTTAATGCTGTTGAAAAGACATTGTGAAATTTGCTGTCATGTACAGTAAATGTTCAACAAGTAATCATAGACAAGGAATAATGTGTTTCATTCCAAAGACATTTATGGTGGAGTAATAATAATGCTTTTTTGTTTTAAAAACTCAGATACTCACAGGTAGTCATGGCTGTTGTAGTTGTATGTACAGTGGAGGCTGATATAGTTGTATGTGCAGTGGAGGCTGATATAGTTGTATGTGCAGTGGAGGCTGTTGTTGAAACTGCAGAGATAAATGACCAGTGTTATAGGCCAAACTTTAAAGCAAAGTTTGCTTGTTGAAGATGCGGGTCTTTCAAATGCAATGAAGAAGCAGGTGACTCTTATAAAGTTGCAAAAACTCTGGTAACTTTAATCCTGTCCTTTTGTAATGTGTAATTTTGGAGGGAAACATGTAACAGCAATAGATTTTACGGTTTCTGTGATGTTTTGTTAGCCTGGAAATCCAGACCCTTGAAAGATTAAGGGTCTGGCATTGAGCAAGCTCAAGGGGTGGCACCAATGCCTCGTTTCCACTGAGGGCTACGGTACGGTACAGTACAGTACGAGTACGGGGTCGGGTACACCATGATCAGGCTTGCGTTTCCACCGCCAACAGTACCCTACTTGATAGGCGTGGTGTTTGCTGGAAAGAAGCGATCAAACGTCATTTTCGCGCGAAGAAAGCGACATAGTAAACAACAATGGATGCAGACAGCACATCAGATCTTGTTCTTGCTTCTCAGCATGTTTGTCACTAGAAACAAGCGCTGGCATTAGGCGTTTCTCAATACCAAGTAGCCAACGCAAAGTCCGACTCAGGAGAATGATCCCTGCTATTGGAACAACGCGTTCCTGAACGCGGCACTCAGCTCGCTTTGGCTCTGCGACTCCGGTTATCTCTGTATGTACATTTTAGGCAATAATAAAACGAAATATGTTATAAAACACCACTCTGCTTCTTTTCGATTTCATTTCAATACATTTTAAACATTATAAAGCACACAAATGTGGTTCAGGCAACACATAGCCTATTGATTATATTCACTGCATGTATGTAACGTTATATTTATAACAAAACTAAGTATAAAACACAACCCTGCCTCTTTTCGTTTAAATGTAAAAATATTAAACATATTCCAGTGATATGTAATGTATTGCATATCGTATTGGTACAAATGTTGCAATAAACAACACATTATCTTGTAATAGAATTTAAAAAATGACAAAATTATCTCTTTTTGTTGCATTTCAGTTTTATCAATAATAGCCATTATAAAAGTATAAGTAAATGGTACAAACAGATATACAGTAAAGCTTAAATAACATAAAGAAACAATTCAGTCAGTCAAACATACAAATTCAGCGCTCAAAGATATGAAACTTCACGTAGCCTTCTGCCAAAGCTATTGGTCAGGGAACGAATTATAGATTCACGAGACCAAAGATCACCTGTTAGGTTTATACAAGACGAACTATATCTCATGTTTAACCACTACAGAGACGTCCGAGTCAGCGGCAAACATCAGAGCGACTAGCCGCGGAAAGGCTGTTCCAGGCGGGGACACGAGCCCGAGCGTCCGGTGATCGCTTGAAATGGATCTCAGTCAAATTATCATAAATCTATAAATAAACCACAGATTTGAGCTTTAAAAAACTACTTTCTCGCCTGAAAAACTCTTAAAACTACATTTCGTGACACAATAACAGTAGAAGTATATTTCAACTGTATGCTTCAATGCCCTTGTAGCACGCGCGTGTGACGAATACTCTGTCCACCAATCACTGTTCTGCAGTGAGTCTAGCTCCACCTTTAGTACCCTTTCACTGCTGCTAGGTACCCCAACGAAAGGGTACCCAAAATAGTGGTACGGTACGGTTCGCTTTTTGGTACCATTCACAACTTTTGACAGTGGAAACGCAAATAAATGCGTGCCGAACCATACCGCTCAGTGGAAACGAGGCACAAGTAGCATTTGAAAATCTCACTGCATGCAATTGGATGACACTACGGCCTCTGGGCCGCCGATATGCAGATACACCGATGTGATTGGTGCAGCTCGGCTACAAGGGCACAGTTAATGAGCGTCATTACTCAATGAGTGACTCACTGAGCAAATTCAAATTGTGCTCTCGCAAGAACTTGAATTTTCAGGGAAATGTTTTGTGGTATTGATTCAACAAAATACAAGCATCTCTATGATATTAACACTTCTAAGGTTAGCTGACACTCATTTAAGCTGTCAATCACTCACTGAGCAATTGTTCTTTAATTTCATTCATCGTTTAAAAATCACAATTAATCAATTCAGAATAAATAAGCATGTTTCTGAAAGAATTTTCCACATTTATTTTATTTATTTAACGTCAACATGTATTCCTTTTTGTCACTGAGTTCAAAAGTAGCCACAGAAAAGAATGACACAATTTACCTTCTACAGCTTTGTCAGAAATAGTCTGGCTCTCTGACATCTGGACTTGATCACATGATCAGTTTTGACTTCCTTCCTGCCTATATATATCAGATTCTTCACTTGCCAAAGTCTGACTGTGGTTAAGCATGTGTCTGTCATCACAGATTACTTATAACTTATTCACACTGTCCACAACTGCTATAGAATCAGCTTTAACATGTTTCTGATTTCATAGTCTGACCCTGACCCACAATGAGTCTTGACACACCTCAGGGATTATAATTAACCATATTCAACTCTTTCTTAGATTTAGTGTATTTGGCCCTTCAGTGTTGCCTTATACAGCCGATTGAAAGGGTCTTTATTAATAGTATTTGTCTAGAGTGTCCTATATGTGTAACATCAGCCACTAACACTGATGGGTTTCTCAAGAGAATCTGCGTCAAGTGAAATAATCCATAGTTACTAAACACGTTACAGTAACGGTTTCTAACCCAGCAGAAGAGCAGTGAAATCTCTCACCTCGAACCTTCACTGTGGCGGCAGGAGAATGAGGTGATGGTTTCTTAATCCTGTTCTCAGTTATTATGTAGAAGCAGTAAATGTTCGACTGATGCTAGATGATTTTACATCTGCCCATCTCAGCACTTCATCACCAGTGAGCTCCAGTTCACAACTCTTCCAACTCTCTTTTCTATTCTTCTTTCTCTTATGTAGAAAAAACACTGACATACTGGTGCACCTACTGGCGTCTCACATCTTATCGTCACTGAGCTGGACTCTCTTATGACTTTTGGAGATACTTTTACAGAAGGAGCTTCTGAAACAACCCAAAACAGACAAATCAATCATTATATATCCTTATTGACCATATTTACATGCATCATTCATTTTCCAACTATGGTCCATGTTTTGGCTTAACATTTAAACAAATTTAAAAAAAGGCTTAAACCTAGTCTTAACCTAGGCAAAAATGTATGTTAACTGAAAGCAACTTGCACTTAAAATGTCATTTTGTCTCAGAGTTGTTTTTTCTAAGGCATGTTTATAAAAACTACTAACTCTGTCCTCATTTAACTAAAGCTTATACTTGTGGCTTAATCAAACTCCTGGCTCTGAAACCGGGCCTTAAACTCATTAATATCTTTACAACAGTCCCAAACTAAGATGTATGGGGAAAATTTTTCTACTTTTCCTAAAATGTATATTTTTGATAGCTGCACTTTTCTTAATTTTTGGTATCATGCAGAATTACTTTCATACGAACATGTGCGCATGTTAATAAATACTAAAATGGATTTTCCAAATTTCTCATTTACATGAAAATGTCCATTAATATAGATCTACTTACCCAAAAATTAGTTTAATTGGGTAATAACAGACAGATTAATACATTTTAATGGCATTGCTAATGTAAAAAAAATATGCCTTAAAGCAGAGAGTTTGTAGGTTCATGTTGTTGGCCTACATCACACATGCTGAAATATTTTAGAACATTTTACTTTAACTACAGATGTTGACATTTAGTATTGAATCGAGATTAAACAACAGAGAACACTTACTGTAAGTCTGAACCTCCATAAGAAGCTGAAAAACTATGAAGATGAACAACTCCATTACAGCGAGAGTGAGAAAAGAGACGAGTCTCACTCAACAGTTGAATTAGGAAGTAACACATTAGAGACCACAACAATTTAATGCTTGTGCAGTCAGAACTATGAAGATGAACACACAGCATGAAACCACACGTTCAGCAGATCTGGGGCAAATAGCCCATAAAACATTTTGTAGGCTCACAGACTCAGAAGTTTTGTAAAAGTAACATTAAAAATGTGTCAAAAATAATTTAAGACTTTAAGAAAGAGTATCATAATATATTAATAATGTGGAAATATATTATTCACTCACTCAGTGGTCACTTTAGTAGGTACATGTTTACTCTTTGATGCATCATAGCAAGACCGTCACGTTCTATGTGCATTTTACTTTCGTTTTTATGGACTTTTAGTTTGTTTCTCTTATTAACCTTTTCCTTTGTTCCCACCAGTCTTTAGTTGTTCATAACCCTGTGTATTTAAACCCTTCAGTTTCCTCAGTTCATTTTCTGATATTTGTGCATTGCACTTGTTTTGTTTGTGTTATCATATTGGATAGTTTTGATTTTATTGTTATCAATAATGTTGATGTTGATGTTATCATATTGGAGTTATTTTGATTTACTTTGTCTATCTTCTTCATCTTTGGACTAAAACATTATGAAAAGTCAAATGGTTCAGTTACTCATTAAATGGACAGTTGTTTAACAGAAAATAACACGGCAAAAAATCCTTTCATTATTACAAAGTTGTGGTTGACATTATTCTGTAGAAACAACAACAGTAAATCCAACAGCTCTTTTCTCCTGAATTAGGAAGTTCACACTGCTACTAAAATCTTGTAATTTTTAATTTTGTACTTTTAACATATACCGACATCCACCATAATAACACTAGCAGTAACGAGAAAGTCACATGAATTAAAGTTCATCACAAGAAGTAGCTTTTCCACAAGCTGATGTAATACTATGCAGTGCCACTAAATTAATGCAATAATCATTAAACAACTTAAGATGTAACTTAAAACCCTGATGTAATTAACTAATAAAAGTTACTACCAAAAAACGAAGAAACAAAATGTGAAGCGACACACAGAGATTTATGGATATTCACTGTAAATTAAATAATAAAATAAGATCATCTTAAATAAGATGATCTTCTCCCAAAATCTAAATGTGGGAAAAAACCTCCAAGATGTCTTGGCCGGCCTCATTCTTTCTTTACATAATTGTCTGTAAATTTGCAAGAAGTGAAGAAATGAAACGGTTCATCCATGTTTTGAGGAGTATAACAGAGATGTTGTTTCCACATGGCAGGAGCTGTAGATCACCTCTGTGAGAACGTCATCAGAACCTGCACAGACACACACTTTATTATATGTTTCTATATCATGGAGCTCAGCTTATGCGATATGTGAACTTACTGTCAAAGAGGCAGAGACAGATGAATCCCATGAGTCCAGACAGAAATAAACCAATCCCAGTGAAAACCAGCACTACTAAAAGCCATGAGACTGTCAAAAGAAAGAATAAAGCTTTAATCCATGTTTATATCTATATCAGATTTATTATGTTTTATTAAATTAATTTTAAATGAACATGCCACATCATATGATCATGAAAGGAGGAAATGTCAATGTTTTAGTTTTACAGATATTTAGATGATCAGTTTTGTATTGTGTTGTGTGTGAATGAACAACCTTCAGAGTGAATGTGATCAGTGTGAGGAACAGCTGCAACAGAAAAGATCTCAGATCAAATCATATCACAATAAAAAACTGATTACTGAATCAGACATCAGTGTTTCTAGATGATCCCACTGTCAGGACAATGATTCTTCTTATTTAACATTTAACACAGATTTCAATATTCTCTTAATAAAGCACAAATACATGTTTATTAATACATGTTTCTGACACTGGTGGTGTCTCTGAAGCCCCCTCTCTTATCTTCCTCAGAGCAACT
Organism: Hybognathus amarus; assembly: GCA_030378365.1. Classification (NCBI taxonomy): domain Eukaryota; kingdom Metazoa; phylum Chordata; class Actinopteri; order Cypriniformes; family Leuciscidae; genus Hybognathus; species Hybognathus amarus. The sequence goes on along the minus strand of JAQIUQ010007201.1, from coordinate 337,179 downwards.
AGCAAACCACACTATGATACAGTAGGTCAGCACACTCTCAATGGAGGAACGATAGAAATTCACCAGCAGCTTTTCATACTACTAACTAACTAGGGTTCACAAAATAATGTAAATAACTATATAAATGCTATGCTAAATAGATGCTACAAGTACGCTTCAATACTCGTAATTCCAACTCTTGACTCGCAGTGGTTTTGACGAGAACAAGATGACTTTTAAATTGCAGAGGGCGTGGTAAGCTCGTACCAAGCGCGTGGTGAACTGAAACCTGCGTACGTCACGAAGAACCGCAAACATCCAAATAGGAAAATTCAACTGCAGTAGCCACCGGTCAACCTGAAGAGGGCAGCACTAAGACATTTTTACACCATATATTGTAGAAATAAAACACTTTATACACAAATGTCAAAAAAGTTACTCAAATCAATGATCAGCATTAAAAAAGCCCCATTCTTACAGATAATTAACTAAAAAAAAGTTGGTTTAGGGTTTAGTTACCCTTCAAGAAAAGTGATTAAGTTTTACTGTTGTATATAAATCAGTTATTTCAACATATGCATTTAAAAAACTTACTCTGGGTTGATATTGTCACTGGATCGGAGTGAGGAGATGGCACGGAGATTGTGACTTGTTCACTGTGTAGAAGCAGGTTATTCTCACAGTGTAACCTTCTGACCAAGAATACTGATCTGAGATCCAGTGAGTGAGAGCTGACATGATGAACTCTGTTCTGAGAAACTTTCTCTTCCATTCATGTTAAAGACATAATGTTAAAGACATAATGTCATAATTCGTTTTTGAGGTTAATATTGCGAATATAATAAACAATTGGTTTCATGAGTCAACTTGCTTGGTTCTAAAGCAAAATGCTCTCACAGATAAGTGATAATTGTGAAATGTGTATTTATTAACTCAAACTAGTAACAACAACTAAATGATTGATAACACCTATTATGATTGATGTCTGGATAAAAATGACACCCTCCCCCCATCTTAAACATTAATTATAGCCATCCAACACTACAGTGATTCCGTCATTAAAATTGAAAGCTATCATTTAAAACAAATACATTTATTAGGCTTCAAAAAATAGAACAGCGTTTAATTTAATTGAACTTTAAACAATCATCACATAAACCCATAATAAATGTCAATATTTGCCTGTGCCCTTCCTATCTAACAGGTAGGACATATTCAGAAATTGAATAAAGTTATCAAGCAGTCTGCACTGCATAAATTATAAATAGACTTATCCTTAAACACAAGTTTTTTGTTTTATTGACAAAGTTTTATTGGCTGCTGTCCCTTTAAGAGCAGCCACTGCTGAGCAGAGACGAGGATCTTAAACGCGCCTCAGACTCTTTACGTCCATCATAAGCCTGCTCTTATGTTATGAAGTTACTCGACAAATTACCTTGTTGTGGCAAAAATTTTGTTAAACATCATCACTGCGTAAGAGACAACTCGGAATCAAATTCATAAAAGAGAAGTTGTTATTCTTGCAAGAATAGGCCCAGCCGCCACCACAGCAGTTACCCTGTGGAGTGAGTGAGACACAGACAGGAAGAAATGGGCAATCTTCATACTGCTTTTCAAGGTCCTTTTCCCTGCAGAGCTTCCTAGTAGCTTTCCACAGAAAAAATGCCCTTTACTGCTAGCTTTGATTTATCACCAACTAACCCTTAAAGACCCCCTTAACTAGATGACCTTCTGACCTCAGAGGTCCTTGCCATCTGGTTCTAGAGTGTCTCTCTCCTGCACTTCAGGTGTATAAACATACATATATTTCAGAGAAGTTCCTCCTTCTCACACAAGATTGCAAATGATAAAAACCTTATGACATTCCTTTGTAATGTCCACTGAAAATCAATAAAAATCAAAAATGTACACAACAACCTTTAACCATTGAGGAAAAGTAGATGAACTTACACATGGTTTTATTTGTTGTGTTTGTTGGCAGGTTTGTCTTGGAAGGGAGATCAACTAATATAACAAAAAAACAAATAGCGATCATTTCTGAAATTTGATCAAACCAGAAACTATGTTATCAGTACTTACCAGCTTTACTGTATGTTGTGTTTTCAGAAGTGGACCTTACAGTTAATGCTGTTGAAAAGACATTGTGAAATTTGCTGTCATGTACTTTATAGTAAATGTTCAACAAGTAATCATAAACAAGGAATAATGTTTTTCGTTCCAAAGACATTTATGGTGGAGTAATAATAATGCTTTTTTGATTTACAAACTCACAGGTAGTCATGGCTGTTGTAGTTGTATGTACAGTGGAGGCTTTTGTTGAAACTGCAGAGATAAATGACCAGTGTTATAGGCCAAACTTTAAAGCAAAGTTTGCTTGTTGAAGATGCAGGTCCTTCAAATACAATGAAGAAGCAGGTGACTCTTATAAAGTTGCAAAAACTCTGTTAACTTTAATCCTGTCCTTTTGTAATGTGTAATTTTGGAGGGAAAACAACTCCATAAACAAATGTAGCAGCAATTGAGCTATAGAATCAGCTTTAACATGTTTCTGATTTCATAGTCTGACCCTGACCCACAATGAGTCTCCGACACACCTCAGGGATTATAATTAACCATATTCAACTCTTTCTTAGATTTAGTGTATTTGGCCTTTCAGTGTTGCCTTATACAGCCGATTGAAAGGGTCTTTATTGATAGTATTTGTCTAGAAGTGTCCTATATGTGTAACATCAGCCACTAACACTGATGGGTTTCTCAAGTGAATCTGTGTGAAGTGAAATAATCCATAGTTACTAAACACGTTACAGTAACGGTTTCTAACCCAGCAGAAGAGCAGTGAAATCTCTCACCTTGAACCGTCACTGTGGCGGCAGGAGAATGAGGTGATGGTTTATTAATCCCGTTCTCAGTTATTATGTAGAAGCAGTAAATGTCGACTGATGCTGGTGATTTTACATCTGCCCATCTCAGCACTTCATCACCAGTGAGGTCCAGTTCACAACTCTTCCAGCCACTGGCTTTTCTATTCTTCTTTTCTCTTATGTAGAAAAACACTGATATACTGGTGCACCTACTGGCGTCTCACATCTTATCGTCACTGAGCTGAACTCTCTTATGACTTTTGGAGATACTTTTACAAAAGGAGCTTCTGAAACAACCCAAAACAGACAAATCAATCATTATATATCCTTATTGACCATATTTACATGCATCATTCATTTTCCAACTATGGTCCATGTTTTGGCTTAACATTTAAACAAATTAATGCCTGGTTTTACAGACAAGGCTTAAACCTAGTCCTAACCTAGACAAAAATGCATTTGAGCTCGTAACTGAAAGCAACTTGCACTTAAAATGTGTTGTTTCGTCTTGGGTTTTTCATTTTATTTTTTAAATTTTTTACTAAAGCATGTTTATAAAAGCTGTAAATGTCCTAATTTAACTAAAGCTTATACTTCTGGCTTAATCAAAACCCATGTCACTGAAACCATGCCTTAAACTCAATGTCTTTACAACAGACCCAAACTATAAAATGTATGGGAAAAAATTATAATTTTTTCTACTTTTCCTAAAATGTATATTTTCCATAGCAACACTTTTCTTAATTTTTGTTAACATCCAGAATAACTTTCATACGAACATGTGCGCATGTTAATAAATACTACAGTGGATTTTCCAAATTACTCATTTGCATGTTCAGTTAATATAAATATACTTTATTAGTTACCCAAATATTAGTTTAATCGGGTAATAACAGACAGATTAATACATTTTATTGGCATTGCTAATGTAAAACAAATATGCCTTAAAGCAGAGAGTTTGTAGGTTTCATGTTGTTGGTCTACTGAAACACGATGTACTGATCACACATGCTGAAATATTTTAGAAAATTTTACTTTTTTAACTAAAATTGTTTTGACATTTCAGTACTTAATCGAGATTAAACAACAGAGAACACTTACTGTAAGACTGAACCTCCATAAGAAGCTGAAAAACTATGAAGATGAACAACTCCATTACAGCGAGAGTGAGAAAAGAGACGAGTCTCACTCAACAGTTGAATTAGGAAGTAACACATTAGAGACCACAACAATTTAATGCTTGTGCAGTCAGAACTATGAAGATGAACACACAGCATGAAACCACACGTTCAGCAGATCTGGGGCAAATAGCCCATAAAACATTTTGTAGGCTACAGACTCAGTAAGTTTTGTAAAAGTAACATTAAAAATGTGCCAAAAATAATGGAAGACTTAAGAAAGACTAGATCATAATATCAAAATTAATAATGTCAGATATATATTATTCACTCAGTGGTCACTTTAGTAGGTACATGTTTACTCTTTGATGCATCATAGCATGACCATCACGTTCTATGTGCATTTACTTTAGTTTTTATGGACTTTTAAGTTTTCTCTTATTAACCTGTTTCCTGTGTTCCTAAAATCGCTAACCTTAATCACCAACATTATTACAAAGTTGTGGTTGCCATTATTCTGTAGAAACCAGAACAACAGTAAATCCAACAGCTCTTTTCTCCTGAATTAGGAAGTTCACACTGCAACTAAAATCTTGTAATTTTTAATTTTGTACTTTTAACACATACCGACATCCACCATAATAACACTAGCAGTAACGGAAAGTCACATGAATTAAAGTTCATCAAAAGCAGCTTTTGCACAAGCTGATGTAAATACTAATATATAGAAGGTGAATGCAGTGCCACTAAATTAATGCAATAATCATTAAACAACTTAAGATGTAACTTAAACCTGATGTAACTAACTAATAAAAGTTACTACCAAAAACCAAAGAAACAAAAATGTGAAGCGACACACAGAGATTTATGGCTATTTACTGTAAATTAAATATAAATAAGAATGATCTTAGAATGACTCTCTCAAAATCTAAATGTGGGGAAAAAACCTCTCAAGATGTCTTGGCCGGTGGCATCTCAACTATCATTCTTTCTACATAATTGTTGTCTGTAAATTTGCAAGAAGTAAAGAAATGAAAACAGTTCATCCATGTTTTGAGGAGTATAACAGAGATGTTGTTTCCACATGGCAGGAGCTGTAGATCACCTCTGTGAGAACGTCATCAGAACCTGCACAGACACACACTTTATTATATGTTTCTATATCATGGAGCTCAGCTTATGCATATGTGAACTTACTGTCAAAGAGGCAGAGACAGATGAATCCCATGAGTCCAGACAGAAATAAACCAATACCAGTGAAAACCAGCACTACTAAAAGCCATGAGACTGTCAAAAGAAAGAATAAAGCTTTAATCCATGTTTATATCTATATCAGATTTATTATGTTTTATTAAATTAATTTTAAATGAACATGCCACATCATATAATCATGAAAGGAGGAAATGTCAATGTTTGTTTTAGTTTTACAGATATTTAGATGATCAGTTTTGTATTGTGTTGTGTGTGAATGAACAACCTTCAGAGTGAATGTGATCAGTGTGAGGAACAGCTGCAACAGAAAAGATCTCAGATCAAATCATATCACAATAAAAAACTGATTACTGAATCATGATTACAGACATCAGTGTTTCTAGATGATCTCACTGTCAGGAAAATGATTCTTCTTATTTAACATTTAACACAGATTTAATATTCTCTTATCAACAAAGCATAAATACATGTTTATTAATACATGTTTCTGACACTGGTGGTGTCTCTGAAGCCCTCTCTTATCTTCCTCAGAGCAACTAGCAAACCACACTATGATACAGTAGGTCAGCACACTCTCAATGGAGGAGCGATAGAAATTCACCAGCAGCTTTTCACCCATGTTGTTTTTTCTGAGAATACTCAGGAATTGTAGTTGATACTGGATGACCACCTTAGTATTTGCAGATTCAGGAGAGGTCAGCAGAGATAAAAGTGGCCCGAAATAAAAATGTTGGACCATCTCAACACAGTCCTTGTCAATGTTAAGGGGAAACAGATCCACCTTCTGGTTGTTGCCTGTACTCCATGATGTTATTTTCTGGACCTCGTCTCTATAAGCTGTCTCATCACCACCTTTGATAAGTCCAATCACTGTTGTGTGGTCCACGTAAGGACCCATTTTCACTGAGTAACTGGTGAGGAAATTCTTCATCCAGGAACATTGAAACACCCCTGTTATGAATTATAGTAGGTTGTAGTACTACTACTGTCCTCTTGGGGCTCTAAGATGCTCTCCTCCTCTTCTCAATATTTCTCTTCCAGGTTGAATATGATTGAGGTGCATACTGTACACTACCGGTCAAAAGTTTAGGGTCGGTAAGATTTTTTATGTTTTAAAAGAAGTCTCTTCTGTTCACCAAGGCTGCAATTTTTTGATAAAAAAAATACACAAAAAACAGTAATATTGTGAAATATTATGACAATTTAAAATGACTTTTTTATGTTAATATATATTAAAATGTAATTTATTCCTCTGAAAAAAAGCTGAGTTTTCAGCATCATTACTCCAGTCTTCAGTGTCCACATGATCCTTCACAAATCACTCTAATATGATGATTTTATGCTCCAAAAACATGTATGATTATTATCCATGTTGAAAAACAGTTTTTTACATTTTTATTTCAGGATTCTTTGATGAATAGAAAGTTCAAAAGAACAGCTTTTATCTGAAATGGAAAGCTTTTGTTACATTAAACACTATCCTTTAAAAAGTTTGGGGTCAGTAAGAATTTGTATTTTATTTTTGGGGGAAATAAATAAGAAATCAATACTTCTATTCATCAAGGATGAGTTACATTGATCAAAAGTTACAGTAAAGACATTTATAATGTTAGAAAAGATTCTAATTAAATAAATGCTGTTCTTTTGAACTTTCTATTCATCAAAGAATCCTGAAATAAAAATGTAAAAAACTGTTTTCAACATGGATAATAATCATACATGTTTTTGGAGCATAAAATCATCATATTAGAGTGATTTGTGAAGGATCATGTGACACTGAAGACTGGAGTAATGATGCTGAAAATTCAGCTTTTTTTCAGAGGAATAAATTACATTTTAATATATATTAACATGAAAAAAGTCATTTTAAATTGTCATAATATTTCACATTTCAATATTTCATATTACTGTGTTTTTTGTGTATTTTTTATCAAAAAATTGCAGTCAAACACAAACACAGCATTAGTATGGTGTTCCTAATAATCCTTTAAGTTAGTAAATAGTTAACTATGTATTATTTGTGCACTACTATGTTTTTTATATTTAAAATATAGGCCTAGCATTATAACAATATCAGAAATCCTCTATGAGACTCCTCTACAAGTGTATTGAGGCATAAGGTTACTCACTTGTTGTTGTGGCAGTTGTCAAAGTTTGGCCAGTTGGGACTTTCACACATTGGACAAATAAAAGCAGATGTAAAGTAATTCATGTTTTTAAGAAAAGTAATTACGTTTTACTGTTGTATCAGTTATTTCAAAATATGCTTTTAAAAAACTTACTCTGGATTGATATTGTCACTGGATCAGAGTTAGGAGTATGGCACGAAGATCTTGTGACTTGTTCACAGTGTAGAAGCAGGTTATTCTCACAGATGAACTCTGACCTTCTGACCAAATACTGATCTGAGATCCATTGAGTGAGAGCTGACATGATGAACTCTGTTTTGAGAAACTTTCTCTTCCATTTATTTTAAAGACACACATCTCCATCTTCAGACCTTCAGTATTCTCACAGCTCAGCTGAACTGTGTCTGTTTCCTCAATAACTGAAGCAGACGCTGTTAACTTGGCCTGGGGGAGATCTAACGAATAAAAAAGAAAAAAATGAGAAATGACCAGAAAGCAATGGGACCAAAGCATTTTGTTTGCTTGGTTTCTGTTTTTAAAAATATCTGGGCAGAGAAACCTCATTGATCCAAATGGTCTCATTGGTATTTTCAGGATTCACAAATGTTTGACTAGTGAATTTCCATGACTTTGTCCATGTTCTTCCCTTTAGATTATTGGATTATTATATTTGGACAGATTTATGAATGACTTAAATTTCATATATATGAAGAGTTCAGATGCAAAAGCCTCTAAGTGCCATTTGAAATTTTCTTCTAAAATGATCATTTTTATCAAGCTTGTATATTTAAGTTCAGTAATTTCACTTAAATGGCAATGAAGATTACTTATTAATTGTCATTTAAGTGAAATTACTGAACTTAAATATACAAGCTATATAAAGTGGTAATTTTAGAAGAAAATTTCAGATGGCGTTTAGAGGCTTTTGCATCTGAATTCTCTTCATATATATATATATATATATATATATATATATATATATATATATATATATATATATATATACTAGGGGTGTAACGGTACATGTATTCGTATTGAACCGTTTCGGTTCGAGGCTTCCGGTTCGGTACGCATACAAACCGAACGATTGCTTGGACCATTTTTCCTGCCGGCAAAATTTGTGCTGACGCGGCCAACACAACGTTGCGCAACATCAAATGGCAAGTGTAATGAAAGCAGAACGAAACTGCGCTACTCATTATGTGCTTCACGGATCGTTTATCAGTTCGGACCAGCAACATCTGAGCAGCGCGAGCCGATCTCGATCAAGCAACACTGTTACCACACCGCGCTAAGAGATCCGGTAAAGAAAACATTTGAATTCGCCACTGAAGTAATAACATCGCTGCGAGTATCTAGTGAGATGCATTCACATTTCTCTGTTATTAACCGTAGATCTCTATTAGATCAAACAGCGCTGTCGTGGAAACCAGGAGAAACATTGTGCCGTGAATGAACTAGTAATACTTTACGTCCACAGACCAGCAACATTCACCATGGATTTAATATAGTAACACTAACTGGAACCAGTTTGGCTGGAATGGTGAAATGCTTTCAAGTACTTCACACATCTTTTTCCAGCACTTCAAAATTCAAATATTATATAAATAAATATATATTTAAATGTTATTTTTAATGTGATGACCAAAACATTATTTGTTCATCCTTCAAAGATGACCCCCATTTATAAACCTGAAAGTTTCAAGATCTAGGAAAACTCACACTTATTTAAAAATACGTTTTTTATTTAAAGAAATAGGAAATTTCTCTGCTTTTCTTTTTTTTTGCTGTATCGAAAACGTACCTGAACCGTGACTTTAAAACCAAGGTACGTACCAGAACCGTGATTTTTGTGTACCGTTACACCCCTAATATATACATGCATTTTTACTCATCTGCTTTAAATTTTACAGGCCTGAATATTACGATTTAAAAATGTATTTATTAATATATTAAATCTAAAAAAGTATTTATAGTTTTATCATTGTCTAATGTTACCACATGTCCTTAATCTAACCACATTTGGACATGTTTTACCTCTGCATTTACAAATACAGTGACAATATTAAATTGTTTTGTTTACTAATTTACTAATGTAATATAAATATATACAGTAATGTATGAAGTCCTCACCTCTGATGGTGTGTGTGTTCGCTGTCGGTGATCTGATCTCCGTGTTGATGATGTAATAATCACAGCTCAGATGTCTGCTGTTCACTGATCGTGTGAAGAGTTCACTATGAGTTAAATAAAACATACACAGATGATATTCTCCAGATTGACTCTTCTGAGAGACTCGTGTGTGCAGAAGATCATCTCCAGTGTAGAGACTACAGGTGAAAGCAGCTCTGACTGACAGTGGTATATCACAGGCTATGTTGATCTGGACATCATCGTCACTAACAGTGATGAAGGGTTTCTGAAGTGAACCTGTTTAAGTCAAATAATCCATAATTAATAAAAAGAAAACATTGCAATAGCAGTTTCTAGACTAGAACATCAGTGAAATCTCTCACCTAGAACCGTCACTGCGGCGGCAGGAGAATGAGGTGATGGTTTATCAATCCCGTTCTCAGTTATTGTGTAGAAGCAGTAAATGTCGACTTGATGCTGGTGATTTTACATCTGCCCATCTGAGCACTTCATCACCAGTGAGCTCCAGTTCACATGATGGAACGACTTTTATATTCTCCTGTTCTCACTGTTTCTGTAAAAATGACACTGTTTCACTGTAACATCTGCTGGCGTCTCACAGGTCATCTTCACTGATCTGGACTCTCTTAGCACATCTGGAGATACTTTTACAGCAGGAGATTCTGAAACGACCAAAAAAAAATCACATTGACAATGTTTATTAATATTTACAGTAATATTCTGAAATTAATCACATATTTTCAGTTCAAAAATAAAAAGGACAGCTGCTGATTATTGCTGATGTAAACAGTAATACTCTAGTAAAACAAATATATCAGGTATGTTGCTGTTCACATGTTTGTATGTTCATATTAAAACATCACACACCACACATGTTGAAATTTTTTACCCTATAAAGTCTTGTTCACTCTAAATGTAGACTTATTTTAAACAGCATAAATCACTTACTGTAAGACTGAACCTCCATTAGAAGCTGAAAAGCAAATGAAGATGAACAACTCCATTACAGCGAGAGTGAGATGCGAGACAAGACTGGACGTAACACATCAGACCACAGGAAATTTATTGTACTGAGCAGTTTGAAGTAGATGAACGTATAGATAAAAATACTTAACCTATATAACCATGTGCAATGGAACATGTATCATAGTGTGTGCATAAGAATTTCTCATAGTTTTATAATGTTCACTGAATACTGACAACCATGGTGAGTTATAGAGTTATCTGAAGCTATCCATAACTACTAAATCCTAATAGTATTCAGCATATTATATATACCGGTAATAGAACTGAGCATTTTTGTAACCCCCCCGAATAGAAAACATATATAGTGTGATGATCTTATTGTCTTTATTGTAATTTAGAGATCAACATGATCAGTATGAAACCAGAAGTTAAAATGTTCATGCATGTTATAGACAAACAAGATCTGACATCACTTTAAATCTAAATGAATTTAATTATTAAGAAAAAAAATCTATAAAATTAAAAGAGATCAGTATCTTCCTGAAGTGAAAGAGATATATTTAGCTCAAAATGGAAATATGTATAATTAATTATAACCAATTATAAATATTTGGATTAGTTTTAGTATTGACTGTAGCATAATTAGAACAATTATTTATTCAGTCCGTTCAACAAACAGACGCATTTTCAATTCTAGGAAATAAATGATCTTCCTGGCCATGTATAAAGTGCAGGGTATAGCATATAGCTGGATCAAGATGTTTTAGTGACTTTGATTTTGTGCGTGGCAGAGACAATAAAGCATGGATATGAGTGTTTCATTTTAAACTATGGGTGTGCTACAAACAAATAAACTAAGCAAAGTTTTTATAGAGAATTAAAAAAATAAAGAAAGCAAGAAGAGAAGGGAGTGGTAAGATTATCAGTTAATCACACATACGACAAACTTCAAGAATCAGGCCAGGGTCAGCGTAGCCCTCAATCGGGTCATGGGGTCTATACGACCCCAATCGACTTTTACTTAATAATAAAAAAACAGGTTCCCTTCATCTCAGTGGAATAAGATTTTGTGACTTTTCATACATTATCTATCTATACACACAAAAAAACTAGTATGTAAAAAAATGTTTACACTTCTGGTCTTCAGGGTCAATATGACCCCACATTGAAATGAAAAGGAAATGTGAAAAAAACTAAATATATTTTCTTCATGTGTCAAAAAATAAATAAATAAATAAATAAAATCCGGCATAAATCTGAAAATGTTTACACAGAAATGAAGGCCTAGTACTAGAGCATGAATGCAATGTATCATAAAAAAAATAATATTTTATATGCAAGCTAATGGTGTAGTGATATATGGATACAAAAGTACTTTATATCTCCAAAAACACAGCATTAATGAATAGATGAGAAGTAAACAAAAAAATAAGATTAAAAATGTATATTTTTTGTACAATTACTCAATCAATTGTTGGGGTCGTATAGACCCGAAGCCCAGAAGTGTAAACAGGAAACGAAGACCATTTGAAGGGGCACAATAACTTAGAAACGCATCTGCGAACAGGTGCTTGCATTGACTTCGGTTGCTGAACAAGTCCAGGAATTCTGGAGATTCTTGATGATCTTGCTAGGAGTGCGCTGAAGTGTTCGTTTGGGTTCTTCCAGGTGGTCCATATTAAGTTAACGTGAAGATAAAGTTGCCGGAAGGAGACAGGAAATGTTGGGTCACAAAAGAGATCTGAACTAATCAAGAGAACACTTAAAGGCCTGTCTAAGAAATGCCATACTTTAAGATGTGTGTGAGCATCAGATGATAGTAAAAGAGCACACACAATCCTTATTCTAATATGGAATTGTAATTGAATGGTAAAAGGGTGTTGGTACGTGACAGAAGGGCTTCGAACCGAAGGATTTAATATAATGAACAAGTCTAAGAATGCTCTATATATGATTGAAAGTGCCATCATTGACCTACGAGAGATAACGCTCTGAGAGTTGAGGCTGTAACAGAGGAAGGATGCCGTCCCCTCAGGTCACTCTGTGTGGCTGTATGACTGACTTTTTTTTTTACTTTAAACATAACTCACAAGTTGCTTTGGCTGTCAAAGTTTCACCAGTAGAGGTCGCTGTTGAAGCTGCAAATCAAATTATGCATTTAGTTCGGAAAAACAACTAGTTGAAGTACTGGGATTAGTATTATAGTATGACATACAATTTAACATAATATCAGAAATGCTCTATGAGAATCCTCTACACATGTATTGCTCACTTGTTTTTGTGGCAGTTGTTAAGGTTTGGCCAGTAGACAGTATCACACATTGGACAAATAAAAGTAGATGTAAAATAATTCATTTGTTTTTAAGGAAAGTGATTACATTTTACTGTTGTATATAAATCAATTATTTCAAAATATGCATTTAAAAAACTCACTCTGGATTGATATTGTCACTGGATCGGAGTGAGGAGATGGCACGAGAACTTGTGACTTGTTCACAGTGTAGAAGCAGGTTATTCCAATATTATGAAGCTGCAGACTCGGAGCCTGCATCCACAGTCCCCCACCGAGAGTCCCGCATTCTCAGACCCCTCGTTTTTCGAACACAGCGCCTCCTGCTGTTCAAAAGATCGAATAACACCCTCACACAGAGTACAGCGCACGATTATCCAAATCCAAATGCAATTAAAAACAATAGGATGCAATATTGCGGTCTCCAAATAAATTATCCAATAAATATTTGCGTCCCCTGCTTAATGCATGTGCTAAAAAAACTAATTGTTACTGATGGAAGGGATACAATTGCAGATTGAACTATCTTCAGAAAGATAGTAGGCCTATATGTGATATTATATTGCTACAATGTTTTTTATATATATTTTTTATTCAAATTCCAATTTTTCTTTCAGTTCAACCTGTAATGGTCTAATTAACATTACCATGCTAACATTACAAAATCAGTTTTTTGATATTTTGAATGCGAAGCAAAACAAATCAGAATAGACAAAACACCAATAATAAACAATTCTGTACTTTATTTAATGATCACCTAAACATCATCTTGCTGTAAGAGAAAAAGGAAGAAAAAACTGTGTTCATGACTTTAGGCTACTTTTCGTCTTCACTCATTTATATGCATAATATTTATGCATAATCATAAAATTATGTTGTTGGGTTCGGCAGGGGCAACTCCATCGATGTATGGTGTACCCTGGAATAGCCTACAACATAGGACCGATAGCACATGTCTTATGATGTTTCAAAGCTAAATTATAAACGTTAGCTATCTAAATATTTTCGGGGGAAGAGGGCGAAAAAACATACATTAACGGCTCAAATCTTGTTACAAACTTAACTTTACAAATATTCAATGGACTATTCATATGTTGTATCGATGAGCTAAATTAGTTTTATTAAAAAATAAATCAAACGAGTAGGCTGCTACGATTTGCTAAATAAAATTGAAGATAGCCTACTCACGTTCTGGCTTAAGTTCTTCACATGTTCTTCACATGTTTATCCGATATAATTTGATAGGAGGCGCTGTCTCGAAAAACGAGGGGTCTGAGAATGCAGGACTATATATAGTACATACACATTTACAATCTCTTTAAATGACAGTTTATTTCATTATAATGATATAATTAAAGAGAAATTAAATCAGCAGAGAATGATTTGGCATCTGTGCCAGACTGTATAATATATTATTGTCTACAGGATCCTCCGGGATGGTGCAGTACACATGGTACAATTTTTCCTATAGAGAACAAAGAAAATAAATATATGAAAATGAAATGAGGTATATGGTAGAGCCAGACCGATATATCGGGCCGGCCAATATTATCGGCCGATATTAGGCATTTTCCAAAATATCGGTATCGGCAGTTATAATGGCCGATAAATGAATATTTCAAAAATAAAATTAAAACGGATGAAATACGCTTCAATCATCTCTCTTTGGCCTGTTATATTGAAAATTTATGTTTTACAATTTGCAGTATGACGTAATCTATTGCTAAATTATGGCTCATCATAGACTAGCTAACCACAAAGCTAGCTAATGCCACTATCATCAGTGGAAGACCACTAACGTTAACATTAATGAGCTTGGAAACCCCATTGAACTTTTTCTGCCTAAATAAATAATCTCTTTTTAAAATCATATTATTTTAGTTAAAACTCATAAATGACTACAAATAACTATGTTAGGGAAATCTGTTAATGTTTTGTTGCGCGTTTCTGAAAAAAAAATAAAATAAATAAAAATATCGGCCGATATATCGGCATATCGGATTTTAAAACCCCAAATATTTGTATCGGTATCGGCCTTCAAAATCCTTTATCGGTAGGGCTCTAGTATATGGTACAAGTTAGAAGAAACAGGTCTCTATTACTTACCTCATGTTCTTCCGAAATGGTTCTTCATTGTCTTCATCATCTTCTTCTGCCACATTACAAATACAATACCTTCATTTCAACCATTCTGACATTTGTAACTTTTAATTTCTGTACTGTAAAGCGTAATTTTAACAAAAGAAATACTCATAATAATCAGCACATCATTTGTATAGGATCATTTGTATTTACCTGGGCTCTGCAAAAACAGCGGCTACAGTATTCATTGGACTAAACATAATAAAAGTACACATTTATTTTAATGTTTTTAACAATAAGAGCCTGTATAAAGTACACTAGATAATTCTTACCTCTTCTTTCTTGGTTTCTGTCCTGCTAAAATATACCATACCGATGCATTAATGTGTTGTCATGGCAATTTTGTGATGATTAAAACCTGTTTATTATTGCACATATTTTCCTATTACATATGTTAGTAATAATTAGAAATTAGGTATCATTCAAAAGCATAACACAGTCAAAATTCATCCTGTCAACATTGTTTTGATGTTGGACAAGTGTTTTCTTTAAAAAGAAGTTCATAAAGCATTCATGAATTAGTGCATTTTCACATCTATACTCAAAACTCATGTTTTAAAGCTGTTACAAATAAATGTCAGTTTACAGTGAGTTAACTTACTGGTGCAGAAAGAGACATAAGCCCATGAGTCCGTGTCAGGAAAATCCCCCCGCTGGTGGCCGCCAGTGCCATGATCAGCCATGTTTCTTTGTGTCAAAAGAAAGATCGGTTTATCACCATGTGCAACGTTTTCAGTTGCAGTGATAAATCGATTGTTAAGTACGTACTTGGTATCCTGTGGCCATCGGTTTCTCCAGGATGTGAAGCTTTGACAGCTAAATGGTTAAAAAAGGAAGAATAGACAAAAACAGCATCAGTCAGCAAGATTTTGCCAAGACATGTTCTTGTATAGAAAAGAGGTTCTATATAAGGAAAAATGTCTTAAATTACTTTCATATACTTTCATTTTTAATGGGTTATTGGGATTTTTTTCTACACAGTGTTGACAAGCTGCTTCATTCCTAAATTTGATTAAATAAAAAGTCCCGCTTTATATTAGGTGTCTTTAAATATGTACTAACATTAATTTAATCATTTGTTATGATGCACTTTTTGTGTACATAACCTACATGTTTTTGCATTGTACTTTATTATTACCGGTATTATTATTATATATTTTTTAAATATCTGCATGTAAATTATGTTCGAACCTTACCTTACACCTTATCCCACCTCAATATCAGCAACAGTGTTTTGCAACTCAATTCGAACACAAAAAAACATTGTATTTACTTTTTAATGTAAGCACATTAAGGACACCTAATATAAAGTTTGACCAAAATATGTATAAAGCGCCTGACAGAACACTTTTATTTTCTATAGAACCGAATAGTGTACAAATCCTGAAAGAAAATCATTCTAATTCTATAGCTTTTATATTTATGTTTAAATGCTATAATGGTGTCTTTATAATCAGGTCTGTGGTTGAATCTAGTACATTCTACACATTGTTCCTCAATTTTTTGGGCAATACAGAAAGAAACGTATGTTTCAGATCCTCATGAACACAAAGGTGGTGCATCACTCATTAGATCAGACCACGTGTGTCCCGGAAAGCTAGGTTTTACCTTACAACCGTTTTGGAATAATCCCTTTAAATGCAATCAGTGTTACTGCAAAACAGGTATTTTTCATACATTTTCATAAAATGATATTTTAATAACAATAACGAGCTCACCAGTCGTAGAGTTTTATTGTGGTCTCGATAAGTGAGTGTAGTCTGTAGTCAGGGTTTCTGAAATATTAAGAACTACTATTAAAAAAAAGTATAATCCCAATTTATATCGATTTAGACTCAAAAGAGTCACATTTAGTCTATACTTGTTGTTTCACTTGTAGAGAATGTTGGTGTTAAATCTGCAGAAAACAAGGTATCACCACAATTAACAAGGTATATCAAAATAATCACCAAAAAAAATTAAAATTAGATTAATTTTGGATGAACTTACATAAGATTGATGCTTTTGTTGTGCTTGGTGACTGATTTTGCATTGGAAGAAAAACTATAGGAGCCAAAAACATACATTAAAAAAATTTAAAATGGTTGAGTTAAAGCAGCACTATGCAGTTTTTTTACCTTAACTGAATAGCTTTGGAGTTATTGCTATGGTTATATGACTATTTTCAGGTTGAATGTTGGGCGTCTCGCCCCCACCCCTGTTGCCTGTGAGCGGAAAAACACACTTGCGAGTTTGAGCCGGGCCGCCGTCCGCAGCATCAGGAAGTGACGCGTGATTTCAGGTCTAAATTGCTTTACGGCAAGAAAGATCTGCTAGAAATGAGCATCAAACAGAAATAACCCGGTGTCATATACATGTGGTGTTCGAGGCGCATACAATACAGACTGCCGACAGTTCAACAGGGTGCAGCTCTTAAAGGGGCCACACCTTATTTCCACTCGTTACAGCTTCCATCCTACTTAAACGGGTACTGGTATATCAGGCCGTGAGTGCAGAGACATCTCTGCGTGAGTGCTATTTATGACAGTACAAGTACTCCACAGCGACTCTAGGGGTCACAGTTTGACATAAACGTAAATCCTGCATAGTGCTGCTTTAAATGTAAATGTCTAGATTCATATCACATTAAAAGACATACCTGTCACGTTGAATTTGTCACTGTATGGTGAATGTTTGGATGATGAAGGTTCTGGAGAATAACTGCAGCTCATCACTTTACTCTTAACTCTCTTTAGATTATTAAAAAACAAATGTTCGGGGAGTGTAGAAATACAGTTTGTTCCTCCAGATGGTTTTTGAGATTTTAGAATTTGCTGATTTTCATCTCCAATATAAATAAAGCAAGCATAACCAGTGTTAGATGATCCTGGTATATGACAGTTAATTCTAAATCTACCATTTTGATTGTCATATGTTACCGTAATTATGGGCTTCTCGTCTGAAAAACAACATATAGTAAAGATGATAACATTAGTGTGGAAGAAGCAAAGGATTATGACGATGCTTAGAAGAGAGCAACACTAGATGATGCTAAACAGTTGTGACACATTACTGTACTTTATAAAACATCTTACTCGTATTAAAAACGGTATTATTGTGAGAGTTATCAGCATCTGTCGGCCTGTCATATCTCAGCTGCGTTGAGTTTGAGTCTTTCTGCACTGACGCTGAAGACGCTGTCAGCCAAACCTGATCAGAGAGGCCTGTAGGAGAAATATACCTTTAGATAACAGTACATCAAATATAAGTTACAGCCGCTGAACTCAAGGGTCCGTCACCATCAACGAAAGCAAGCTCTGAAATGAAATAGTACAATATGTAACAAGATGCCCATTGACAGCACTAACTATAATAGAGAAGTGATTCTCAAGTTGAGTCATCTCGTGTAAAGTTTGCCTAGGTTGAGAATCTCAACCTCAGCAAACTTTACACGAGATGACTTACAATTATTTTATTATATGAAAAAATAAATCTAACTTAATTAAAATACTAAAAATACAGATAAATCAAGATGTATTATTTGAACAACACACCAATTTAGAATCTTGAATCTAATGTAATCACACAATTATAGTTAATTGTATGTAATATCAACACACTCAGTTTGTGTTAATTGAAAAATTGAATACATTTTGCAAGGTATTTCTGACAAGATAAACCTAATTCATGCATGAAAATAAGAAAACAAATTCTTCAACTTGCAAAGTGAATCATTCACCTAAAAATAAACCTGCGAGTGACTGTGAAGTGTTTATAGCTGAGGCCTAGCTCTGTGTGATGATGATGATGATTAGAAAAACAATCATTTATATTTATATGTTAGTAACTTTTTCATTTGCTCCCAGAACAAAGAACTAAAAACACCTGAGGAATATGCAGCACACGGTACTAGACATCAGTATTTATACTTTTAAAATGAAATATACTGAAATATTATTGTTTTCCTCTCCTCTCACTTTATTCCATCATCAGTGCAGCTCTACACATTTTAACAGTCACATTTCTTGCAGTTGTTATTTTAGCTGACAGTGTTTATTGTAAATGTTGGTTTGGTTATGCCTATAATCAAAAACAATATGCATACTTAATGGAGAGCAGAAAAATATATTTTATTTAATGATCACTTACTTTGAGGTTGAACCTCCAGCAAGAGTGTAAAGACGAGGAGGATGAGCAGAACCATGTCAGCGTCACATGAAAGACTGATAAAATGACACACAGACGTCTGATGCACATGGGGAAATAGGAAGTAAGAAAAACCAAATGACACAATACGACACAGGCATAAATGAGAACAAACAAACAAAAATGCTAATGCTAAATGGAAAGTCTCAATGCATTTTCTCACAGTAGTTTATCTGAAGTGATAGTTCGTTCAAAGCCACAGAGCAGCATGTGTGGTTGAAGAAAAGCGTAGAGGGTTTTGTAGTCGTATGTCTGAGCGGATATGGGTAGAGCTCTTCACTGGCCTGGTACATCAGAAATCATTTTAAAGATATATGTGAATTATGGCTCAATGGCCTTCATCATCACAGTATGCTATGCATATCTAGAGCAAGGGGATTTCATCAATATGCTGATTTAGGACTGTTGGGACACTTAATAAATAACTTTGCATGTTTTAAAGAATTTGAGAATCTTTTTTTTTACCAATGATGATGTTGAGCGCTTAATTGATAATATCTTTTATTGTCTAAACATTCAGGATAAATCCTACATCAGTTCTGGGAAAGATCTTTACCTTTAAAGAAAAACAACTTTAATGGAGTTAGTTATATTGGAGAGGATAAATATTGGAATTACTTCACATCTTTCAACTGCCTTTTGTTCTGATTATTGGTTGCCTGTCTCTAGTCCTATGTCGGCAGTAAGATGTTAATTGTATTGATGCTTTTTTATTTAAACAAAAAAAAATGAAGGGATCATGAAAACATCAGGGGACTCGTTTTACTCCACCTTGTGGTTGAGAGTTGAATTGTATGGGCCTTTAATTATCAAACTTACCATTTGCAGGACCTGTTAGGGCAGTTGTGGCCTAATGATATTCCCATGACATTCAAGGCCTAATGGTTAGAGAGTGGGACTTGTAACCCAAAAGCTTGTGGGTTTGAGTCTATCCTCCACTACCCACAACTGTGGTGCCATTGAGCAAGGCACCTAACCCCCAATCAGTAAGAATGCAAAACATATATTCAGAGTATGGGTCACCTATAGGCTACTTGGCAACATGGGTAATTAGTAGAGTCCGACCGAAAAGGATTTTGAAGGCCGATACCGATCCAAATATTTTGGAGTTTGAAAATCCCATATGCCGATATATCGGCCGATATTTTTATTTTTTAATTTTTTCAGGAACGCGCAACAAAACATTAACAGATTTCCCTAACATAGTTATTTGTAGTCATTTATGAGTTTGAACTAAAATAATATGATAAAGCATTTTAAAAAGAGATTATTTATTTAGGCAGAAAAAGTTCAATGGGGTTTCCAAGCTCATGAATGTTAACGTTAGTGGTCTTCCATTGATGATAGTGGCATTAGCTAGCTTTGTGGTTAGCTAGTCTATGATGAGCCATAATTTAGCAATCGATTTGCAGTAGACATACTGCAAATTGTAAAACATACATTTTCAATATAACAGGCCAAAGAGAGATGATTGAGGCGTATTTCATCTGTTTTAATTTTATTTTTTAAATATTCATTTATCGGCCATTATAACTGCCGATACCGATATTTTGGAAAATGCCTAATATCGGCCGATAATATCGGCCGGCCGAATATATCGAGTCTGGCTCTAGTAATTAGACTGGACAAACTGCAGATCATAAGACCACACTTACACCCATTTGCACTCGGACTAGGCCAGATCGGATTCGGGGCACATGTCTATCATTTGGACTTTTATGTTTAGTTTGCCCTGTTCTGTTCTGTTCCTTTTTCCTGTTTCAAGTTTTGTTGTCCTTTTTTAGTTCTTTTGGTTCCCCTCATTTCACCCTGATCCTTCCTTCTTACAATAACCATTTTTGTACCCAGAGGTTTAAAATGGCATTTTGGCATACTCATACTAAGTTCTGCCTTACACTCACCGGCCACTTTATTAGGTACACCTGTCCAACTGCTCGTTAACACTTAATTTCTAAGCAGCCAATCACATGGCGGCAACTCAGTGCATTTAGGCATGTAGACATGGTCAAGACAATCTCCTGCAGTTCAAACCGAGCATCAGTATGGGGAAGAAAGGTGATTTGAGTGACTTTGAACGTGGCATGATTGTTGGTGCCAGAAGGGCTGGTCTGAGTATTTCAGAAACTGCTAATCTACTGAGATTTTCACGCACAACCATCTCTAGGGTTTACAGAGAATGGTCCGAAAAGAAAAAACATCCAGTGAGCGGCAGTTCTGTGGGCGGAAATGCCTTGTTGATGCCAGAGGTCAGAGGAGAATGGCCAGACTGGTTCGAGCTGATAGAAGGGCAACAGTGACTCAAATAACCACCCGTTACAACCAAGGTGGGCAGAAGAGCATCTCTGAACGCACAGTACGTCGAAACTTTGAGGGCAGATGGGCTACAGCAGCAGAAGAACACACCGGGTGCCACTCCTTTCAGCTAAGAACAGGAAACTGAGGCTACAATTTGCACAAGCTCAATCGAAATTGGACAATAGAAGATTGGAAAAACGTTGCCTGGTCTGATGAGTCTCGATTTCTGCTGCGACATTCGGATGGTAGGGTCAGAATTTGGCGTCTACAACATGAAAGCATGGATCCATCCTGCCTTGTATCAACGGTTCAGGCTGGTGGTGGTGGTGTCATGGTGTGGGGAATATTTTCTTGGCACTCTTTGGGCCCCTTGGTACCAATTGAGCATCGTTGCAACGCCACAGCCTACCTGAGTATTGTTGCTGACCATGTCCATCCCTTTATGACCACAATGTACCCAACTTCTGCTTTCAGCAGGATAATGCGCCATGTCATAAAGCTGGAATCATCTCAGACTGGTTTCTTGAACATGACAATGAGTTCGCTGTACTCAAATGGCCTCCACAGTCACCAGATCTCAATCCAATAGAGCATCTTTGGGATGTGGTGGAACGGGAGATTCGCATCATGGATGTGCAGCCGACAAATCTGCGGCAGCTGTGTGATGCCATCATGTCAATATGGACCAAACTCCCTGAGGAATGCTTCCAGCACCTTGTTGAATCTATGCCACGAAGAATTGAGGCAGTTCTGAAGGCAAAAGGGGGTCCAACCCGTTACTAGCATGGGGTACCTAATAAAGTGGCCGGTGAGTGTATATGTAGAGTAAGATTTAGCATAAAGTTAGCATAAATAACTGTACCAATAATAGATGTTTAATGATGTGTAATGAGAAACAAACACACCTAAAAACAAGCATTTTCAGTCTGTCATATCATATCATAATATCATATCAGAAATACAGAAAACCTTTAGATACATACAACAATACATTAAATAAAAGTTACAGCTGCTGAACACAAGGGTCCCATCACCTCTTGCAAGAAATCAAGCTGTTTATTGGTCAAACTAAAATAACAAAATACTATGTTATAAAGGCTCATATTTTAAAACAATATGTCCATTGACAGCAAAAGTGAACAAAAGAGACTTTGCTCTGACCACAGAGAAGTGGTTCTCAACCAGGGGCCCTCCGGGCCCTTCCAATGAAGCCACAGGATGAAAACCACTTTAATGATGAAATAGATGAGAACAAATGGAGACTTACAGTTCAGGGGAGACCTACACTGTAAAAAAACATCTGTAGAAATTACAGTAAATTACAGTAAAACTGGCAGCTATTTGCCAGTAACTTACTGTAGATTTAAATTATTGTTATTTACTGGCAACAGTTTGTTCAAAGTTAAATGAACATTAAACATTAACAAGTCTTTATCTTTACAGAATAAAACAAAAATAACAGCATCATGCAAAGCATTCTGGGAACCAAAATCTGAAGGGAAAAAACAGAAAAAGATTGATGAAGATTTCTGGTTCCAAGAATGCTTTGCATTAGATTGTTATTTTAGTTTTTATTCTGTAAAGACAAAGACTTGTTAATGTTTAATGTTCATTTAACTTTGAACAAACTGTTGCCAGTAAATATACATCAATTTAAATCTACAGTAAGTTACTGGCCAACTGCTGCATAACTACAGCAATTTTTTTACAGTGAATCGTTGTCGGGATAACTGCAGATCATGTGGCTACATGAAAATTAAAAAAATTTAAAAAAAATTCTGTATTTAACATTTTTCAAGGCTTCTTTAAAGAGACGTCTTTAAAAAATAAACCTTGTGGTCGGTAAGATTATTTTTTATGTTTTCTAAATGTCTTATGCTCATCATGGCTGTATTTATTTGATCAAAAACAAAGTAATATTGTGAAATGTTATTACAACCTGTTTTCTATTTGAATATATGTTAAAATAAAATAAAAAGATTCCTGAATTTTCAGTCTTCAGTGTTAAATTATCCTTCAAAAATCTGCTAATATGCTGATTTGCTTTTCAAGAAACATTTCTTTTTATTATCAATGTTGGAAACAGTTGTGCTGATTAATATTTTTTGAGGACAGGTGGAAACGTATGAGCTATTACTTTATTAATTACTTAACCAACAGCAAACAAAAGAACAATACAACTTTTTGTACACATTTTTATAAACAAATTTTGTATTTTAAATCCCATGTGATCCTATGAACAGAACACTTGATTATTCAGCAATTAAAAAGAGACTAATTTATCTGACAAATAATTCTAATCAAAAAGGTTTAATATGTCTTACATGATTGCATAACACTTTCATCTTTAACAGGTTGTTTAATTCATAAAATTGAATCAAAACAAAAGGGAATTCAAACAAAATTGGGAAGCCCTAAATATTTATATATATGAAACTCTTTAAGATTCTATAAACATTTTCTTTTAAGAGTAAAAGTAAAAATTAGGTGCTAAAATTATGAACATTATGTGAAAATATTCAGAGTCAAGCAAAATAACAAAATGTGAGTGTAACAATGGCCCTTGTGCTTATCAATACAAATGAAATTCACAATAAAAGTATAATAATGCAATTATTATTGCGTAAAGGGATGCATATCCATGCTGTGTTTTTGATATGACAGATTGACCCATGACAGTTTTGAAAGGTTAAGAGTTTGTATTGTTTAGAAAGCAGAAGTTTAAAATGCATTTGCAATGAAGTATTAAATACTGTTTAAAATTAAGACATTTAATCAATTCTGCCCCGAGTTAAACTAGTGGTCAGAGTTGGGTTCAGAGGGCCGTCAGCAGACTGTAAACATCATTGCTGTCACTGGCGACGGACGGTTGAGTGACGATTGTGACATACAAATGATTTAGTTCAACCTAGAGGAAAAGTGAGTCTTAAAATGAGGATAAATAATTGCATACACATGTGCATCTGATTCACTCACCTCGGTTTGCTTTGATTCTTCACTGTTTCCTGCTTAAGACACATCAGATATCAAATAATAACCATGATAGTGTATAATTAAAATTATTTTTACTATTATTTTTAGATTAATTATTATTTGGTAGCACTTTATTTCAATAGTCCACTTTCAACATTCTAGCTATAACATGTTAACTAACTTGCTTAATATCTCCTACATTTATTTTGATGCTCCTCAATAGATATTTTACTGATATTAAGTAACTTTGCAAAGTACATGTCAACTTATTCAACTAACAGTCTACTAATACTCTAATGAGAGTTATTCACATGGTTGCAAAGTTATATAGTGAGTAGAGCTAGAATGTCTAAAGTGGACCATTGAAAATAAAGTGTAACACTAATAATTTAAACACTAATATTTGTGCCTAGAATATGCTAGAAAAAAATCACAATGCTATTTGCATCAAATAATACATAAAATCCAATATATAATATGGAGGTGATTCGTTTTACTCTTTACCTGGTGGTTGAGCGGTGGATTCTACGAGTTGACGGTTGAGTATAATGCCGTCTCTTCCTCACCAGACTAAATAACAAAGATTGATCTATTAAATAGTGTCAAATATTAAAATGATCCCATAAATGGTTGTTAATGTTAGTAACACTTACTGAGTCTGAACCGGTGATTGGTAAAGAAACCCCTTCAAAACAGATTAGCAAAACTGTTTTTGACTTTTATTTGGATTATGGCTTACGTTTTGAGGAGAAAAGTAAAAACTTACCCTGCATTTTACTCTTTTTTCAATCCAAATCCTAAATTTCACAAATATATTTTGTGCACCTTTACTTTCTTAACATTTCACAAATGATTTCATATATGCACAAAAGAAACATCTCTACCTCTCGTCCTTTGGCCTTCCTGCGATGAAGGAAACATCAAATCAGAGTGTCTACTTGATTAACTTTTTCATAATATCTATAATCCACATTAAAGACATGCCATTTTTTTTTACACTTACGTGTACATCCGTATAAAATGATGCCCATGAGTCCAGTCAGTACAATTCCTCCAGCAGTCGCAACCACAGCAATAGAGAAAAACATTTCTGTGTCAGACACAGATATAAAGGATTAGCAAGTAATACACTGTTGCATTACTGGATTAAGTGTCAAAAAAGATGCTGCCGCTGGGTTTGTAATGAATGTGCTTCTTCATGGAAAAATTAAAGTTACTTACTTTTATTTGAGTACTTTTTGATTTCAAGGCCTTCAACCATAAAGAAGAAATTTATAAAGGAGAAATTGACCATTAGCAAATGTGTATTGTATTCAATGTTTATTTAACATATAAAAATGGACATTTTAGCCAACACTTTCCCAGTAATTTTCCCATATTCAGTAATTTCCCAATTAACAAGAAAAATTCTTTTAGAACTTTGACTAACGTTCTGGCAAAGTTCTCTCTAAGAACTTATGATCAAACATTTGTCCAGTAATGTTAATAGAATGTTTGTTCAAATTTGTGTTCTAATAATAATGTTATATTCTCAAAACATTAACACAAAAATACATCACTTATACATCATTCATGGAGCTTTTTTTACCCTAAAAATGTTTTAGCTGGATGGTCACCTAATGTTTTTTAAATATTCAATGTTTAAATATTCAAACAACATACAGAAAACATTTGAAAATTATGTTTTCATAACTTAATGAGAACATTAGTAAAACTTTCTAAGAACATTTCTGTTAGTTTGGTTACCTGACGCAGGTTCTGTAGTTTCAGCAAGTGTAGTCGATTCCAGGGATGCTGAAGATGTGTAAATAAATCAATCAAATGTGTTTGGGTTACTGTAATATTACAGATTTAAAAAAAAAGATGAGGATTACCATTTGCAGGGCCTGTTAAACTTACTGTCATGGGACATATCTGTATTAACTATAAAAATGTAGATGAGTAGATTTAAAGTCAACCAATCAAAATCTCTGATAAATAATTATGAGAAAAAAAAAAAGCACTTACTGGTTATCGGATCTGTTGTCATTTCAGTACTGGGTGTTACAACCAATGCTATTGAAAACACAGAACAAGTTAAACATTATTAATGGACAAAACGATAATAAGTAGTATGTTTAAACGAAAAAGAATTATGTCAGTTGTAAGGATTGTACAATGAGGCAACTCACATGTTGTGTCCGTTGTCGATGTGGACGAGAAATTTGCTGAAATTAATGTTTATAATGATCAGTTTAGAAAGTGTTAGAATAAGAAAGACATATTGGCTTTAAAACATTATTTTAGCATTTAGTCTATATGCCATTGTAGGTGTATGAATACGAATTATTACAAGTTAAATCAGAAAAGCTGGAAATTCAATTAGCAATTCCACCTTCAGAGTTTCCACTGATCAGTGTTGGGCTGTCATGAACTGTGATCGGTGACAAAGATGACGTGGAATCTAAACCTTATGAGATTAAAAAACAACACGTTTAAGGCAACCAGGAAAGTAACTTACTTTGTAAAAAATATATATATTGTAAGTGTATTGACTCTTGAATATGATTAAGACAAGTAAAGGTGTATATAAAAATGTAAAGTCAAGTGTAGAGTTAAAACAAATTATATACTTCATAATAAAAAATGGGGAAAATTAACGGAAAGCGGTATTAATATATGTATTCTTACTGGGAAAAATAAGTCTATATGCCATTGTACTCCAAAAGGTCACTTAATTATCTGTTAGCAGATATATGTTAAATTTAACACTCTTTCTCTTCCATCTTGACTGTCAAGGGTGCGTACACTGTTTTGTACAATGCAAATACAAGGTTCACAACAATGACTGCAACTAAAGCCTATTGCAACTAAAGCCTAATGCCCCACCTAACTTCCTGTTTCAGTTGGAAATACGTCAACACAGGAATCAAAATGGTTTAATGGGGTTTTTAACTGCAAAGCAACTGAAATGCTTCTTAGTGTTTTCTTATGGGACATGAACACAAATTATTTCAAGTTAAATAAGAAAAGCTGGAAATTCAATTAAAAATTCCACCTTCAGTGTTTCCATTGGAGATCATCGTAGTTGGGCTTTCCTCTGTGATCGGTGACAGAGATGACATGGCAGCCAAACCTATGAGATACAGAAAAAATAAACCACATTATCTATTTTTCTATTAAAAATAGGCTGTGATTCAAACAGCTTACCTCTGACCTTTACTGAGACTTTGTCAGAATGAGGTGAGGTTGTGTTTTCTCCTATGCCATACACAGTATAGTAGCAGGATATGTTGACATGTGAACTCTCTAGATCTTGTGACCACAAGATCAGTTCAATGCTGGTAAGGGTGATGTTACACAATGCACTTGGTTTTTTATAGTTCTCCTGGCCTGCAGGATAGAACATGCATTCAGACACATGCTGATTCTCATGACCTCCACAGAACATCTGCACCTTTTCTCCATTGGTGGCAAATGTGGGAAATATTGTCAGGTTGGCCTGCGCAAACCTATAAAAAAAAGATGAAATGCGTAAATTCACCTTTGCAATAAAATATCACAATTAATTATTAATTCAAACTTCTTTAAATTCATTTTAAATTTAATTAATTAATTAATTAATTTAAAAAATTGTGTAAATGTCTTATTTAATATACATGTCCAATATACTACTTATAACTGGGCAAGACAGTTTTTATTAAACTACACTTTAAAAAAATATAATTTTCATGATTTCTTGTCACAACTTTTTATCATTTCAAATCAACTTGGTTCAGATAACATAATATTTAGAGTTTCTAATCTCCATTGAATTAACTCAAATTTTTAATTTCAATGAACTCAAAAATGTAAGTTTCTTCTTTTTTGTTTTTCTTTTTTTACAATGCATTGACTCTTGAATATGATTAAGACAACATTTAAGTACAATTTTATATATGTAAAGTCAAGTGTAGAGTTAAAAAATATATATATACTTTATAATACAAATTATACACACTGTAAAAATGAACGTAAATCATACACTGTAAAAAAATATTGTTGGTTTAACTTGAAAAATTAAGTAACCTGGTTGCCTTAATTTTAAGTTCATTGAGATGGAAAAAGTGAGTTAATACAATGAAGGAGATTGATTTAATCATTTAGAAACTCAAAATAAAATGTTATCTGAACTAAATAAATTAAGTTGATTTGACAAAAGAAAAAATGTTGTGATTACAAATCATGAAATATTTTTTACAGTGATTCAGCAGCTTTCAGGGAACATTCTCAGATTTTTTATTTAGACATTTGTAACGTTTATTAAATGTTCTATACTTTATGCTATGTTATTTATTATTGAAAGAACAAAGAACATTCAAAAGTAACGTTTCTAGTAATATTTGCAAAATGACAAAATTTCAAGAATTTCAAAATAATGAGAAAAAAAGAGGCTTTGAACATTTAAAAAAAAAACAGAACATTTTGAATATTTAGGGAACATTTTCATAACTTAAAAGGAACATTAGCAAACGTGATCATATTTTTGTTAGCTGGGTTAATATCATTATAAAGCATGAGAGATAACTTACCCTGAGATTCAACCTGCAGTAAAAGTTGAAAGATGATTAAGATGAACAGGGCCATTTCACTATGACACTGTGAACAAACTTTCCTTTAGAAGTGAACAATAGACGTTACTCAGAAAGTGAGAGGGAAATAGGAAATGATACTTACCATACCTCAAAATGGGTGAAATGTCTGTTCAACCTGACATTTCTGTAAAAAAATTCTGTGCTTTATAAAATTACCATACATTAGTCTCAGAATGACATCAAAACTGACAAAAGGATGACTGAAGTAAGAAAAGTAAAAATCAAACCGAAAAAAAAAACAGTTATTTCACATGGGTGATGATGAAGACATTAAAAAAGGAAGTTTACAAGGTCACTTTCACTTTATAAGTGTTTGTTATCACCGTTGTTCTACAGAAGTGGAAAAATGAGAAGTACAGTGGTACTTAAAGATACAGTATTATGAGTCATGTTAAGATTTAATGTTACCTGAACAGCAAGTCTAGTCTAGTAGAATTTTGGCCTGGTCTAGTTTTGCATTCAATGTCTGATAATATGAAATGGTGGGAGGGGGAAATGGATTTATCAAATAAAATCAGCCTGAGATAAATACTATTAGACAATCCAAAATGATTTATATTTTTCAGAAACACTTTTTTGTTGTTGTTGCACGTAAAAAAATCACACTCAGGGAGACTGCAGTGAGCGCAATGTTACAATATTGTGTAACTGCCTAATTATGTTTGGTTACTTTTTATGGAAACTCAAATATGAATGTGTAAATGTATAAATCAATGTGTTACTTTACTTGTTTCATCAAAAGTAATCTGATTATGTCATGCATGTTAGTTGTTATCCTAATACTACTGAATAGTGTTAACCAATAGTGCTGAATAAGACATGGTCGTCTACACAGCTCAAAATGTTATTGTGATGTCCCTTTAAAAAACAAAACCAAAACATTTTATCAATAAAAACCAGCAAATATTGGCCACCAGCACTGTTTAGCAGATTTAGCATTCTGTTTTAGCTGATATTTACACATCCCATCATTCATTTTACTGATACGTTGACCATACAATTTAGGCGTGTTGTGCGAGTGGGTCACCGATGACGTTTGCACCTGCTTGTGTCAGAGAGATACCACAGGAACAATGCAGGCCGTTAATTTAAAGCATTTACAGACGGTCTTTAATGGGGTCGGTGTAACAACAACCCACACCCATCGCTGTGGCCTTCAAGGCCTGAAAAGAATCCACTGCCTGGGTTCACAGAACAAAATGGAGGTCACCTTAATGTCAGATATTAAACATCTAGGGCCTGTTTGAACAGGGGGTTTGGTGATTATATAAATCGGTCAAACGAGAAAAAGGAAATTCTTCTTTGAGCAAAGAGGATCTGCTCTGAAAGGTTGCTAGGAGTAACAAAAGTAACAGACGCAGTTTGAAATGGAAGCGCTTGCCAAACTTTCCCTCTCTTTGTAAACAGTCACAAGGAGAATCTGAAACACTCGGTCACATTAAAAGTGTTTTTTTTTAATGATTGAAATGGTCTATTTACAGTTTTAATGGCATCTAAACTCTCCATCAGCCTTTAGAGGCTTAACATACAGACAACATCATATTTAGAACTAAAATATCAGAACGTTACATTTAAATATGCATGCTTGTAATTTATAAAATGTTTGTTTTTAATTTAATTTAAAATGTTTAAATATTCAGGGTGATCAATATTCAAACCACCATGGATTCAAACCATAATTCCATATGTCATTGTATTTTATATATAAACACAAATTAAATGTCCAATTATTTTCTATAGCAGTCGACAAATGCATAACTCTCTCAAAACACATTTTTAAAAATTATATTGTTGTTTTGGGGAATTGAGATGATATTTTCCTTGGGATTAAATCATTTGTGCATCAAATTGTTAAAAAATTTAATAATAATATTTACTAGTCACATTGTATTGTTGTAAACTGTAATTATGTACTAGTTCTGGCTAAAAATAATTTTAATGCACTTTTACAGCAGCTGTCTTGTACATCACATTCGCAAACACCTCTTGTGTCAGTGAAAATGCAAGATTTGGTCTAAAAAAACAGTTCAGAAAAAGGTATTTTTGGCATAACCTTGAATCTACAGTCTTCATATGTGATCCAATAGTTTTATTTACTGCATATGTTCAGGAAACAGATTGGTCCAAAAAAGTAACTTATTCACATTATTTTCATCTGCAGGAGAGGATAGTGACCAATAACTCCTGGAAAAACAGCTATAATAATGCTCTCTGTAGATTAATGTGCATTTTATTGGAAAGTTTTAATAATAGATTTTTTTGTCCAGTTGTTTGAAGCTGGATTATCCTAGTGTTAGCTATAGAAGCTTGTGTCCACCACTGAATACATTTTTTTTTATTGCGAGAAATGAAGTCAAAATTTTGAGAAATAAACTCGCAATTGCGGAATATAAAGTCGCAATTCTGAGAAATAAAGTCGCAATTGCGAGATATAAAGTTGCAATTCAGAGAAATAAAGTTGCAACTGCAAGAAAAGACAGAATTGAGACTTTTTATCTCACAATTGCGAGTTTACATCTCGCAATTCTGACTTTAACACATAATTGCGAGTTTATATCTCGAAATTCTGACATCTTTTCTCAGAATTGTGAGATATAAACTTCGCAATTGCAAGTTCTCAGGCCAATTCTAAGGGAAATTTTTTTTAATTTTTTACTAACTTAAATTTTTTACTAACTTTTTTCCCTCAGAATAGTTTATATCTCACAATTCTGACTTTACAACACACAATTGTTGCCGACTTTATTTCACGTAATTCTGACTCTTTATCAGGCAATTGCGACTTTATATCTCGCAATTCGGACTTTATAACACGCAATTGCGACTTTATAACACGCAATTCTGACTTTATATATATATCGCAATTCTGACTTTATATCATGCAATTGCGACTTTATATCACGCAATAATTCTGGCTTTATATCTCGCAATTGTGAGAAATAAAGTCAGAATTGCGAGATATAAACTCGCAATTGTGAGAAAGTCTGAATTGTGAGATAAAAAGTCGCAATTACCTTTTTTATTTTTCATTCTGTGGCGGAAACAAGCTTCCATAGTTAGCTGTATCCCACTGACGTAATATAGAGTGGAATTCTTTTCTTTTTCACTTTGTGAAACCGACTACTAAATAGAAATTTTATGTCACAATGGTTTTCACAGATCCAGTATGAATTATGTTCCATAATTTTTTGAAAACAAAAAATATCAGTGGGACAAAAAAATCCAGCACCCAGCAATTCTTCATAAAAAAAAAACAGTAAAAAATGAGAAAGCAGCACTTCTACTGTTATACCACTACTGCCATCTTGATCTCCATTATGAGTCTTTTATGGAGCTAGGCTACATCAGATGAGTGTATTTACACAGCCACTGTGGTGGTAGAAGACACAGGTGTTGCGGCTCCTTCCGGTGTAACCTTAGCCAATCGGTGGTCCTTATTTTGTGTGCAGCTCCGCCCACAGAGCTGGCAGGACGCGCAGCAGGGGTTGCAGCAGGGCAAGAATCGAAACACACTCACTCGCCACAGGAACCAGCCGGGGGCCCAACAGCACCAGCACATGAGAACACCTCCTGCCGTCACACCCAGAACCACATACAGCGCCAGCAGAGACATGGAAGCCTGGGAATCTGGAGAAGAAAGGATTTCATTATTGGACTACAAACTACAATTCCCTGTGAGATTTAAAGGAGTAGTTCACTTTAAAAAAAGGTTCAAGGTCCAAATGAGAGTTTCAGTGCAGCTTCAAAGGGCTTTAAATGACACCAGACCATGAATAAGGGTCTTATCAAGCGAAACGATCGTTCATTTAAAAAAATAAATAAAAAGTTTCAGTTTTATAAGCTCAAATGCTCGCCTTGCTCTGTTCTGTGATGAGCGTTCGTGACTCTCCTGTTCAAACTCGTTCATCAAAATGAACAAATCTTTTTTCAAGTCATGACTCGAAGCTGTCCTAGACAAGACTCTTATTCATCGTCTGGTGTCGTTTAAAGCCCTTTGAAGCTGCGCTGAAACTCTCATTTGACTTGAACCGTTTGGTTCCCAATGAAGTCCATTATATGTAGAAAATCGTGGAATGTTTTCATCAAAAACCTTAATTTCTTTTCAACTGAAGAAAGAAAGACGTGGACATATTGGATGACATGGGGGTGAGTAAATTATCAGCAAAAGTTTTTTTAAAAGTGAACTACTTTAAACGAATTCAGTACAAACTTACACTTACAATTATTAAACAGACAATACCCTTTAAAATAAAGCAATAAACCATGATACGGTGTGTATTATACTGACTGTCAGCAGCAATAGCAATATTATAAAAGACACTTTGCTCAGAAAATCATTTCATTTGTTTAATATTAGTTATCAGAATAAATAATTGTTCCACCAAGGAATATAGTTCATTAACCTAGCCTTATATTAATATTCAAAAAGTACATATGCATCTGCATTTTATGCCTTATCCAATCAGACCAAGCCTACAGTTAAATAATTATTTTGAGTTGAAATATTCCAACCCAAAATTAACTAATTTAGTTATTTATTAAATATTTGTGTATCATTTTACCTGCCTATCAACACTCTTAACAGTGTTATTTTATTAGTTATATACTATAACAGTACTTATTATATATAATTAATATTTATATCTTTTTAATTTTCGTTTTGTTAATGTTAGTATTTTTATCTTTTTTTCAGATAGTTGGCAAGTCAATGTTTTTCATCTATTTTTATTTTATTTCAATTAATGAACACTATTTGTAATTATTTGATTGGCTTATTGTTTAATTTGGCGACTCAATTTGTTTAATTTGGTGACAATTACATCATTTTGTACAGTATAAGATTTTATAGTCCTTATAATGCCACTTTCTTTCGGTAGCTTTCTTCAAGTAGTGTGCCATTGTTTGAACACCTGTGGATCGGATGTGGAGGTAAATTACATCTATTTGTTCAAATGCACAAATGTGAGTAGTGGCTACTTAGCAGACTAGTGCTCTTGAAAAGTTACAACGAGCAGTTGATTTACAGCTCACTGTTTGCAATGAACATTTATGTGCTCCTCAATTAGCTTTGTGTCCTTAGCCTTTCAGAGTTCACCATAGCAATAAAACTAAATTTATGGACACTCAAAAAGAGCCACAGTTCTGAGGAGTAGTCATTATATTTGAGTTATTGTGCATCTAACCATCTTCCTCACCCACAGATTTTTCATCTATCATACTAAACTAATTTTTAAGGTCTAAAAACGCACTTAAAACAGGATGGTGGATATTGTACGTTTAACCTACACCCATGTAAACCTGATTTATTGAACATGGCTGCAGCTTAAACAGACAGTTTGGTTTTGTCAGTTTGTCCAAGTTTTGTCAAGACTTATCTTAAAGGAATAGATTATTTAGAAATTAAAATGCTGTAATTTATTGCACATTTTTGCATAATGCAATTGCAAAAAACACAATGGAAGATGTTTGCCAGTGTTTTGCTAGAGTTACAATTCTAGATATAGGGAAAAAGCAACATTTAAGGTGTTATTTGCTGAAAATCCTCCTTTTTCCACCATTATAATTTTCAGTTGCAATGCACTGCACTAAGTGTCTCAGCAGATTTGATGCTTTAATATTTTTCTGTTAAATCAGGAGTGATGCATCTTTATGCACCACATTTGAATTGAATGTAAGTGAGATTTGAGGACCAATTTCAGCAATATTTTAAATTTCAACTTTTGATCACACAAAGCTATCATATGAATTCAGAGGACTTACGAAGACTCAATATAGACATATGGATTAGTTTTACGGTGCTTTTTTACACTTTGAGTTTGATGGAAAAGAGCCTTGGTTGGCATTATTGTGAAAGAATTTTTGTCCTGTTTCTGTTTGATTGCATGTTTTTTTATTGCTTTACAGAACCACTGGAGAGCTTACCAGTCACAGAATCCAGACCAGGAATTGCGTTTGGAGTGGCACAGTTCTTTAAAGTGGACACTGTCAGAGTAGGCAAGACGTTCAGCATCTGTGCCGAGTTGGGTTACATGGTGCTGCGGGGGCTTGGGTGTAGATAGAGGACCTGAAACACACAAAAACAAGAACAAAACCAATCAGGGACAAATCTCAAATCTTTAAATTCTTAAAACAAACTCTTTACTGACCATTGCAATCAGGATAATCGATTAAGTCACTGCCATCGCCACAGTTGTCAATGCCTTTATCATCTGCACAAACCAGACTCATGGAATACACTTTCCGTTCCAACAGTTGAAGTAAGGCTGCCCGCTGCACTCTGATTGGTTAAAACCTGGAGAGACAAACAATATGAGCAGTTTCTTTAGACTTCAAAAAAAGTAGCTAAACCGACTGAAGAAGTAGTGATGGGCGTTTTCGAAACTCTGCTTTGTGCAGCTTCAAAACCTTTTGTTCCGAAACCAGTGATTCAGAGTGAAAATATATCTATCAAAGTCACGTGATTTCAGTAAACAAGCCTTTGTTACATTATAACCGAACGTTTCAAAATTTCAATTATTCACTGCTATGGGCAGATCTCTGTGAAATCATTGCGGAGTATTTATTGTAATCACAACATTCTTTCTTTTGTCAAATCAACTTAAATAATATGTAGTTCAGATAACAAATTATTTTGAGTTTCTGATGATTAAATCAATCTCCTTCATTGTTTTAACTCACTTTTTCCATTTCAAAAAACTTAATTTTAAGGCAGCCAGGTTCCTTAATTTTTTAAGTTAAACCAACAATATTGTGGTTTTAAATGTGGAAATGACACATTTGTATAATTCTTTCTGAGCTGATTAACCAAGCTCTCCATAAATCAAAGAAAAACAAGCCCTACAATGTAATAAGATAACATATCATACAGACATTTCTTATTTAATCAATTTGTTAACTGCATTTAACTGATTACACATTCAATACAATATTTGCAATTGGTTTGTAAAAGTTGTTTTTATGCACTGGTCTGACCAGCAGGCGTTACCAGTGTTCAAGCTCTTTGGAAAAGCGAATCATTTTGCGAATCAACTGGTTCAAATGATTCAGAACTTTGAAAAGCTTTGATTCTCCCATCACTACTGAGAAACGGATGTAAACACTTTCTAACCTAGCCTGAATGAAGTGAAGTCTCCAACAAAGTCCACCCTTGGCTGAGTTCCTCGTGTCACAAGACGTAGAGTTAGAAATCTGCCCGTTGACAACACTGGTCGAGGAGGGCTCTTCCCACAGAGCGGCGGGCCAATTGGGGTGCGGACTTATCCCTCCCATCGTAGAACTGGATGTAAGAGCCAGCGTGGCAGGGGTCTTCTGGCCCCTCCTTGGTGGTTGGCTCCAAGCTCATGGTCGGGCCAGATGAAGAGGACCCCCTGGGTGATTCCAGGAAGAGGGTGGGGGGCTGTGCGGTGACACTCTTAGCAGGCTGTAGACCAGGAAGAAGCGGAAGTAGAACTGCACCTTGTCCCGGGGAGTGGCGGACTGCATGGTGAGGTGGCAGTCCGTTCCCATGGAGACAAAGTAGTACCTCCGGGACTCCTGGTGGGACTTTACGATCATCCCGTCCCCCTGTATCGTCTGTCCACAGAAGTCCACCACATTCACTGTTGGAAATATTTACATACGAGAAACTGAGATGTGCATGGGGCTCTAAAACAAAATTTGTTTCAGTACCCATGTCAACTTTATTTGGATGAATTCTGGTTGATCGGACACTTTTTCCCAGTCATCTCAATGGCAAAAAGTGTCCTTATTAACCTGAATTCCCCATATATGGCATTTAATATAAAATACAAATTGTTTAACTGTACTAAACAGGAAAATGACACACTCTAAAAAATCCTGGGTTTGATTTAACCCAATTTTGGGTCAAACCCAGCCATTGGGTTACATTTTTTAATTATATTTTTAACCCAATGTTCGAAGTTATCCCATATTTGACCCAAAATTGGGTTAAAACAACAGATTTTTTCACAGATCAATGATGCAAAATTCTTTAAATATGTGACAGCTCTAAAAAAGACAATAGTGTCATTATTCAGTTCAGTTTAATAACTGTGTAAAGTTCATCAATTATGAACACATTCAATTTAGCTATAAGCAGCTCTACAGAAGGCAATAGTGTCATGAACAACATTCCAGTTTAAAATGTAATCCTAATTATATCCCTCAACCCTAAACATAACCCTGTTATCATTAAAATCATGCAGAAGATATCACTGGTGTAGAAGCACCAAACCCTTGTTGTAGGCCTAAACTGGACATAATCTGTAAACTTGTCCCTCAAATCTGATTGGTTGATTGGAATGTTGTTCCAGGATCAACAAAGATGTTGATCCAGGAACATGGTTCTGCAGTCAGTTCAGTGTTAATGTTGCAAAGTGTTCCCATCCGATAGTGTCGATGCAGTCAAATCAATAAGGTTCCTGAGTGAATATGAAATCAAATCCCTAACTAAGCAGGCAACTGTGGCAAGCAACCCAAACCCCATGTTGTGTAGAATGAAATATAGAACACAGGGATTGAACGGAAACAGAACAAATCCAGTTCTAATCTAGAAAGACCACAAGCATGAGCTGGCTTTGCATCCCACCATCTGGGGTACGAACCAAATAATAGGAAGATTTACAACCTCTTCTTGGTTTATTAGCTTTGTTACCAAGGGCAACAAGTGGATCCGTGATGTCTCACTGCCAGGAATGTCCAGAGAAACCTTCAATTGGTGGAAAAGGACCAATACCTCAAAATATTCCGTAACCATGTATCCTAAACTGAGTTTCCACAAAAATGAGCAGCAGCAGAATAGTAAGTTCCCTATAAAAGTTTTAATTGGTCAGACCAAAGCGCTCCGTGCTCCAATCACACCCGAGTTCCCATTGTAATTCCCAACTCTAGAAAAACAGCAGAGAGCGTGCCAACTCTGTGGGTAATGATACAGATGCCACTGGCTTTTCACAGGACCAGATGAGGAGGTGTTATAATGTTTGGTGTCAGATCAAATAAATCATCCTTATGTATTGTCGAGCCCGTATTGTCTTATAATGAAAGACGATAGATAATTTTTTTATTTAAATTAAAAACCATTGCATTTATAGTGTTTTATTTTTATGTAGTAGGCTATTTTAATATTTTTATTCTCTCTTTTCTCTTAATATAGTAAAGGATTTTGGAATGATATAGATGAGTAAACTTTTTTAAAAAATACGGTAACACATCGTACAGCATTTATTAATAATATACTTAATGTTAATTTCAACATCATTTTAACTAATACATTAATAAAATCAACTTTTGTATGTTAACATTTGTTACAGTACTGTGAACTAACATGAACAGCTGCATTTTTATATTAGCAAAGATTAATCAATTTAGTAACAAATATATTGTTAGTTTTAATGTGAACAAATGAGACCCTATGTAAAGTGATATATTTAATTTTAAAAGTTTGAACTGCAAAAACGTACTGAATGACAATAACAACTGCGAGTAAACGATTAAAAGTGTTTTTAAATCAACTTTCATTTAACTTCATTAGATTACAGTTGTGGTAAGACAAATTAGGCTTCATGGGACAAGCCAAATGTCTGTGAAAGCCATTGCAACTCCATCTAGTTCTATTGCCAACACACACAAATGAATTAAGCATACGAGAAGAAACCCGAAAGCAACAAGTGTCTCAGACGAGGTAATAACGGGATAAATCTTGAGAAGTGAACACCCATCACCCTACCTGTCTCAATGGAGAGACTCTGGCGTGTCATTAAGCTGAACAGAACAAACCATCCTGACAGGTGCTGAATGCATCTCACTGCGGCCATCTCGGGTGTCCAAGCAAAGACACGGGCTCCTCCGATGTTAAACGCAATTGTTCTGTCGCATTTGTATCACGCAAAGTCTACTCTTGCGAAAACCAAACATTCCCCTAATTTATAAAGCCGACATATAGCCTGTGAAACACCCCAGGAGTGTCTCGCTTTTGAAGCGGGGATATTTGTCCACGGCGTCTCAGATGCGTTGAGCTTAATCTTTGTTCATCATCCCGGCTTTTGTGTCTTGAAGCCTCTTTGTCAAATTTATGCGTCTGAACTATTTCCATGACAACAGGTCCAATGTGACGGATCTAAAGGAGGAGCCGTGCAGGACCCCCTAAAGTTACCCCCATACAAGCACCATCGAGTGCTGAAGAAGACAAACATCTGTCACACTGATTACATTCGGACATCCACACAGTTGCAAAAGTGTTTGTAGAGCACTAAAAGCGAACTGTTGGAGTTTTATAAATACAGGTGCACTTTTATACTACTAAAGTAGGCTATATAGTCAAAATATTCATCCTGCATTACTAATGTTTTCAGTGGACATTATTATTAACACAAATGGAAGTAGGCCTAGTAAAGATGCCAACTCTCAATGACATGGGATGGTTTTTTATAAAAGTATTAAAGGAGTTCACATGTATACTAGACTTGTTGCTGCTTGCCCTTTGATTTGGTCCAACACATTCATAGTTTTGTATAAAAAATATTAATTATGCATAGAAATGAGTTACAAATTTCAAGCATTTGAGCATACGCCTTCAGAAAATGTTAAGATTAATAGGAATAAATTCAAACTTTAATTATTTATAAATCCTATAAAACAATGTACATTACACAATAAAAACACAACAAACAAACACTATTGTGTCATGAAGTCCAGACCTGCATTGGGACATGAAACATTCAGGTCATAAACGTACTGTATTGATTCTGTATGACTCGGCCAAAATTCATCTTCAACAGTAGGCTATATATTTTATAAACACACGCGCGCACACACACTTCATGTTTAATGGGGATTTTTTTCATAGACAAAATGATTTTTACACTGTACAAACTGTACAATATCCCCTTGCTTACACTAAACCTACCCATCACATAAAACGTTCTGCAATTTTAACAATTGCACAAATAACACAAAAAATAATATGATTTATAATCTGTTTTCCAAAAAAAAAATGTTCCCACAGGGACAAGGATTTTTGATATTTTTCCCCAAAATGAAGGGTTGACGGAATTACCAGGCCACATTCACGCCTATACACGCACAACATGCATTATTCCACAATTTGGCATAAATACCTTCTCTTTATACTACATTACTTTTTTTGACAGTCAGAAACCACTACATGGCATGTCTTCGTTAAAAGTTTTAAGGTGAAGTCAGTAAAAAGCTCTTAAACCTTTTGGGCCTTTAACAGAGTGGAATATAGCTTCTTGTTAAAAGTTTCATTGGACTTTTTTCCCCTTTGAGTGTGTGAATCTTTTTTTTTACACTCTATGGTGTGAATGTCTCTCATGATCTACCATGTGAATCTATTCAGGAACAATTCCCACAAGACAAAGCAAAAACACACACTTGCAAAAAAAAACATATATACACATATATATGCCTATATATATATATATATATATATATATATATATATATATATATATATATATATATATATATATATATATATATATATATATTTTTTTTTTTTACCCAATTTTTACAAAACAATTTGATTTGTTATAAATTAACCAATATACTTTTTTATAATGATTATCATTATAGAAAGGACATGCACATAAACCTATGTGGAGCACTTCAGCATTAACTGTTATCTCGTGAAGGCAAATGAGCCATTTATGGACTTTTAAATGTCACCTGGCTCAAAAACAGCACATTATCCAAAGGTTTAAATAATTCGTTTTGAACTACAACAATTCAACGTGCTGTATGTATCTGAGCAACGATAAAGTTGAACAAAACTTTCCATGTGCAACACCCAAACATTGAGCAAGCTGTACGCGCTAACGGATTTACGTCAGACGCCGCAAGTACGTCACGCGTAAGTACGTACGTCTCATAGAAGTTTGAAACTGACGAAGGGACAAAAATATTTATATAAAAGCTGACGCAAGGGCGCTAAATACAAACTTACAATCAATAAAGTGTGATTTAAAATTCCTATATTTATGAAAGCATCTTCACAGTCAAGAATCTCCTGCTAAATTTACGCCAGGTGCTTTTATTTAATGAAAATAAGTCAGAGCTAGCTGCTAGCATGCTAACTGCGCAGCATTAGCCGCCTCGATGAAAACATTCAATATTATTGCGTTTGCTAAAGATTTATAAAATCAACACAGTTGTGTCGAGCCCATAAAACGCCGTATTTATTTTTGACGGTATGTTTTATTCTAAACTGAATTATGTTGATGGGATAGTCTAAAATGTGTGTGCTAATTTGGACTCAGAGGTGTTTCTTGAATATTATTGTCTGTACTTGCCAATTATTTGCTTGTTTTCATAAATGAGCTGTCATTATCTGATGTATGGGGTAAAATCAAAAGTGTTGTGCATGCTGGACCAATGATGCAAGGCCTGTGCATCACAGATGTGTAACTGTCAAGTGAGTGTGGTGTGATTTTTGATGTTTGTGTTTCTTTTTTATGTATATGTTTTTAGCTGTGCATTGTGTATATCATTTCCGTATAACTCTGTAAAAGTTTGTACGCAAAAGGTTTTTCTTGTCTGCAGGGGAGTCTGTACATGTCTGTTCATCTCTATGTTGTGATTTTTGTGTGCTGAATTTGTGTGTCAGTTTCACAGTTTGTATTTCTTTGTGCAGAATGGCTCCTCGGTTGCAGCTGGAAAAAGCTGCGTGGCGGTGGGCAGAGACAGTCAAACCAGAGGACATCACACGTGAACATATCGAGTTAGCTTATAGGATTGCAGTGCTGCCTTGCAAAAGAGGGGCATGCAGGTAATATGGTGGTGATAATGTTCTGTTTACTTTCTCTCTGTTTATTTATTTCAGAATGGCAATAACCTCTTTTATATAAACATGTTTTTATTTCTGCACGTTGTTTTAATTACATCACTGTCCCACCTTGAACATTTTTCCTGTCACACAGGAGGAACTGTAAAGGGAATCCTAATTGTCTTGTCGATATTGGGGAACAATCATGGTTAGGAGAAATTGATGAAAATACCTTCCACAACATTCGATGACCCAAACTGCAGAAAGACGAGATAAGGCATGCAATATTACTGATTATTTCAATGACTGAAAATGAATTGAATATGCTCAGGGCAAGTTCATTAACACTGATATGTCAACATCATCAGCATTTATGTGATTGCTTTCTCTTCCAGAACACATTTGTGGGCCTGACGAATCTTGGCGCCACGTGTTACGTGAACACTTTCCTCCAGGTGTGGTTCCACAATCTGGAGCTCCGCAGAGCCTTATATCGATTTCAAAATTCCAGAGCTGAAGGACACAACACAGATTCAGGTGAGCTTGAGGTTCTTCTTTTAAAGGCATGATGCTTTTACTGCTTTACTTCTCATTTAGGCAATCACGAATGCCATTGTAGCATTGCAAGTATTGTACAATAATTGCATAATTGTTTTTAGTAATTGTAAGAAGATTCACTCTGTTGCTACTTTGGTGCTAAGCATCAAGATCTGACTTTTAGCAGTAAATATGCATTAGAAGCATATTTATTGAGATGTGATTTTCTTATTTTGTGCACATTATCTGCAAACCAACAGATTATGAGCCACGGACGAATATGCGAACACCTCCAGTATCTGTGTTTTTGCATTGC
Organism: Hybognathus amarus; assembly: GCA_030378365.1. Classification (NCBI taxonomy): domain Eukaryota; kingdom Metazoa; phylum Chordata; class Actinopteri; order Cypriniformes; family Leuciscidae; genus Hybognathus; species Hybognathus amarus. The sequence continues at coordinate 294,628 of JAQIUQ010007201.1, read as the reverse complement.
TACAGAACAGCAACAGACGGTATGTATCGACCCCTCAGGCTGGTGAAGGCTCTTGGGCTCGATACAGGGCAACAGCAGGTGAGCAAGCATAAGATGCATCATGTTGGAGTGTCCTGTGGCTCATGTGAAATCTCAAAAGCTAATTTTATTTTGTTTTTAGGATGCTCAGGAATTCTCTAAACTCTTCCTATCACTTCTTGAAGACACACTTTCAAAGCAGAAGGACCCTAATCTCCAAAATGTCATCCAACAGCAGTTCTGTGGGCAGTTCTCGTATGTAACTGTGTAAGTTATTCTTGTCTATCTATGTTACTGTAATTTCAGATTCTTGTCACTTGCTTTATGTATACATAGTCACTTTGAGAGTGAATGTATGACATGTACAAGTCTATTATGTTATAATATTGTAATTAGAGCTTGTTTTTGTGTTATGTCAGATGCAACAAATGTGGATGTGAGTCTCCTCTTCCATCACGATTTTATGAACTGGAGCTGAACATCCAAGGACATAAAAACCTCACGAGAGTGCGTTACAGAGTTTCTGAAGGTGACTGCTTACATTTCTTGTGCCTGACAGCTCCATATGTCTATGTAGATATCATATGTTATATTATTATAATAAGGGTCTCAATGTGTGGTTTCCCACACTGTTTAAGAAGGAGAAGCTGGAAGGTGATAATCGTTACTATTGCGAGAGCTGTCAGAGTAAACAGAATGCCACCCGTCCGATCAAGCTCCAGAGTCTTCCCCGCACACTCAACTTTCAGCTCATGCGATTTGTTTTTGATAGGTGAGTATTGTAATAAGTTATTATCCAATCTGTTACCTGATGTTTTATAGCCATTTTTAGTCATTTGTTTCTCATCTTTTATCTGCTTTTATAGGCAAAGTGGGCATAAGAAGAAACTTAACACCTTCATTAGTTTTCCAGAAGTTCTTGATATGGGGCCGATTTTGGAAGGAAAAGGTATACTGTGCATTAATCTGCATTTAAGATATACTATACAGTTTAAAAGTATAGTATATATATGGTATATAGTATATATATGGGCTCGGTAAGATTGTTTTGTTTTTGTTAAAACAACTGTTTACTATTTTAATATATTAGAAAAGTAATTTACTCCTGTGATGCAAAGCTGAATTTACGCCTGTCTTCAGAGCCACATGATCCTTCAGAAATCATACTAATAATCTGATTTGGTGCTCAAGATACATTTCTTACTATTATCAATGTTCAGAATAGTTCAGCTGCTTAATATTTTTGTGGAAACTGTGATAATTTTTTTCCACCAGTATTATTTAATTAAATCTTTACTGTCACTTTTGATCATGAATGCGTCCTTGCCGAATACAGTATTCAGTGTCTTTAAAAACGATACAAATCTTGACCGAAAACTCAGAATAATCTCTATGCCATCTCATAATTGGAATTTTATTAATTACTCTGACTTTACAACATTACTTGATTCTTGTTTTTCTCCCTCCACCTCTAAATTCAGAGAAGAAGTGTACGTATGAACTTACCGCTGTGCTGATCCATCGTGGTGTGAGCGCATACTACTGGTCACTACATTGCTCACGTCAGAGAGTGCTCACACAAATGACTGGTACAAATTCAATGATGAGAAGATCGAGAAAATGGAAGGGAAAGAAAACTCAGCTGGCGCTTGAAGAAGATCATTGGTAACAACACATTTTGATTTTAGTTTGAATGAGGTCTCATTTTTTGTAGCTACTTGTGTTTACCGTCCTGAAAATATAAGTATAAAAAATAAAAATATAGTTTTTTCTCATCCTTTACATTCCAGCCGAGACGGGCAAGTCTCAAACCCGAAAGCCAAAATGTAGCAAAGGCTATCACTGCTCAAGAAACGCATACATGTTAGTGTACCAACAGCAGATGGAAGAGATTGACCAAACAGAAACTAATGTTGAAGTACCAGGTAAAATTAACTCTGAATAAAACTGCATGAACATTATGGATTAAACAATACATTTTTTTTTGTGAGCCAGTGTAATTTTAGCCAACTGTCATTGTCATCAAGAGATAATATATATTTTGTGTTATCTATTTACTGCATTATTAAAGTTAGAAGTGTTCAAGCTCTCATTATATTTATTTAGATGAATTTGTTTGGTTTTCAGCTTTTCTACATAAGCTAGTTGAACAGGACAACAAGAAGTTTGAAGGAGTGGTGCAATGAGGATGGCAGACATGCGAAAACAGAGCGTTGACAAAGGCAAAGCCAAACATGAGGAGGTGAAGGAGCTCTACGAATTGTTACCCGCGGAAGACGGTCCGTAAAAATGCCCCGTGCATCAGTTTCTCTGACAATATAAATGTTAATATCCCATTTTTAAATCTTTGATTTGATTTGGTGTTAAATTTACAGTACCGTTCAAAAGTTTAGGGGTCGGTACATTTTTTTTTTTTATGGTTTTGAAAGAAGTTTCTTATGCTCATCAAGTCTTCATTTGTTTTGATCAAAAATACAGTAAAACACAGTAATATTGAGTAAATATAATTACAATTTAAAGGACCTGTTTTCTGTTTGAGAATGTGTTTTAAAATATAATTTATTCCTGATCAAAGCTGAAATTACGCCAGTCTTCAATGTCACATGATTTTTCAGAAGTAGAAATCTTTAGTAACAATGTGAAGTCTTGACTGTCACCTGATCAGTTCTATGCATCCTTGCTTAAATAAAAGTTAAAGTGAAAAAAATAAAATAAAATCACATGAACCCCAAACTTTTGAACAGTAAGGCTTTTGTTTTATATAAAACATATTTTTTCCAATAAGCAATCTCAATAAGTCTGGGCTCCGTTTGTGTTTTTAGGCCAGTCGTATGAGTTTGTACCTCTGGAGTGGCTGAAGAAATGGCTTGATGACTCCACGGCCACCAAGGAAATTGATAACAGCCAATTCCTTTGCTCCCATGGCAAACTGCATCCAGACAAGATTGGTGAGGCCAAAAGAATATCCTTGAAGGCTGCCAATCTCCTGTTTGACTCGCCACGGAGGAGGACCCAGACTAGACTGTAAGGCTTTCTTCCAGTCAAACCACTCCTTAATCATTCATTACTGTTTTGTTTAATATATTAATTCATCCTGGATGGCGTTTAGGGTCATACCTCTGCAGAGACTGTGTCACTCAGCGATGTAGGGTAATCAGACTGAAAAATCAGCTAAATGAAGATTACAAAGAGGTCACGAATTTTGCCAAAGCTTCTTTGAAAAGGTATGAAATACTGAACTACTGACTACTGCAGTTCATTAGATGTTTGATGAAGCTGATCTGGTGTTTATATTGGGTGTATTTAGTAATGAATCGGGGTTCTGGATCGGATAAGGCTTCTCTAAGGAGCTGGAGACAGTTGGCGTTAGACCAGCTAGAGGAGGATGAGGAGGAAACCAAACACAACAACAACAAAATGAATGGAGAGAAAAGCAGCAGCCCAGGTATCGAAACTTACAGATGGTCTTTATATCTCTTGCTTTAAGTCTCGTCTTTTAGTTGTTTATTATCTTGTTGTCTCTTTATTAGCTGATGGAGGTAAAGGAGATAGTGACGGAAAGGGACGGTGAAGAGATGAAGAACTTTAATGAAGACATTCTCTGTTATCATGGTTTGTTTTTTTCTGAGTTTTGGTTTTCTTTATATTAAATGGTGCATCTAACTGATTTAATGATTTATGAAAAATGAATCATTTAACATGATTTTAAGACTTTAAATGAATATTTACTCCATTCATTTAAAGGAGTAGTTCACTTTTAAAAAAAACTTTTGCTGATAATTTACTCACCCGCATGTCATCCAAGATGTCCATGTCTTTCTTTCTTTAGTCGAAAAGAAATTAAGGTTTTTGATGAAAACATTCCAGGATTTTCTCCATATAATGGACTTTATTGGGAACCAAACGGTTCAAGGTCCAAATGAGAGTTTCAGTGCAGCTTTAAACTGAAGCCAGACGATGAATAAGGGTCTTATCTAGGACCCTTTGAGTCATGACTCGAAAAATATTTGTTCATTTTGATGAACGAGTTTGAACAGGAGAGTCTCAAACACTCATCAGAACAGAGCAAGGCGAGCATTTGAGCTTATAAAACATAAACTTTTTTATTTATTTTTTAAATGACTAATCGTTTCGCTAGATAAGACCCTTAGATGGTGCCATTTAAAGCCCTTTGAAGCTGCACTGAAACTGTCTTTTGGACCTTGATCCGTTTGGTTCCTATTGAAGTCCATTATATGGAGAAAATCCTGGAATCATTTCATCAAAAACCTTAGTATCTTTTCGACTGAAGAAAGAAAGACATGGACATCTTGGATGACATGGGTGAGTAAATTATCAGCAAAGTTTTTTAAAAGTGAACTACTCCTTTAATTTTTTTAAACTGTATTTTTCATTAGCAAGGTTAGTTTTTGCAATGATACTCCGTAATTGTGCTTTTTCTTTCTCCCGCAGGTGGTTTGAGTATACTAGAAGAATGACAGGCGGCTGGTCTCTGCAGAAGTGTGGAATAAACTACGGATGTATTTCCCCAAAGCACCAGAGTTCGCGCAAGATCACGAGCCCTGTCAGCAGTGCATGGTAACAAATTGATCAATTAGCACAGCTGTCATGGTTAAAAGGTGTAGTGGACACTCGAAAACCTTGTGATCTGCTTACTATTTTTTGGGAAAAGTCTTAGAAGGTTTTAAGATATACTGTTTCTTTCAGAGGCTGGATAGGGAAGGGAAGGAGAATGAGGCTTTGAACAGAATGATGGCAAATGAACAGAAGAGCTCCCTGCTCAACCTCTTCCAGGAGAAAGTCGGCCCACGCTGCAAAAATGGCCACAGGTAACGTCATTTTCCACAAATAAGGGATTCTGTTTCAGTTTTTCCCTTGATGTTTTGAAGAATTAAAACATGTGCTAGCTAGTAGTGAGGGTGAATACATTAGTACTTCATTCTTATTTTCAGCTCACTGACTTGGTTTGAATTTTGTTTTCAGGACACAGATGTTCTGTACATTGTACCCCTTTACTTGTAGAAGAATGGAGGAAATTTATCAGGTAATGGAATTTTTTATTTTTATACTTTTTTTCTGTAATCACTAAAATGATTTTGCAGGGTTGATTTGTCTAAATTATTGTAATGTCTCCTGTTATACCTGATCATACCACAGGAGGCCAGCAAAGAGTAACCCAGTGTCCAATGTGGGGAACAGTATCCTGCTCTGCCCTCACGGTGGCTTCATGTTCACCTACGACTCCATGCTGCAAGGAGACACCCAACAGTGAGTTCACATGTCCTGGAAGGAAAATAATTGGCTTTATTTGCTGGTATCATGTCATTAAACAAAACTGAGGAAATAGTTTTCATTTGCATAATTTCAATACAAAATTAAAAAATATATTTTATTTATTTTATATGAAATATTATATATTTATAATAATAATAAATTGAATTACAACAATAATAATACAAAACATATTACATATTTTTTCTAAATATATATTTGAACACTACCGTGTTTTACAAGTCAATTGTAATAATTAGGGCTGTCAGCTGATTAATCGCGATTATTTGCATCTAAAATAAAAGTTTGTGTTTACATAATATATGTGGGTGCACTGTGTATAATTATTTATATATATATATATATATATATATATATATATATATATATATATATATATAAATACACACACATGCTTGTGTATATTTAAGAAATATTTTCATGTATATACTGTATATAGATTTATATATAATTTATATTATATATAAAAAAAAATTCTTACATATACATGTGTGTGTGTGTGTGTTTATATATATATATATATATATATATATATATATATATATATATATATATATATATAAAATAATTATACACAGTGCACCCACATATATTACGTAAACACAGACTTTTATTTTTGGATGCGATTAATCGTTCTGACAGCCCTAGTAATAATATTTCACAATATTACTGTTTTTACTGTATTTTTGAGCAAATAAATTCAGTATTGGTGAGCATAATAAAAAAGTGATTACTGAATGTGAACTTTTGAACAATATAGTTTTTCTTATACGTGTAAATTTACAAAAAAAATTGCCGATTTTTATCCATGGACATGTTATTTGGCACTACCCATATTAAGAGCAACTCTGAGTTAAGTCTGAGTGTTTGTGTCTGCCAATGCACAGTATAGCTCTTCTCTGGCCTGCCGAATGGGACGTGATCTATAAAATGTTTCTGGTGGACCATGTCATCTCCATATATCAGATTCATGATAAAACGCAAGACAATGGCATTGTGAAATACCAAACTCATCCAGGTGAGATTAATGATAGTAGTTTCTTCAGAGTTTCCTCAAACAGATGTGGTATTTCATGTGGGAATGTGTTTTGTGCTCTCAGATTTGTGTCGAGAATGCACAGAGGGCTTCATATTCCAGCAGCAGAGGGACATGAGGGAGTACGCCCAGGCCACTGTGTATGTTCGCAAAGTCATTGATAAGAAAATGGTGAGTCTTTGCATGATCACGTGTCTTCAGTTAAACCCTAAACATTACAACTGTACTACCAGGAATAACTTTGGTTTCTCTTTTATAGATGATTAAGGAATCTGCCCCTGAGTTCAGTGTGAGTGGGTCAGATGTTGAGGATGAAAAAGAAGAGCCAAAGATAGATGGAGAGAAAGATCCAGACTTCAGTCAGGTACTTTTGATCTGTCTGTCTGTCCATCTTAAGTCATGTCACCTATCTAGAGCTGTCGGTAAATTTGGCAAACTTGTCCGAGTAGCACCTGCTAAAACACTTTTAATATTACCACAGGACTAAAACACAAAGTTTTGTTTACAAAATAAAAAAAAATATTTCATCGCAGCCATGGAAACATTTGGATTCTTGCCGATTGAGAGAGGTAGGCTAAACATGAGCCCAATTTAAGCTTTTTTGGCTTTTTTATTCTTAGGCACAAGATTTTCAGTGAATTTATCAATAGGCATACTCCATTTTATTCGACTGGACATGGAATCTTTTACTATTAAATATGCCATCTATTTATCTGTCTTGACTTTTTATTTGGCTGTTTTTTATTCTGTCTATCCATCAGTCTGACTTTGTGTGTCTGACTGTTTATCCATCTACCTGATTATCTATCTATTTATCCATTGCTCAAGCTCCCTTCTTTACATCAGTCTGAGGGCGGAGCCAAACGGCAGAAGCTAAACGACACCGTCTCTCTCTCTACACCCGCTGTTGCCTCTGCTTCCAAGTCGGGCATCAGGAGGAGCACAAGGCACAGGAAACTCCGTGGGGAGAAAGCCCTCATCGTCTCTGCCAACCAGACGCTCAAAGAGCTTAAGATTCAGGTCTGTTAGTACCGCGAAAATTAAGTATTTTGACTTTATATGATGGCGTTTGTTGTCTTATTTGAAATAATTGCATCCACAGATCATGCATGCATTCTCCGTGGCTCCATTCGACCAAAACCTTTCCATAGACGGACGCTGTTTAACAGATGACTCCGCCACACTAGGAAGTCTTGGAGTCATCCCAGAGAGCATAATTTGCCTTAAGGTACAAATCTCAGCTCTGTTTTTTAATGGGAAGAGATACATTGGTTGTGTTTCAAAACATAATGAGCTGCGACAGCCTTTTTGGGCATAAACAATAGCGTTCATTTTTTTTTTCTTTACTCTTATGCTCACCAAGGCTGCATTTATTGATCAAAAATACATTAAAAACAGTAATATTATGCATTTCTTAAATAAATAAGCTGCTTGAATTTTACCCTCTACAGGCTGATGAACCCATTGCTGATTATGCTGCAATGGATGATGTTTTATCAAGGTAAGTGCTGTTTGTCAGATTAAATTTTAAGAATAGTATGTCTCATTTTCAAACACACAAATTTGCATTTTTTTATGCTGAGTATTTTTTTTTTTTTGTAGTCTGTATGCCTGAAGAAGGATTTAAAGGTATGCACATATTATTGTGATAATAATCTTTAAAATCAGGAACATGATGTTGTCAATCATGTTCTACTTCATTTGTTTCCCTTTGTTCAGGCACTGGGCTATTAGGACACTAATGGAGGCCTCAGATGTGGAACGATGCTGACAATGGCTGAGCAAGGATAAAGCTTGAATTACACAGATCTTTTTTTGTTTTGTTTTTTAATTTGTTTTTGAATGTTGCAACAACTTCAAAAGCGTCTTTTTGCTTTAAAACATCGTGCTGGCTTTTAATATTGAAAGATGTTGATGCATTCTGCAAGGTTTTGTGGTCGTGCTTACCATGACTGTGAAAAATACGGGTCAAGATTTCCTCAAATGACGTTCCATTTCAAGGAAAATCTGAATTCCTCCTTGTTTTATTGCAATGTCATGTTCAGAGATTATGTTCTGATCATATTTTGTGTGTAAAAAAAGTAAGTCTCTAAATCCTTTGTTAAAAAGAAGCTTGTGGTGGCACTGCAATAGAGCTCGTACATATTTAAGAATGCATGAGCAACTTGAATATTAAAAAAAAATGTATTTAGTCTTTGTTTTGTTAATGTAAATAACCTCATCAAAATACAGCAGTGAAGAAAAGTATAGAAAGATGAGCATAAATAGGGGACATTTCCGAATGTGGAAATATTACAGCATTGCTAAATAGTTTAGACATGTTCTGCTACTAGCAGGCATTTGTGTGAACTTTTCTGTATGTTCTTTCATATGGGCAATAAATATTCTTTTTACATCTTCATATGTGCACATATTTCTGTTACTGTTATGTTTCTGGTCCCGTCAGTCAACATCTTGAGACCCAGCAGAAATGGTTTATCATTATATTTTGTATTCATAGTACTACTGTAACCATGAAATAACAATGCATACATTTAACCTGCATTGAAAAACTTGACAGAACTCCCACATTCCAATCGTTAAATATTTCTCAGCTGTTCAGGAAGATGTAATACTAACTTCCTGATTCATTACACAATTTTAATTAACATATTGGAATAAATGTGTTCCCATTTTGCACATAGTAGCTAATGTTTATATTAATGTATTTTATTTACCCTGTGTAAATTTTCCCCTTTTTACCTGCATTAAGATTTAAAAAGGTAACCATATGGTTGGAAATCTTGCAGACAGTATTTGAAAATCGATCAAATACAACAGACAATAATTACAGTACAAATACATTTATATTATGTAAATACGTTTCCCATCATTTTTTTCTGGATTGAAATGATTAAGTCATTTTATTTGAATCAAAAGTCATCTACTTTTGCAGATGACAGCCCATTAGGTTAATTAAACAATATAACTATTAAACCTTCTATCTATGTAGAGATGCACGAACGAAATAGGAAATACACAGCTCAATGTCAATAAAGGGAATTTTCATAGAATTAATAGTTATTTATATCAAATTAAACATGTCGTTCGTGGATTTACATTAAGTCAGCAAAGCTTTCGGTGTGGCTGTACGTGACTAGGTAATTTATTTTTATAGAGGAGAATTTTGTTTCTTAATTATCCTTAAAACCAGCTGTTCATTATACGCATGCGTGTAAAGGTACCGCAAGATAAATCTTGACGCGCATGCGCATTGTGTTATCTAATGGCTCGCAAATCCTTTCACGCATGCGCAGTGTTACACCGTTTTGGGCCGAATCTTTATTGCGAAGCGAAATGTTGTCCGTCGAAGGAGTTTAAATAAAGAGCCGGATCTTTTGAATTTAAAGGTAAAGGGGAAGTGTTTAGCTGTGGTGTGCTGTGTGAGGCACAATCATTTACCTCTAATACTGTGCAAATTCTACCTTTACTGTTTTTATATTCTATATTAGCATTAGATAGCATGTCAGTTTAGCCGAACCCTGAAATGTCCCTCATTGCCCGCGTTTATGGCGGTACATTTAGCTTATATAGTTAAATATTATTTTTTTTGCCTGTTTGTTCTTGCTAGTATGACGATAAAAATCCCCAAATTGCTGTCTTCTAAATTGTTATATACTGTGAAAATTTGTTTCAGTTAATTCCCTACATTTTGAACTAACCATTGGGAATAAACAGGCTAAAATGTTTCCCCTTCAAGACACACCTCATGTACTGTGTTTGTTTACATTTTATTTATCTAAATAGTTGTTTGCTTTAAGATCATTTCTGACTTATAAGACGGTATGAAACAATCTTTGTCAAGGCACTCTTGAATTTTATTTAGGAACAGGAAATAAATATTTCACTCAGCAATAATGTTTGGGTTATTTTTAAGGACATTGTGAAGAAACAAAATACGTCTGAGCTGATATTGTTTGTCCATAAGTTGTTCCCCTTGTATGTAAGGCATTTTTGTATCTTTTTACACAATATATAAATACATTCTTAAATCAATATACTCAGAAGGAATATAACAAAGGATACTGTGTTTTTGTTGTTTTTGCTTAAAACAAGAAAAAACGTGTCAAACTTGAAGGAGAAATATATTATTTTTCATCCCCACTGACAAATATTTTTTCTTGTTTTAAGCATAAACTCTTTTTCCAGTTTAAATATCTTAACACTCTTAGGACAAGATACATTTACCTGAGAAGCAAACTTACTTAAGACTTAAATGAGAAGTGTATCCTTAAAACAAGAAAATAAAATAAAAACTTTCAGTGGGGCAACAAAAATATATTTAATTCAAAGGGAAATCAATATTATTTTTCTTAGATTTTTTTTCTGTTGTTTTAAGAATAAACTGGGTTAATTTTGATCTTTTTCTTCTTATCCACCTCTACAGGTCCAAGATGGAGCTCCCAAACTACAGTCGACAGCTCATGCAGCAACTGCATGCTTTACGAAAGGAAAAGCAAGTTCTGCGACTGCTCCATCCTGGTGGGCAAGACCCCCCATCCTGCTCACAAGCTAGTGCTGGCGGCCTCCAGTATGTTATTTAAGTCGGTTCTGGAAGGTTCTGACAGCATCTCTATCGACACAGATTTACTGTCCTCTCAAGAGTTTTCCTCTCTTCTGGACATGGTGTACACCGGTAAACTGCCTCCAGGCAAGCACAACTTCACCCGACTCATAGCCGCCGCTGACAGCCTGCAGATGTTTGATGTGGCCGTCGGATGTAAGAACATTCTCACCGACCTCATGAAGCAGACTTCTGTGGAAACTAAGACTGAGTCGATGGACTCTCAAGTAATAAAACCTGACTGTCTAAAGGAGAAATCTGAATCAGAACTGCTTAAAAGGAACAAGAAGAGTTTGCAAGGTAAAAGATTGACTTATTAAGGGATTGAGATCACTTCATTCAAGTGTTTTGTATGAATTGTTTAATTTCTGTTCAGAGGACAATGCAGTTGAGCTGATCTCTCAAAATCAAGCTGGTGTTACAAAGATCCTACAGTGTGGACAGTCATATGTGAAGGTTCTTGAAATCTGGGATTCAATCTCCACAGAGGAGCACAAGGTAAGATAGAAAAAGTGTATGGAATAATTATGATTTTTTTTTTTTTTTAAGAAATTCTACTCACCAAAGCTGAATTTGTTTGATCAAAATACAGTTAAAAATATATATATTGTAAAATAATATTAGTTGCATATTAATGCAATTGTTATTTTAATATATTTTAAAATTATATTCCTATATGATGGAAAATATATTAAGAATATTAAGCAGCACAACTGTTTTCAACATTGATAATTAATAAGAGTGTTTCTTGTGCAGCAAATCAGCATTTTATAATGATTTGTGAAGGATCATGAGACACTGAAGACTGGAGTAATGATGCTGAAAATTCAGCATTTTATATCAGAGGAATAAATTACATTTAAAATTACATTATAATATATTTTTTAAGTTGAAATAATTTATCTTTATGTTTTACTGTATTTTGATCAAATATAATGCAGCCTCAAAAAATGCATTTCAAAAATATTAAACTGTATATTTTGGTGCCTGTTTATGTAACGAATAATTCATTCTTAAGATATGTTGATGAACTCATCAAGATGGCATTTAGGACTCAGTTTCATAATTCTAATGTAATATTGTATTCAGATCTGCCTCTCTGATCTTCTGCAGGTCATACTGGAGAGCTTCAGAGGAGATCCATCAGCAGATGAGGTTTACCAGCGGTTGCTAAATCATGTGAAAGTTGAGAGAGTTCTGTCAGCTCAAACAGTCCTTACTTTGTTTGAACAGCTAAAACATTTAAACCCTGAACCAGGATCAGTTCTGGTGGAGCAGGGAAATCAGAGCGGCCCCAAGCCAAAAGGTAAACTGACCTGGGTGAAAGAACCCATAGTGTTGAATCATGGGATGCTTGACTTTGAGTGATTGTATAACCTGTCCTGTGATCTGTTTATCCACAGATCCTGCAGCAGATGTTCAGGAGTCTGCTGGGCTTTTAGAGCGTGCATCAGAACTAACTCGTCACCTCTCCAGTGTCAACAACCTCTCAGAGCTTTTGACCAATGCAGTGAACAGATGTTCCAGTGATATGGAGAAAGAGGTAAATTTGCCTCTTACAGTTTTTATAGTACTCCTTAATTATACTGTAATTTGTTATATATAGTATATCAGTTCTACATTTAAAAGTTTCAGGTTTTTTAATGTTTTTTTTAATAAGTGTCTTGTGCTCACCAAGGCTGCATTTATTTAATTAAAAATACAGTAAAAACTGTAATATTGTGAAATATTATTGCAATTTAAAATAACTGTTTTCTATTTTAATATACTTTAAAATATAATTTATTTTATGTAGTGCCAAGCTGAATTTTTAGCATCATTACTCCAGTCACTAAAACCGTATTCTGGACAAATGTGGGCAAAATAGTTTTGATTTATTTTAAAAAAATACCCTTGATCTGAGCGGTACAATACTTGGCTACTTTTCCTGTTTGCCTCCTGAACACACACTTTTTTTTCTCAATTCTACAATATTAAGTGGGTGAAAAAAAAACCTTATGTTGTATTTGGGTCAAAAATGGGCACCCATAGAAATGAATGGGAAAAACTGTAATTTAGAGCATTCTAAAATAAGCCAAAATAACCAGCTGACAGCAAAGTCACTTCATCTTTAGGTTTTAGCTCTAAGAACATATTGGAATGATATTTGAATGTAGTTAAAAAAAACCCATAAAAATAAGCATAATTTACATAGAAGATATGGTAGTTTTTGAAGTAGATAAATTCAAAAATACCCCTAAAATAAAAAAAACAAAGACAGTGATATAACATTTATAATAATTCAAAATTAGGATCACACCTGAGTCCTCTGTGCCCACATTTGTCCACAATTACAAGATTAGGGGCTATAACGTGAATATGGTTTGAGGGCTACTATGTTTGATGAAACCGGGATGCATTATTTTCAGGATTCTTTAATGAATAGCATTTATTTGAAATTGAATTTTTTTGTAACAATGTAAATTCTTTACTGTCACTGTTGATCAATTGAATGCATCTTTTCTGAACATAATTAAACTTTAATGGAGCTTTCTGACCCAAACTTTTGATTGGTAGTGTATGTGTCTGTTCTTCTCAAGGCAGTGCTGCAGTGCTGTTCTGCTCCATCATCAGTGGAGGTGGCGGAAAGGTTGTTATGTAAACTCAGAGAGAAGACCATGAGTGAAGAAATGTTTCTGATGCTGCTCAATGAGGTGAAGGAAAGTTCCTCAGATCTGCTTCAGCTTCTGGAGGCCTTGAAAGACGCAACGGGTATGCGCAGCAAAAACCTCTGATATGTTTCATCATACAGCATGAGCATATTCCTCCAGCTAACACTTCTGATGACTGCTACTCTCAGGTAACACAGCTGAAGACAGCAGTGGGATGGATTTGTTGAGAATATATCAGAACAGACTCGTCGAGGTGAATCTGGACCTCCAGCTCATCGAACAGAGCCTTAAATTGGGTCCTGACATGCCTGCAAATGAGAGAGAGGTACCTGTGTTGCATTACAAAATTACCTTTTAGTAATACATTCAATGCAATGAACCATTTTTAATAGAATTTTGTCCAATCCAGTGTATTGAAGCCCTGCTGGGAGGAAAGGAGATGGCAAAGTGGTTGAAAGGCTGATATCTGCAGCATTGGATGGGTCACTGCAGGCGGTGACTGTATGGAGGCTGTTCCTGTGGACAGAGACACACAGTCCAGAGCTGGGGCTCCTCATGCAGGAGGTCAAGGAGAAACGAGACGCATGAAAACTTTTTCAAACCAGTGAGTGTCAAACAGCTTTTACATCAACACACTGCTTTTGGTCACTGCAACTGCCATTCTCTGAATGTGTGTGAAGTCAGAAAAATCATTTATTAAGTCAATTAAACCAGTCGTTCTGTGTACCAAAATTATATTTCAATGCTTTATTTTTTAGTTAAAGACATAGATGTGCTCTTTCAGCACAAATCACTCATTCTGGAAACAATCAGCGACATTACCCTGCTGGAACAGGGTGTGGACGCAGCGGATCATGGAACAGAGCAATTTGCTGAGGTAAGAAATGGGATATTATAATATGAAATTATGGTCTGCGTTCCTAATTGGCTAATCGTACTGAACACAAATGTTTGACAATAGGTATGTATGTGTGTGTATATATATATATATGGGGTTGACAAATATATATATATGGGGTCTGACAAATGATTAATCGTGATTAATCGCTTCCAAAGTAAAAGTTTTTGTTTACATAATATATGTGGGTGCACTGTGTATCATTATTTTATATATATAAATACACACACATGCTTGTATATATTTAAGAAATATTTTCATGTATATACTGTATATAGATTTATATATAATTTATATAAATATTTTATAAATAAATATTTTTTTTCTTAAATATACATGAATGTTTATGTATTTATATATATATATATATATATATATATACAAATAATATATACACAGTGCACCCACATATATTATGTAAACAAAAACTTTTATTTTGGATGTGATTAATTGTGATTAATAATTTGACAGCCCTAATATATATATATATATATATATATATATATATATATATATATATATATATATATATATATATATATATATATATATATATATATATATATATATGTATTCATGACCTCAAATGTTTGACAATAGGTATGTATGTATATATATATATGTATGTATGTATGTATATATATATTAAGTATAATTCACTGACAAAGTACATATTTTGAGTGTGAGTGCAGCTATGACCTTGCTTTCATTGCTAATTTTATACAACAGAAATTTGAATAGTCTAACTCCTTTTCATTGCAATACACAAGGGGTTGTGGGTAATATTAGTCCAAAGTGCACTGATCCATATTTAAAAAAATTCCACCAAAGTTTACTTTGTTCAGTGTCTATACATTAGAATACACTAGTTGCATAGTTTTTTTTGTGCAAATACACAACATATGAATTAAAATATAAGATTACAAAACATTATTTTGTGTGTCCTAGTTTTTCCAGAGCTGTCGTGGAGCCGATGGTGAGCTGGAGTCAGTACAGCAGACTGTCGAGAGGTTTCGAGTCGTGACTCAGAGTTCGCCAGTTCACTGTGCCAGCTGCTGTCTGCCAACCAGCAGAACCTCCCTCAGCTGACCCCTCTCATGAAGCACCTCGAACATACTGGTGAAGGACTTTACAGAACATAGATATTCCTCTCCATGTGATTTTGCATACATTTTAAAAGCATCTGATGAAAAATCATAACAAAACTTTACGTTTTATCCGTTGAAACAGGGCCTCTGTCAGATTCTGACTGTCCTGTAAAGTGTGAGGTTGAGCAAGAAGTATCAACTGCAGACTCTGAGGATGATGATGATGGGGAAGACTTCCAAAACAAAAGGCAGAAGGAAGGCTGTGCCCGTGTCTTACCGCTGCGAGTGGTGTAATAAGACGTTTGACTTTAAGTGTCGCCTGATAAAGCATAAGAAAGGCTGTGCCCTCACACCAGGGAAGGAGCAGCGCTGCTCTGAGTGTTCAATGCCGTTTCCAACACTAAAGAGCCTTCACCAGCACTGCATGGAAACCCACGACGGCCCGCGACTAAGAAGAAGAAAACAGAACAAGTACCATGTGACATGTGCGACAAGACCTTCAAACACTCTTCAGGTGAGGGATGATCGTTCTCAAAACTATTAAGGGATAGTTCATTCGAAAATGGAAATTTTGTTATGACTTACTCAACCTCATGTTGTATCAAACCTGTATGAGTTTCTTTCTTTTGTTGAACACAAAAGAAGATATTTTGAAGAATGTTGGTTACAGCACCCATTGACTTCCATAGTAGGATAAAAAAGTACTTATACTTTTCAGGTCTTTTGTATCATAAACGAACGGAACATTTTGAGGAGAGGCCGTCAGCATGCGAGGAGTGCGGGCGAAGTTTGCTGCCACCTCATCCCTGAAGAACCACATGCGTCTACACACGGGAGAAAAACCCTTCCACTGCAAACACTGCGACATGAGCTTTTCTGTGGCCGCGCTCTGTCCTACCACACCAAGAAGAAGCATGCCGAAGGTGGGATGGTTTAGATGTTTTTTTATTTATTATTATTATTTATCAGCCTTTTGTGTGAAAACCAGTGGCAACGTTATGCAAATTCTGCATTTGCAGGTAAAATGTACTGCTGTCAGTACTGCTCAGCCTCATTCGCACAGTCCATCGAACTGACGCTGTCACGTACGCACGCACACGGGAGACAAACCGTACGTCTGCAGGGAATGCGGGAAAGGATTCAAACAAGCCAATGGCCTATCCGTCCATCTACAGAACTTTCACAGTAAGCACATCCACGAGTCATTTATTTCACTCTCTAATAAACACAGGCTAAACTACTTCTCTGTCCCGTTAGACATCACAGAACCTCATGACTGCCAGAAATGCCGGGTGAGTTTCTCTTCGCTGGACGAGCTTGACAGCACATCCAGGAGGTGCATCCAAAGAGCTGCACCAGTGTCCCAAGTGCAGCAAGATCTTCAACAGCGAAGCCAATCTGGAGAAACACATGAACATTCATGACGGCAACAAACCCTACAGCTGCAAGATGTGCAAAAAGTCCTATCAGGCAAGAACAGTGAACTTGATTTATTGAATGATAAAGGATTATTTCTATTCAATAGAAAATTGTTTCAACATAATTTGTTGAATAATTGAACATGCATTAAATAAGCAAGTACACAGTGGCCCCAAAATGTATTTTGACACTTAAACTACACATAATAATATATAAATTGCAGATGCATTTATATAAATAAGGACAGGCACACTTTTCAAGCAAAACTTGTTGTATAATATATATTATATATTATATTATGTAATATAATGCTGTTAAAAAAATTTGAGGTCAATAGATTTATGTTTTTGAAAGAAGTCTCTTATGCTCACCAAAGCTAAAATTATTTGACAAAAAAAATACAGTAAAAACAGTAATATTGTGAAATATTTTTTACAATTTAAAATAACTGTTTTCTAATTTGATGTATTTCAAAATGCAATTTTATTCCTGTGATCAAAGCTGAATTTTCAGCATCATTACTCTAGTCTTCAGCGTCACATGATCCTTCAGAAATCATTCTGATTTGCAGCTCAAGAAACATTTTTCTGATATTATTTAATGAATATATATTAATAATATTTAATTAATAATCATAATATTTATATTAAAATTATCATTATTTTAATTATTCATTTTAGCACACACACATAAATACATTTATTAATGAAGACAGTACAAGCACATTAATCAAACATTGTTTCTATTTCTTCGTTTCAGACTCTCTCCGGTCTGTGGTACCACAATCGCACTGCCCACCCTGAGAGCGTCTCTGCCCAGAGCAACAAATCCATCAAATCTCTCCTGCAGTGTAACAAGTGTGACAAGACATTTAGCAACCGAAACAGTCTGTTAAAACACCAGATAACCCATCACACAGGTAAAGAATGACCACTAAGATAGTATTAACTAACTATTGATACTGTTACTGTTCATCACAGTTACGATTGTGTGTGTGTGTGTTGTTCAGAAGTGCGCGTGTGGAAGTGTGTGAACTGTGACAGCACTCTGACGAGCGAGCAGGAGCTGCAGCAGCACGTCTGCAGTGGACAGTCGAGTCAGACCAGCTCTGTGTTCAGCTGTATGATCTGCTCTCTCCACTTCCCCTCAGAGGCAGACTTCCAGCAGCACTTCCTGTCCAAACACCTGCAGCTCATGCAAGAGGAAGCACAGACACAGGCCTCCAGTTCTCATACGGTGATGCCCCAAACCTCCCACTATCATGACAGAAATGAAAAATTTGCATTTATTGGTGGGAAGTGACATTAAATGTGATCTGCAGTGCAATTAAAGTTTGAAGGATCATAATTTAATATTTTCCAGCAATTTCCTTTGACATCCACTTGTAATATTAGTCAAGGTCCATTTATTTAAGATATTTGCAGTAGTTAAGGCAAGACACAACAGGTGAACAGGGTCAAAGTTTCAATGAATAAATATGACCATACTGTCCACATTTGATTAATCGCATTCGCAGTACATGTTATTAATGCTATGGTATTTTTGCAGAACATCTATAGTACATCAAAACTTTTATATCAAGATCATACTGTTTTCGATTAAATGTCCAAGTGATATTTACAATGGTTAAGGCATTGTTTTTTTTACCAAACTTGTTTTATATATGAAATATTTGTATTTACATATGCACATTATTTATTATGTAATTAAATATGCACTAATAAGCAGAAATCTTAATTTTGGATTATTGCACTAAAGAGTGCATCTCTTTTAATCACTCAAAATACTGTCAGCAGCCAGAAGGAAAAAAAATCTCTGTAAATATCTTAAGAAATAGATAGGAATAAACCTGGAAAGTCTGCTGTATATTAAGTGCCACTAAAATTGAGATATCCGGCTCAGTGCATGAGAAAAAAATTATTTTGAAAAATTGTAATTTAAATCTACAGATGCAACTAGATAAAGAAAAGTGATTAAATAAACAGTTAAATGTGTTGTTAAAAGAAGAATCTTGATAATCTGTAATCTCAAAATTGACCAGTGCCTGAAAAAACAGGTTTTGTCTGTAAAATCATATTTCATTACACAGTTCTTCCTTGTTTTCTTGACTCTTTCCAGGTGATCCAGTGTGAGGAGACAGCCGGTCAGAGAGGTGGAGCAGGTGATTAGCCTCGACCAATCCCGGATTGAGGGGTCATCGCAGGTGTTCGTCGCTCTGGGGGATCAACAGGAAACTCCCAGCGGCTCTGGAATCGTGGCCGTGAGCATGGAAGATCTACTGAACGGCACAGTCACGCTCATCTGTGAAGAAGGTCAATGAAGCACATGGGTTTATGATCATGCTCACGTTCATTTTTACACTGCATTACACCGGGGACTGAAGGCTTTAGCCTTAATGTGAATTTGTGCGATACACGATGTGATTCTCTGGATCACTTGATTTGTTTTCCTCTCCTGAAAGAGGCTCCGCGTACACAAGCATTCAATATCCATGTTAAAAATTGCTCAAGTTGACATCTGTCTTCAGTACAGTCTGAATCTTTTTTAAATTCAGGGGATTATGAGGTCTTTATTTATTTGAATGTGTTCTGAAAAGCACAAACTTATTTTAAAAGCGAAAACTGATTGGTTTTCCAACAAAATATCTACCTCCAATCAAGCATCATGTTCAGAGATGATTTGTGTGTTTGGTCCATGAGACTTTGACCGTTTCAAAACGCTTAAATATTATTTTACCAAGTGTCTGTTTGCATCAAGTACAAATAGCCAGTTTTCTTTTCCTGCTAAAAATAACTTGTAAAAAATATTTTGTGACTAAGCTGACTATTTAACATTTTATTTCTACATCTGTGTAGAAATCTGATGAATGTGATTTTAAATAAATCATGGGAAAGTTTGTCTATTTACTACGTATAAGTATAAATTGCAAATTCGTTTTTATTACAGTAAGTATGACATCAGCAGATAAAACATGTGACAAGTCTTTTTGTAAATGATGCTTATGCTTATTTTATAGAAACTGAGTAAAAACAATCATTTACTGTTCATAAGAAAGATCACACCAACTCTCAAATACATTTCTTACAGTATAGAGTAAAATACTATATATATATATAACGACTCGATTGGGACTACAGCTGGGTTATGGTACGTCACTAACTCACACATTTGCATCAACCCCTCCCTCCGGAATATGCAAAAAAGGGCATGACGCATATTTCTGCGGCTCGTCGAGTGTGTTGTTCACGCAGCTGTCAGGACCTCTGTGTTCAGGCTTCCCGTGGACACTGTACTTCGTCAACAATGGATGCAATTTATGTTTGATTATGCTCCTGAAAATGATGATCATATTTTAACTCTCTGTGCTGCGCATTTTACGAAAGGCTGCTTCCAGAATCTCCACGAGTTCAATGCTGGATTCAACAAGAACTGTTTCTAAAACATGAAGCAGTTCCAGCTTTAAAACCAGAGGCAGCAGTTGTTGGGCCACAACCTGTAAGTAGGCTAAGACTTAATCATTTTAAATGTATTTGCATGTATAATTTCAGACGTAATGTTTTAGTTTTGTCAAATGCCAGCGCTGGCTTTATATCCACTTAGTTATGCTTCATGTCAACTACAAACGCGTACAAACATTTTGCACCTGAATTTGTGTATGTACTCATTTTATAAATTTATTTTTTATCTATATATCTTTATGACGTTATTTTTTATTTGATCAAGAACGTAAACCAATGCTGAACGCTGTTTGTGTATGTAATAGCCATTAAGTTCAATACTAGTATTGTGTAAAACAAACGTGTATTATAAAGTTTAAAAAAATATATAGGCAAGTAAGTTACCATTCAAAAGTCGAGTTGTGATGTAAGAACAGGTTCGTTATGTGTGGGTGATGTAAGGAGACACAGGGTCGGCGAATACTGGTGCACTTTTATTTACACAACTCTTTCACAGTGCGAGGTTGCGCTCAAATAAAGGTAACTCACAATGTCAAAGGCAAAAATAAATAATATTTATTTTCCCACTGAACACAGCTTCAAATGGCCACAGTTGTGATAATACTCTTCCCGTTGGATACAGCTTTGCCGAAGACATTGCAGTGAAAACTCTCAGGATACGTGCACGAGCTGCCAGTCTCTCTGTAGTCCGCACAGCCCGCGTGCGCTCCTCACGCCAATCACGGAAATCACAGACAGGTGTTTATCATTTGAACTTGGCCCACTTATGAACCGCTCCGTCTCCGTCCGCTCTCCCACCATAGACAGTAAAAAAATGGACACAGCGGACCCCGTTTATTTCAATGGAGAGAGTTGAAGCAATAAAACCGTAAAAGAAAGTTTGAAGCTCAACATGGGCACTCACTTCCTGATAACCAAGTGTTCTACGCAGGCTCAAACTGAGCTTGACGACGAGATGTCACTTGAGCAAACTGACTGACAGTTGTAAATCTTTGTAGTAGCTGTGCCAAGACAAATTTTAATCATGCACAGAGACGGCGAAGCGCGACCTGGAGCAACTTTTGGTGAGTATTCTGATTAATTATTTTGTCATTTTGCTTACTATCTATGCCATGGGCAGACTTTAGACAGTAAAAGATTGCCTGCGAAGGCTGCGCGAAGCTTCTCCTCCTGTCGATACGGTAACTTCTCTACTGTGCGACGGACAGTCGAGTTGTTCTGACGCAATTTTAGCCTATTTTTACAAGAACGGCTTCTATCGTGGCCATAACGTAACATTCAAAGTAATGGAGCCTTTTATACATTGTTAATATTTCTTCAGAAATAAATAATGGATAAATTGAGTATTTGGACGCCTCAGATGTAAGAGTTATTCGCTGTCAAAGTGACGCCAAAATGAATGGGAGTCAAATGGGATGCTAACAGCAGGTGATAGCCCGCTACAATGGCGGCCCCCGGAGGCAGCTGCGACTTCTGGTGTGGTGAAGAGATGAGTCCCTTCCTGTCTGCCATTATTCGCCGAACTTGATTAATTCAGATGTGTCTGATTATTGTTGCCGTGACTACTGAGGTTAGGCACACCTGGATAATCAATTTGTCCAATAATGACAGACAGGAGGAAACGATGAGCTGGCTTAAGCTCAGGAAGTCAGTGAAGCTGTGCATCAGGTTCAATCGGCTCTATGCACAACTGCACTATGCTTCCTGAAGCTGCCCAGCCAGCTCCTTGTTTCCTGTCTGCCGTCATTGGACAATTTGATCAATTCAGGGGTGCTTCACCTCATGGTGGTGCACCGGCAGCAATCAGATCACACCTGAATTTAATCAATGTGCCCAATAATGCCAGACAGGAGACAAGAGAAAGCTGGCTGAAGTTCAGGAAGTAGTCGGAGCTGTGCATAGAGCCCATTGAAGAGTGCAGAATGAAGGGAGTCAATGGGGTTTCACCCCCAAAATCCACTTCTCAGGATGTAATTTTTTGTCAAGTAATTTGAAAGTTGCATTCAAAAGGGAGGGCTAAGATAATACACTCAGCTGAAAATTGCATTTTTAAGTTATTTTAACTTATCTGTTTAAAAATCCGTTACAAAACTGTGATGACATCACACAATAGCAGAATGCTAGCATGTTCCGGCCAACAATGGCCTAACCTGTGAGACATCGAATGGACATAAGTACTCGTTCATTCGACTTTTGGCCTATAATCTATATTGAACTTGCGGAATCTACAATATTGTTGATTTAACGACAAGCAGATGAAAGAGATACATTTAGCCGTTTAGCCCCATAGACTCTATGGCACTCTATTTCACGCTCTATGGCAGGCAGGGCGGACATATAATTACTTGACATGTTTTATATAAGTGATTATTACTCAAGTTATTTACGCCTGTCGGCTGTGTACGGATGTTGGTTTTTGCTGTTATTTTGTATTGAAGTCTAGTTTGTTTCCCCCCAAAAGGGGGCGGGGACAAATTGACGGTTAAGTTCCCGGATGTGCGTATGAACCGCGTGTACACGTGACGTCACAAGTGGTGGGGCAATGCGAACCTCCAAACTCCATCCTTCGTCCGTTTTTGCCTTTACTGATGCCTTTATGTCTGAGTCCGTTTCGTCCGATGCCTTTATGTCTGATGCCTTTTTGTCTGAGGTTGTTTTGTCTGATGCCTAATTGTACCCCAAATAGCACAAGGCTGTTTGATGTGCTATTTGCATCTGGAAGACGTATTCTTAAGAGCGTTTGCTCATCTGCAGATGTCAAATAGACGTTTAGAAGATGTCTCTAAGAATGCATGTTAAACTGACATCTTACAAACGTCTATTTAACATCTGACAGGAAACGTCCTATAGACGTCTTGCAGATGAGCAAACACTCTTAAAAATACGTCTTCCAGATGTAAATAGGACATCATACCTTGTGCTATCTGGGACGAGACCCGACACGTGTTTTTCCTGAGACCTGAAGCTTTTCAGTCTGAGGCGCAATGCCGTTTTGTCCAATAGACCATTTCACAAGATGTAAACAACACTGGTCCAGAAACACTTCCTGTTTCAGTTTGTAACTGTTTTCTTTATTTCACATGTAAAGAAAACATCTTAAAGATGTTTGTTTAACTTTTTGATTCAGTTTTAAATGTTCTGTTGGTTGTATTTTATCCCAGCTTTTATGTAGTGTTAAAAAAATGAAACGGGAAGTGCTTCTGGACCAGTGTTGTTTACATCTTGTGAAAATGGTCTATAACTGAAGCCTTTTAGTCTGAGGCTCGATGCCTTGTCTTCATATGTCTGAGGATGTCCTAAAATGTACACCGTACGCTCTGCATACGTCATCTCCTTCAGCGCTCTGATTGGTTTTAGGTCTATCCAATTGCGCCCTTAGGCATTTGAGCTACGTCCGTTGGTGACGCCCCTGTGGAAATGATTTGTCTATGAAGCTTTGCCAGACCATAACTCAGTTAAAAACTGTATAACAAAAGTATAAAATAATAAAAAAAAATATCCTTTAGACTTTTTCATGCAATTGAACTGCTGTACTTATAATAAAGATTTACAGCACATGATATTTACTTTTTCTTTATTAGCAACTCATAAAAGAAACCAAACTCATCAGTTTTTCAACAACAGTTTATTATCGCAGTGATTGGTAACAAAAAGAACCCCCATTTAATTCAACTACAAGACCTGTCCTTGTACAGAACTATAGAAATTTTGGGATTGACATGAGAAGAAAAAAAGTAAAAACTCAATTCCTGTCTGAACAGGCAAACCGTAGGATGCAGCCAGAGTATTACGTATGCAATTGCTGTGTGTTGATTCACACAAAATTACACAGAAATTTTTGTATTGAACATCAGTCGGGCTTAGCACAGCTCTAGATATCCTTGATGACATCCTCAAGCTCTTCTTTTGTGTACATGTGAAAGGTCTTGCCGGGCTCTACTGTGGCAAGCTGCGAGCGGAGAAAAGGAAATTGTCAGACCTTCAAATACTTTTACATTAAATCATATTTCACATGAGCGACACCATGTGTGGTGAGGAGCTTGTGCATTACCTCAATGTTAGTGGCATTGAGTTTCTCCTCCATCACTTGTTTCAGAATAGTGAGGGAAGACTTGATGGCATCCTTTAACGTCATGCAACTAAAAAAAATGAAGAGATATTTTATGAATGTTTACTGGGGAACAGAATGACAAGTAAAGTGTGATCATTTTCCCCAAAGCAATTCGATTTATGAAGAAGTCTTTTGGACACTGCTTATTAGATTGCAGGGTCACATGACATGGGTGAGTCTTGTGACCAAAGTTACACTAGTAGAGGCATGACATACTGGAATGGGAAGATGGGTGGACTGATTTCCTGAGCATGTGGCTCAATTTGCTGCTGAAACCAATATCATCTTGATATATCCTGGCTGTGGCATTATGGATCAGATGGCTAAGTTACAGCTTGGAATGTTGTTATATACACATGGAGATGATTTTCCATTATATAAAAGTACATAACTATATAATATAATACATGTTACAGGTTAGTTGACCCCAAATTGCCTATATTTGCCTTTAGAATTACATTATACAACTTGCAAAAATAGTTGCTTGGCGTGCGTGATTTTTTTTTTTTTTTTTCAATATTTACTCAATATCAAATTAGTTTGTGCAGGCTCAAGCAATATTGAGCTCTTCATTCTACTTGAGCATCAAAACTGCACCATCAGATTACTATTTCATTATTAATTTCACCATAAAACCCTAAAGAGTAAATGGAGATGAAGGACAGAGTGGGTAAACAAACCTTGTGGTAAACCTCCTGCAGAGAGCTCTGAGCACCTTCAGATGCTGAGCCAATAGCCCTGGCATCACACTGGACAAAAGTCCCAGAAGGATCCATGTGGATATCTGAAACAAAAAAAAAAGATCAGTGTGATTTACAAACATACTATAAAGTTTTTTACTAATCTAGAAAATCCCAGGTATTCAGAACTTCTCAGAACTTTCTGAATCTTAAAAAAATTTGAATTTTTATGGAATTTATTTATAATTTTAATGTTTTTGATACTACTTCTAGAACTACACAATTTCTAATTCCGTTTTTTGTGAATGCAAATTAAAATGTTCTTTATAATTATAAAGAACACGAGTGCTGCAATTCACTCTGAAACATTCAGTGCATATTTATTTAATTGAATCACAGCCTTACCTTGACAATAATAATTGATAATCGCACTAAGCGATAATGCAATTTCTGTTTATTCGGATTTAATCATGCATCATTAAACTGGGTAAAATTTTAAACAACAAATATTGTAATTATAATATTTTTATACTGATTTCTTGTAGAAGTGCACGATGCAAAGAAAAACTATTGAAATTGTGTTTATGATAGACATAAAATAAATTAAAAATTCCAGGTTTGCTGCACAATTTGGCGAATAAAAAAAAATCTGAACAAAGAACACAGCCAGGATTCACTCTGAAATATGCATATATTAGAGTGTTATAGTGACTTTGTGGTGGCTCTTAAAAATGAATCATTAAATGAAGAAAATAATAACTTTTGTATGGTGAGAAAGTGGTAGAAGTTGTTACCACCTACACGACTTTTTCCTTTCGCTGTCAATTGACACACGTGGGTGATGTCTCTGCAGAAATATCTAATGTAATCTAAATACTAAAAACAAAGAGGTATACTTACAGCTGAGGTCCTTCTCATCCACACCACCAAAAAGCAGAGCGAACACCAAAAGGACGGCTCTAAAGTTAAAAAAAGGACCATTTGTAGTTAAACCACAACTAAAGACTACCGCCCTCAGTGAACTGAAAACAAGTGGAATAAAATCGAAGCCCAACAATGGCTTTTACCATAGACGCCAGGGTCAGCGTCCTCCTCTCCAAACTGCAGAGCGAGGTTAGACACGGCCTGCGTTACGCTCTCCACCGTCATCGCTCTCATTGTAGGTAAACCAGTGGTTCTGCAGAAACACTTACAATATAATCTTTTGCATAACAATTATTACTCAATGGACTCATTGGCTTTGGTGACGATACGGATAATGAAGAAACTTTCACTGACCTGTGTTTCCACTCTTGCTTTGTCAGATAAGTGTTTTAGCATCAGCTATTAAGCCACTCATGGCACAGCCTGTATTAAGAAATGAACATTAGCATTCACAACTAGCTTTATTACCCTTATCCTGATAGAGAAAATGTAATAGAATAGAAGTTTGTCTAACCAATATGAGTGTCGATCTCTACAATCTTTCGATGCTGCTGGGCTCCATCAGAGGAGAAGGGTTATTCTCTTCTCCACAGCGAGACACACTCCCTCTGATGTCTGAATGCCAATGGCTGTGGACCCCAACTGGAAAGACACGCAAAGCAAAGCAAATCAGCACCGACATTCGCTTCTTCAGTACAACAAGAAAAAAGCTGAGAAAGACACAATATGCTAGTAATAAGAAGTGCTACATAATCGATATTATTTCAGTAGCCAGTGTTAGTATTAAAACTCAACATATTATTAAATATACAGAAAAGATTTACCTTGATGGCTTCAATAGCATATTCTACTTGAAAAAGCCTTCCCTCTGGTGAGAAAGTGTTAACTCCTCTGAGGATGGAAAAAAGTCAAATATGATACAGTAAGCATATTCAAATCTTCATTCATAACAATAAACCGTAGAGTTGGTGCATTTATTATGCTGGCAAAACAAAACTGAAAGTAAAAGTTTCAAGACAAGATGGTTACATTAGCTTACATGCTTTGAAAAGAAGTGTGCAAATCTAATTGTATATGTATATATATAAATCATATAATACACACACATACCACAACCATGAAAAGACGTTCATAGCAGTGAAAGCATAAAGAATAAATCAGGTCATTCTTCATCTTACCTGTCATATTCTGATCTTGTTAGAAACATTTTGAAATGCAAATCTATAAAAATGAATAAGAAATTGTTAAAACAGACCTTCAAACTTTAAATGAAGTAAATTAGCAATTAGCAAAACAACAGCTTGCTATGTTAGCAGCGCGATGTTGGCATTGGAGTGCATCCATAACCAATCAGAGACCGGCACCCATTCCACTGATTGGATGATTTTGATATGAAAGGTGGGACTAAGAGTCAACTATCTATTTGATTGGTCGAACCACCATTCACTCAATGACAAGGCATGTTTCGTTTTAACCAAGTCATTCATAGATGAGAGCTTTAAAAACACTTTCAGCGTATTTATTTTCATCTATGCACTTTTAAAAACCCTAATTGAGCTCAATGAGCAGTTTTTCCCATAAGATTGTATACATTTCGTTCTTTATTTTGATTAAACCATGAGAGAACCCATACACATGAGCATCTGCCGTTAGCTAACCGATTTAAGTTTCCACTAAATAAACAACACACGGGCCGTTAAAACAACTTTAGACAATATGCTTTGCTGTTTCAAATGCTTTTGTCCGTTGAGTTGCGACTTCACTGCAGTAGAGCACAACAATAAATGAGTTTCTTACCTTCTGCAGTGGAGGGTGAGTTTGCTAGTTTCAACAGTGCAGGAAGTGTTTATACATAATCGACCGACAAAAACGTTCAGGACAATTCAGGTTCCTACCCTTTAGCACACTGGCTATGATTGGCCGTAATGCTTTATTGTGCCATATGGCGACGATATGAAAATGGCAAACTGCGTAACAAAATAATTATTTACAAATAAAATACACCATTTGTTTAAAATCCAATTATAACGTATGTGAAATTAAACTTAAGGTGGTTAATTCATGTATATTGCAAGCCATTTATGGGATGATATACATTTTTCCCAATAATTTTAAATGCCATGAAAAACATGAAACTGTAAATAAAACGTACTTAATCAAAATTCAATATTTAAATACAATATTTGTTACCTAATAAATGGAATATATTTGTGATTTCTTAGGATAAAATAGGTCATCTTCCCCATAATTTTAACATTATATTCATTCATCACAATATCCACCATTTAAGATATTTAAGCGGCCAATATTTAGATGATAATATTTGTGTTTTCTTTAGCACTTAAACAAGAACATCAAATCCAACGATGTTTATTGTAAATACACAAAACAAAGTTCACGCAAATGGCACTTAATAAACTTGCCTAATGAAATCACCTTTTAATAAAGAACCGTGTTCTTAATATTTGTGCCATTTTATAAAAGCAGTTTATTCATAACCACCGATAAAAGCTATATTTTGTACATGTTTCTCCGTTTCTGGGGATCTGGCAACACAGCAGTGCATTTACGCGTGTAATGTCACTTTAAGAGAAAGTTGAAATCACGTGTTTCACTGTAGAAAGTTTGACAAGTTGGTCGACACAAGTACTCTATTTTTCCCGCTAGCGAAAACCTTGAACGTCATTGTCGTGTGTACTCTTTTTCTGTTAATAACGAAATCAGAAACTATCCTGGAATCGAAGTCTTTTCTATTAGCTACGATATAAAAACACGCCCAAAACATGGAAATCTTACAGGTAATAAACTAACAGCCGTTTGGTTGGTGGTGTTTCAGCTCAGGAGATCGATTGAAGGATTTCGTCTTTATTTTCTCCACTTACAGAAAGTCATGTCGGGGTTTAGTCTGGATTTGGGACCTTTGAAAGAGCCACTGGGATTTATCCGAATCCTGGAATGGGTGAGTTGCTCCGATCATTCAGTAGTTATCCAAATGTCACATTGTTTATTTTTGATGGGTATGACAGTTGATACACTCTTGCAAATGTCTTTAAACACTGTATTATGCGATCATATCCACGCACCTTTAGTTTAAACGTATGA
This sequence comes from Hybognathus amarus, assembly GCA_030378365.1. Classification (NCBI taxonomy): domain Eukaryota; kingdom Metazoa; phylum Chordata; class Actinopteri; order Cypriniformes; family Leuciscidae; genus Hybognathus; species Hybognathus amarus. The sequence goes on along the minus strand of JAQIUQ010007201.1, from coordinate 265,348 downwards.
AACAAGTTCGTTTCAGTCACATATGGTATTGTTGTTTTGTCAATAAGGGCCAACACCCCTTTCAATTTATTGACAACTGGATCAAAACTGGTATATTTTCCATTATTATGGTCATCTAGACATACACCCATCTTTACATGTGTCATCTGATAGGGATTGTGCTCTGGAAATCTTCTCAAGCATACAAATGCATGCAAATTTATACAAGTCCTGCCTTGCAGAATTAAATGGTGTTTACATTGCCAACTGTAGGAGCAACACAGATAGTCATGTTTGCCACATGCGCATAAGAGACTCCTATGGTGGACTTTAGACTAATACTACATATACCACTTAGAACAAAGGAAAATCTAGGCTATAAAGGCTATAAAACACACCTACCTGCAGGGTTCTCAGACTGATGTGGGTAACTAGGCCTCGACTCATTCTCTGGAGGTCATTAACCTACTAAGAAATCAGGCTGGATATGAAATTAACTTTTTGATTCAGTCTGATCTGATTTACGTGCTGTACAATTAAAGGGATAAATCACTTTGAAATTAATTTTATATGTCTTATCTTACCTCAAGGGCATCCAAGATGTAGGTGTCTTTGTTTTCGCAGTATTTTCAATTTTGATATTTTAAGGTCAAACTGTTCATGTCTATCAGTCATATAATGGAGGTCTATGGGATCCACCTCAAAGAGCATGCACAGAGAAGTTCAAAATTAAACATGATTTAATGACTCGTAAATGTAAGTACACGTTCGATGGCCTAAAACACTTTGTGTGATAAAACAAACAGTTTTATATCGCTTTTACCTCTTGTCGTCACAGGTAAAAAGAGGCGTAAAAACGATATAAATAGCTGTTCATTTTCTCACACAAACTGCTCATTTCGTGTCTTAGGCCATCAATGTGTACTTACATTTACAAGTCATTTGAATCTATGTTTAATTTGGACTTCTCTGTGCATGCTCTTTGAAGTGGTGACCATAGACCTCCATTATATGACTGACAGACACAACGGTTTGACCTAAAAATATCAAAATTTGAAACTACTGCGGTAACAAAGACACCTACATCTTGGATGCCCTTGAGGTAAGCTAAAACATACCAAAATTTATTTCAAAGTGAACTATCCCTTTAAGTTTTGATGATCTAGAATGTAGAAGCGTTCTTCAGAGGGTCATGGCTTGTGAGCTAAATATATTTTTGTTTGTCCTCAGTTTGGTTGTAGACTAGACTGAAATTCAATCCAGTTGGTCTGATATAGTTCAGAAATCCAGAAGTAGAAGCTAACTGCCACAAAATTCAGTGCTGATATGTGACACTATACCTGCGCAAACACAGACGTAAATATCCGACAGCACTGATACCAGCCAAGATCATTTTTAGAAGTGATGTTATATGTTTAGAAAAAGAATCGCAGCTGCTTTTGCTGAAATAAAAAGAGTTAAACAGCTTCTCAAACAATTTTGTCCAGTGGGAATTGGTTGGACGGTTGTGGTTTGCTATTGGTCCATCTCATGTGAGTGACAGGTTGCTCCGCCTTCGCTCCCAGTAAATACGTCATCAGAGAATAGAATAGTGATGGAAAGTGCGAGTTCTTTTCCGCAAAGTTTGTTTCAATGAACCGGTTAAAAAAACCCAGATTCACCAGTTAGTTTATATAATGACACAATTATGTCACATATACCCAATGCTATTATTTTAAAGCACCCAATAATGATGTGAAACACAGATGCTTTACATCTATAGTGAATTAATTAGTCTTAATCAACTTTCTTTGCATAAACCATTAAATATCTCTTTAATTTCAGCTCCTGCTTCAGTCACCCGCTCAGCTCATCGGTCTCTTTGTCCGAACGGTTTCCTCTGTACTGATGACTCGTGAACTGTTGTAACCATTAACTGACTCTGCTGTTGATGCAATCCGTTCTATTTGTTACACTTTATGCTTTTCAGCAAAAGACATCAGAAATCACATGATAATGACATTTACATTTTGCCCCCTTAAAGAAACCTTTGGCAGACAGTTCCCAGCATGTCTGACCTATCCGTACTCCTCTCAGTTCAGTTTACTGTTTACCTTAAAGGGATACTTCAGGATTTAGCATTAAGCTGTGTATTAGTAGGAAACCTGTAGTATTTTCAAATTAACGTGCTTTCCACCCTCATATCCCCCTTAGACGAAAGATTTTATGTTCTTTTTGTCTGGAAAAATCCTCAGATGACACAAAAATCGTCATTTTGCATCATCTGAGGATTTTTGGGCTAAAGACTACATTCCGTAGTAGGCATAGATATCCACAATAAACGCTAGATGTCTTGCGGCAGAGTTTCTATCGTCGTCACCGCGGCCATCTTGTCACAGGCAAGCTGATGTAAGATGAGTGATCAACACGAACACAAATGCTCTTATCTCGTTGAAATCTTGATGGATTTACAAATGGTTTGGTTTCTTACAAACGTTATTAACATGGCTATAATTCTGGATGATTATTTATTTAAACACTTATTGATTAAACTGAAATATATACACTTGTAGTAGTGTATAGAGTATTTATAAAGCTGCCTGTGACAAGATGGCCGCCAGGTGCAGACGTGGACCTCCATTGGCCAGCAGCGTGGATGAGATATCTAGCCTTTATTGTGGATATTAATTGTAGTAGGGCCTTCCGCATGCCCTAACCCGCCCATAGAGGGCGATTCTCACTCACAGAATGAACACATAGTGTCGGCCATCTTTTTTTGGAAGCTAATCTAGCAGGATCTTGTTCTGTGGAGAAAGCTGAGTGGTAACTTTAGGGGTTACCATCCTCTTTTTCCCGGACATGTCCGAGCTGTTGATGTCCAGGATTCAGCTTTTGCTTTCTGCAGTCGCCATTCATTGTTCACATGCACAGCTTTTGTTTCAATCTAACTGAATTCATTGCGATTGGTAAATCTGAATGTAGTGTTTACATGAACGCTAAACAAGTGATTGGTTGATGTGCGTTTTAACATTGCTAAGAAAATTCCCGCTCCTCCGTGAGAGAAACGAGACCGGTGAGTCTCACAGGTGACTTGCGCCGTTCTCCCGCGGCCCTCACTCGTCCCGCTCGCCACAGTAAACATGATGAATGGCAACTGTAGAACGCAAAAGCAGAATCCCGGACACTTTGGGCGATCTTCGAAACACATTTTCAGGCAGACTCATCACAGACTCTAGTAGCTTAGACTTGTCTGTACCGCTCTGTTACCGGTTAGGTGTGGCCTCCTAGGGCAGTGAAGCAAGTGCATTCTGGGAGTTGTTGTCTTTCATCCACATATGCCAAAAATACATTTTCTGGCTTTTCTCAGTCTAGAAAACTCCAATTCAAAAATACTTTTGTTTCCTAGGTGAAGTATCCCTTTAAAGGAATGCTGGAGTTGGCAAAAACCAGCATCATAGGATCATATACTCCTGAATAGGGGCATATTTCAAGACTGTGTGAGTGTCAGGCACATCCGAAAGTGAGTTATGATTGAGGAACTTCTAAATCTGTGCTGACTCGAGCTTGAAACTGTTTAAGATGGGCACATCACATGCATTTAAAAAATAGTTATGTGTTGTGCACAGATAGTGATGTGAAGTGACGTGAAGGCAAGGTATACTCGGAATTTGTCCGCTACATTTAACCCATCCATGTTAGTGCACACACACATTAGGAGCAGTGAGTAGTCACACACACACACACACACGCACTGCAAACCGTAGACACACAAACCCAGAGCAGTGGGCAGCCATTTTTGCTAGGGATGCACCGATATGAAAATTTTGCCTGATACCAATAACCGATAATTCTTTATATTTAATAAGCTGATAACCGATATATCTGCCAATAAACTTTAATCCAAATTTTTATCTAATTACGAGGCTGATTACAAAAAGAAAAGTCTCACAATTAAATCCATGTCCCAAGCGCACAATTATAATGATGTTCTCATTATAGTATTGTTTAGCCGATATGACAGATTTGCGCTGCACATGTTGTACTCGAATCGTATTTTAATTTTTTTGAAGAGATTTCAATCATATTTCAAGAAATTCGAAAACATAAACAGTGCTCAACAAGTGTCTCAGCTGAAGGGAATAATACATTATTTATCGGCTTTAATATATCGGCCACATTTTCTTACCAGGCCGATAACAATAACATTAAAAATGAACATATACCAATACCGATATGCCGAAATATCGTGCATCCCTAATTTTTGCTGTAGCGCCCAGTTAGATGCCTTGCTCAAGGACACCGCTCTTCGAGTCCAACTCTTTAACCATTGGGCCACAACTGCAATATTTCATGAAAAAACAAGAATTGTCCATTTTTTATTTCTCTGTGACTTTAAATGTTGTCTAGGCCTTTGTTTCTTGGCGACATCTTTTTCTTCTCTCACCTGGCAGGTTTTACATCTCTTTCGCTTTTGCCAGACAGACCCTTTGTAAACATTTGCACTTTGCAAACAGTTTTGCTTTGGCTTTGCGAATCAGTATAATTCCCAACTGCAAGGTGGTTAAGAAAAGAAAAGGTGCAATTTAACACTATAGTGTGTTGTTTTGGATCCTTTGTGTGGAGGTAATGAAATTTCAGCAACTTAATCCAGGTGCTGTTTACAAGGGGGGACACATTTCATCACAAACTCATTTGAAGTAATCCCAGAAAACGAAAACCCACAGAACAATGTTAGGGCCCTATAATTTCTGCGATCACGGAATAAAAAGCACACTCTTTTTACAACTAAAATAACAGCATTTTTTTTTTGAGAATGTCCTGAATTGCAAAAACTGTAAGGAAACAGGCGGTTTGACACATTATTTACGCAAGAAGCAAGAATGTCAGCCACTCCCTACAAAATCAGCATGTGTCCGCTGTGATGTTTTTGCTTTTAACGACCACAGTCCAGTCTTCCAGTAATAAAACAACAATGGAGGGGAAGTATTGGTCGCTAACAGGTAAACTTCTGATCAGGTTGACCGTGCTGGTCGAGGTTCATTTACACAAAGACGCTCTTTAATAATCGCTCGCTGTGTGTAGGTGTGCATTCCAGCGTGAACGTGGCATCTCGGCCCACCATGCGGTTCTGTTTGGTGTCAGGCACCCTTAGTTGGCTCGCTGTGCTTCTCTGTGCCAAGCACCTGCACCACACACACGCTGACCAGGAATGAAGCCAGAGTCTTGGCGGGGTGAAGATCACACACCCACTCTTCAGAATGCAGATGATTTTCATGGCTGCAAAAATCATGCTATTTTTAGAATCATTTTGGGGTGCAATCCAGACCAGCGTGTCTCAGAGGATCAGATATCTGGTTTAGTCGAAAGAAGAAAACTATCTGAGACTCTGCCGGAAAATAGACTGTTTAGGGCTGTCAAACGATTAATCGCATCCAACATAAAAGTTTGTGTTTACATAATATATGTGGGTGCACTGTGTATAATTATTTTGTATATATATAAATGCACGCACATGCATGTATATTTAAGAAAGAAATATTATTTATGCATAAAATATTTATTTTTATGTATAATAAAAATTATATATAACAGTATATATAAAAATATTTCTTAAATATATACAAGCATGTGTGTGTTTTTATATATAGAAAATAACTATTCACTGTGCACCCACATATATTATGTAAACAAACTTTTATTTTGGATGCAATTAATCGTGATTTATCATTTGACAGCCCAAAGACTGTTTATCTGGATTAATTTATCACTTCAAACATATTAGAAAAAAAAAAAAATATATATATATATATATATATATATATATATATACATACAGAGTACTATTTTCTATGAATTATATAAAAGCTGTCAAGAAATGTAATATTTAAAAATCTCATTGTAAATGAAGTCTATTTATATTTAGGGTAATTATTAAAAGTATTTTTATTTTTTGAAATTCTATAAAATATATTAATTCACATAAAATTTTAGACAATGAGGCCTATTCTTTGGACCATTGTAATATTTTGCACTCTGACCAATTTATTTTTGAAGATCCCTAACATTATTTTTTTTAGTATGATTTATGTATATTAGGGCTGTGCAAAGATTAATTGCGATTAATCGCATCCAAAATAAAAGTTTGTGTTGTACATACAATATATGTGTGCTGTATACATAAATGCATCCATGTATATATTTAAGAATTTATTTGCACGTAATACTGTACTGTATATATAAACACATAATCTATATTATATATAAATATACATATGTTATATATTAATAACACATTTTCTTAAATATTATATACAAAATAATTATACACAGCACACACAAATATAGTATGTAAACACAAACTTTTATTTTGGATGCAATTAATCGCATTTAATCTTTGCACAGGCCTTCTATATATATATATATATATACATACATGTACATGTATAAAAAAAATTTTCACATAAATAATACAGTGGCATTTAATGACGTTTTATTTAGATTTTCAGTTTTCATTTTAATTTGTGTTAGTAATTTTGTCATATTTCTTAGTTTGTGTATCTCTTCAGCTTTATTATATTTCAGTTTAAGTCATTTTTATCACCTCAGCTTAAATTAGAAAAGTTGATCCTCTTTCCCTCCTACAAAATTTCTCACAAAGGACTTCTGGGACAGAAATTCTGCATCCCACTATTGTTTTTCTTGTATAATAGGAACTGTTTCTTAAAAGATCCTTCCATGTTTCTTAAACGGGGTTTCACAGAGACACTTCAGTGATCGAACAATCCTTGGAATGCTTTAATATGTAGCTAAATTGTAAAACTTTAACTTGGTTTGAATATTGGTGTTTCGTTTCCACTGACTGACTCTCAAGCTGTGTGTAGAGCTGTCTTAAAGGGATAGTTCACCTGAAATTAAAGTCTGTCATTTTACCCATGAAAGAGTCATATGGTTAGAAACAATATGAGGGTGAGTAAACTATCGCTTTAAGCATTTCTTCTTCACAATATGCTTCATTCCAAGTTCAACAGTGCTCTTTTGTTTTACAGCATGGCTCTTTAAAGGTTTATCTTTTTTTAATGATTGCTATAAATCCTGTCACTTTTGTTTTAAGCAAAACACCTTAGAAAGAGGGGGGCAGACTGAGCACTGAAAAAAGCCTGCAGAATCTATAAATCAAAGCTGTGCTACTGTAGTTATTCTCACAATGTCTGCAAAAGCCACTTCCTGTGTGGAAGTGAGGCGTTTGTAAAAGGAAAGCAGCGAACCACGTGCCAGGATATGTGTGAGTCAGCAAGGGAAAAGCATTGGCGGATCAAGCACTCAATCCATTTCACTCTCATTTATCATTTCACCTCACTGACAGCTGGTTTAAATTCATGTTGAATTCATGATTTCATTCATGGTAATGGAATCTTGTTTTCTGTCTAAAATGCTAAAGCATTTTATGCATTTATCTTATGCTAAAGCTGTTAAACCGTCACTTATACAATTCAGGCACAACACATTTTTAAATCCACCACATCCTATTGTAGTGGTCAATTCAACTAAAGATTTATAATGATCAAACATGCTTACATGAAACTGAAAATAAATGTTCACATTTTCAGACTTCTGTAAACTGGTTAAAGTCAGTGCTGATATCAGAACCGATATATATGACAACTGCTCTGTAATGATTTTATAGAAAATGCTACACAGATGTCTTATTATCATGATTATTGTGGTTTCAGATTTTCACCATTTGTGCCTTTGCCACCACTGGTGGTTATGTCGGATCGACTGTGGTAACCCATAACTGTGGTAAACTCGAAAATATTTCTGCTCATTTTGGATATCCTTTTAGGTAAAACAACCACATTTCTTTTACAAATTATTTCAAAATAAAGTTGTTGTTTTTTTTTTCATTGTTAAAATGCTGTTCAGCAGTAAGCCATTTACAATTTGTAGAGATGCACCGATACTACATTTCTCTGCTGATACCAATATAGCATATTATTTAGAATGATATCTAGCCAATACCATTGTTTGATTTCTCAAGGAAACAAATCTCCCCCAAATAATGCTGTAAACTATATAGGGAACCCTCTCATTTGAAACATTACTACAATACTAGAGGTTAAAGGTTATATTCAACTGGTAGTTATTTTCAGATACAATAATTATAACTCTGTTGCACATACGGTAGTTTTCATAAACACTTGTCTTAATGCAAATTGATTCAAGCTAGGGGTGCACGATATATCGGCCACCATATCGGTATCGGCCGATATTTGCTCATTTTTATGTTATCGTTATCGGCCCGTTAATAAAATTTGGCAGATATATTAAAGCTGATAAATAATGAATTATTTCTTTCAACACTTGACACTTAAGATGCTCACTGTTCAACATGATTGATCTTAATTGCTTGAAATATGATTGGAATCAAAAAGGAAAATATAGTTAAGTGCAAAATGTGCTGTCATATCGGTTACATTCAATTATAATGAGAACATTATAATTGTGTTAGGAGACCGATTTTAATTGTGAGACTTGTTTTCAAAAATGATATAAAAATTGGATTTAGATTTATCGGCCGATATATCGGTTATTCGGCTTTCAAATATAAAGGATTATCGGTTATCGGTATCTGCCAAAATGTTCATATCTGTGCATCCCAAATTCAAGCATAATTAACAGTTATTCAGCTCCTCTGTTTTCTTAATGCTTAAATGCTTACCGATTACTGGCAGATACATGAGTGCATCTCTAGTATTTTGCTTAACAAAAAAAAACACATTAAACATGTGACTCCTACTTATCAGGCTCCCAAGTCAGCCATACTACATTGCTTATTGCAATAAGACGAACGTGAACGTGACCTACCTGCAGGGAGACTTCTCCTCCTCGGCTGAGTTCTTCGTCGCTGTGGGGGTCTTGGGCTTCCTGTATTGTACTTTCACCCTCATCCTGTACTTGGGCTACCAGCACGTTTACAGGGAGTCTAACCGGGTCCCAGCATTGTGAGTCATCAGTTAATTCTTTTTTTTTATGAGTTTCTTCATTTAAAAAAACTCTTCTTTTTTTAAGAGTTTGTGACTTCTTGTTTAGAATAAAATGATTTTTGTGATACAGAAGATTTAATATAATATTAAAATATGTTTAGTGATGATTTTTTACTGATTTGATTTACAGTTTATTCATTTATGGCTGACCAATATGCATTTTTCAGTAGACGTCTTTAGGGCAGCCAATATAATTTCTGTATGATACAGTTTAATTGTTGCAAATGTGCTGTTTATTAGATTTAAAGTGCCCCTATTAAGCTAAAGGTTCTAAATTGTGTTTTGGAGGACTTCTACAATAGTTGGTCAAAAACACTTTCATTTTCTTTTTCACTTGTTTTCTCACAGTGTCTCGAACAGTTGAAGGATTAATAAAAAATGTATTTACATTACAACGATGTACAAAAAACAGAAAAAATATATAAAATATAATATCACGTATTATAGCAGTCAAGACATTCCCCATTCACACGGATCCAGGAGAATGACTAAAAACGCTGTGTTTTGCATGCCAGGTCAGTAGTTGGCGATGTCACTTTGTAAAAAACACTACGCACCTATAGACTGAACACGAACATTTTTTCAAACATTTAGAAATTTTTGTAGTTTACACTGAGAAAATAATGGTGCACTTTGAAAACTAGTTTCAAAAGTTTGCGTTTTCAGGCCCAAAAAATGCTATAGTCGCAGTTAGAGCCAGAACCATATATCAGCAGACCGATATTATCGGCCGATATTTGGCATTTTCCAAACTATCGGTATCGGCAGTTATAATGGTCGATAAATATATATTTTAAAAATAAAATAAAAACGGATGAAAACACGCTTGAACCATGTCATGAGTGTTGGAGTTGTATAGTTTGTCCACCAGAGGGCACTCTACACTGTCCCTGTTGGCAACACTCGTTGAGTTGGTCACGATACTTACATTGCTTGAATAACAATTAAAAGAACATCCCCATCAGTTCTCTTAACTCAAATAAGCATGAGAGAATTTGTGACTATTATGTCCAGTTCTGCTGCTGTTAAATAAGCTGAGAGTGAAGCGGAATTAGCTTGTAATAGTTACGTTACGTTGTTACAGTGTAGTTGACTGACTGTCCTTTTAACTTTTGACAATGTGACAGAAGTATTTCTTTAATAGCGCGTGACAGTTATAGCAATGAGACTAATCATCTCTCCTTGGCCTGTTATATTGAAAATGTATGTTTTACACTTTGCAGTATGATGTTATCCATTGCTAATTTATGGCTCATCATAGACTCAGCGAACCACAAAGCTAGCTAATGCCACGATCATCAGTCTGTTCTATTGTGACAATAAAAAGAAAGTTTCTTTTAAAATGCATTATCATATTATTTTAGTTAATACTCATAAATAATTACAAATAACTAATGTTAGGGAAATATGTTAATGTTTTGTTGCGCGTTTCTGGAAAAAATAAAAATAAAAAAATATCGGCCGATATATTGGAATATCGGATTTTAAAACCCAAAAATATTTGTATTGGTGTTGGCTTTCAAAAACCTTTATCGGTCGGGCTCTAGTCGCAGTGTTGGGAAAGTTCAGTTCACACATTTTAAAATGCTCAGTTCATAGATCATACTTAAAAAAATTAACTAGTTCATTCATAGTTATTTTTTCCATATATTGCAAGCTTTTTTTTGATTATTATTATTGCCACATCCCATATACAGTACAACCACAGACAACAATTATTTTATCAACAGGCAGTTTGCCCAGAAATGTAAGATTTTTCCCATCCTCACCGACCTTCGTCATAAAACCTGTTTAAATAATCATACGACGCCTCCTCGCTTGCTGCTTTGTCGACAGCGGCCACGGCGCCGACACTGCTGGCTGGTGTTGCCAGATTGGGTGTTTTTTGGTTGTTCAGATTGGTTACATAAAAAATGCATCATGCACTTTCATCTTTTAAACTTTGCAGACCTTTTACATTCACAAACCGCTATATTACACACTGCATGACATGAAAAACATAATAGGGGCACTTTTAAGGGAATTTGTGTGCATTGATTTTGCAGTATTTACTCAAAATTCACATGTAAACTTTTTATAGAAAACAAGTATTCATTGTAAAGACTGTACTTTTTGGACTGCTTTTGTGTTTTGTCCTTTTGACAGCAACATTGTCTCCTACAATTCCCGCAAACAAGGCTTGATATCCCAAACTTTTATCTGTTTCCTCTCCAGGATCTGATTGTGACTGGGATCTTTGCGTTCTTGTGGCTGGTGTGCTCCTCTGCCTGGGGAAAAGGCTTAACAGATGTCAAGTTTGCTACAGATCCTGAAAGGCTAATCCATAATTGTCTGCCTGATGTATGCACAGTTAAGAATCACCCCTCGATGGGCCGTCTCAATGCCTCCGTGGTAAGGACGACCTGTTAGTTCTTCTTCAAATTAACCCTAGTTAATACCTTGAACATTTCTTTGGGCAATATTTTACTCGAGTTGATCTAAACCTGGCCTGACGTACCTCACATTATCTAACATTGCTCTGACTTGAGGCAGATCTATTTTTACAACTTTGTTTTGCACAAACCTAACTGACCATGGCAGACCGTTTTACTCTGACATTTGACACTTAGGCCTTCAAATTATGAACATGATCAAAACTTTGCTGAAAAACCTGTTGTACACACATGCGTTCTATCGCCTGATTCATAGTTGGTACTTTTAAGGAAGTAAAATGCCTTTTAGTATAATTCTAAAAACATCCTACTTCTATGAACTCTTTAATTATTTATAAATGAAACTTACAAAGAATAAGTTGAAGCAACTTAGGTTTACTTCATTATCCATTCATCATCTTTTAGAAAAATATGTCAGTATTCAATATGACAATATGAACATTTATTTGTACATCTCTCAATCATCATCGTCGTATTGCATTGGACTATATGTTTGCCCCCACAATAAAAACTACAGAGCTTTGATCATAAATCTAAGCATTTAAATATCGTCTTACTAATATAATTTATTGGGAGACAACTGATATCATCTTAATAATGCTTTTTATGTATACTGTTATAAAGTTGCCATTGATTTTCATGAAAACCTTTTACTTTATGGCCACATAAATATCAGTTACTGCACCAAACTGCTTATTTTTTTTCATTTTGGATATCTGTATAAAACTGAGGTGTGTCATTCCTCCTCAAATATGAGCAACATATGCTACTATATCATGCTATATGAGCCATAAAAGCCTAATGTATCAAATACAATACTCAACAAAAAACGCAAATGTTATATAAAAACTATTATTTCAAATGTCAGGCTTTACAGGTTTAAGTTTCATTTTACTATTTCAATATGAAAAGCCCGTGCCATGATGGGTTTGATTTTCGAGTTGATGAAACCAAACCAAACAAACTTTTGAAATTGTCTTTAAAAATCATTTGCTATGTAGTTACTTTTAATTTGAAGTGGAAACAGGGGGAGTGACTTTTATTAATCAGACATGCGGTCTAAGTTGTTAAAAGACAAACCTCTTTTATTGAAACGCAAGGACTGGAAGCACAGCTTTCATAAATGGCTGGCTGAAATGGTTGCTTCCATTAGTTTTTCTAAAGCCAATACCTTTAAAAAAATTGAAAAAGTCTGGGTCCACCTCCTTAAGTATCTATCTAAGAGTTTAAATATGTTTGGGCATAGATGTAATATGCATGACTGTCTTTTTTTTTTTTTTTTTTTTTTCACTCCATCTTTTTTATTTTTTTATTTAGTGATTTAAAGTGTAATTTCTTTCTCTGTCTGGTGGGGGATATTTTTATATAACATTCTTTCTGTAAACTTTTTGTGAGACTTGGATATGTTTTGTGTTTTACAAAAAAATGACAAAAAAAAGTTAAAATTACACCACGATTTAGAAATAATCTCAAAGACCTGTAGGAGAAAAGTGTGGTTCAATGTGAGGAAATTGTCCTTCTAAATGTATCTTTTCTTTTTTTCTAGCTTTTTGGATTCCTGAACCTGATATTGTGGGCAGGGAACTGCTGGTTCATCTTCAAGGAGACTCCGTTCCATAAGCCGGCCAATCCGCCAACCAACGCAGAGGAAGGAGTTTCCACTTCCTAATACGAAAAGACGGCCTCCTTCCTCTCCTGTCCATCCGTTCATCAAGCAGACCACATCATCGTTTGTTCATGCAAAAGATTTGTTTCTAGCTCCATGCATTGCAGTTCACTACATTATAAATGCCATAAGCTGAATTCATTGTTTCTTTATGATTTTTATTTTTATTTTAGGGTCTGTTTGATGGCCCTGTCAGATGATAATCCTGTCAAGCAGGTCGTCTGAAGCAAAACAAAAAAGCATTTCTAACTTGTGTTCTGGGTTATTGATGTTTTTTTTATTATTAATTTGTCTAATTTGGTAAAAAGATGACCTGCATCTCAATAACTCTAAATATCCACTACAATGCATTCGAAAGCTCGTATGTGAGCACTTAAAACACTAGCACTCTAATATTTAGCTCTAGACATTTAAAGCTTGACTTTCCTTGTAGTTTTTAAAAACTATTTATTTGTTTAAGTGCCTTTTCATTTACAATCACGATAGGATGTTTATGCACACCCAAAACACCTTTGACAATTAAGTCAACTTACTTTTGTCAGAAAAGGATAAACTGAAAAATATAGCCATAAAGCCTCTGATATTTAGTCTATAGCCTTTATTTTACATCCTTGTGTGAATTCTTTGAGTTGACTCTTTTTGAAGTGGTATTTGGTAATAATAGTTACTACGCCAAAGGCCATATTTCATTTGCTATCAGAAAAGATATGTTAACTATTTAACTAGTCATCGTTCAACTGAAGAAATCACTTGTTTAATTGTTTTTCTACTGTTCAGAGAAGTAATATCATTATTTGTATTTGGCTGTTTGACTTGACACTGAGAATTAAGCGTTTGTATCACATGGGTCGATGTTTTTATTTGCAAAAATGAACATTTAATTTTGTGCATCTGTGGCATATTTTACCATCATTTTTTACAGAGAGATACATTTATGGGGATTGCATTCAGTTTAAACTTAAAATAGAGTAATTGTTCAATAGCTGTGCTTTGTCTGTGTGCAGTTTATGTTCTGTTGAAAATTGGTTGGTATTTGTTTAATTTTAAATTGGCATTTTTTAAATTATATTCTTAAGTAGTTGTTTAATCATAAGATTATATTTCAAATTAATATTCACTGGTACATCTAAAGGATTTAATCCAATTACCTGGTATGTCAACATAGCTAGACAAAGTAGACTTAAACATAAAATAATTAATATAGTTGTGAATAAAGGGGAGAAGTTCAAAGTGCCATCTAAAAATCTCAAGAGAATTTCCTCCTGTCACATAGTGTCTAACTTTTGTCCTGAAGCAATCTTCAATTTTGGTTGTGACTTTTGGAAAAGTATAGGCCTACTTTTTTTGTTGTATTTTGTATATCTGTGCTAAGTTCAGAAGGAAAATCTCCACAAAGGCTGATTTTCGTTAGTATTAAAAGAGGAGAGTTGTAAATATTGGTTCGTGTTTTATTTCCAAAAGGCTGCACTAGGTGGTAGTGTTGTAAACGCAATAAATTAATCAAACTAAAACACACACAAGTTTATGGGGGGATGAAGATAATAAAAAAATAGGCAAATCACAACACACGTAAATGATAAACGTGATGTCCTCCATACTTTCTAACTAGCACACCGAAAATATTTAAAGCTATTTCTCTGAATTTTGGAACCATTCAGATTTTTGCTTGTGGTTTATCATAACAATTCTTATAAAAGTATATAAACAATTTCGTTTTGTTTTTTTTAATATTAAGAATGTGATATACTGTTCAGTTTAATGTCAATGGGTTTAAATCTTTGTACAGTAAAAATAGCGAAAATACATAAAAACTAAAATAAAACAAGTAATAATGCAAAGAAATTTAATAAATAAAAACCAGATGTAAAAAAAAATCTACATTTCGAAGAACAAGTGCGCGCACACGCAGGTTCCCTCTGCGCCAGCGGGAGCGCGCGATGTGACGTCAGCGCCTTGCCGCGCAGTGATGATGGCGGTGCGTGAACGCGCAGTTAAAGTAATGGCTGCTCTGGAACGGCGGGTGCCTTGTCTCGATGATTTCGTGGGCCAAAGCTGGAGCGTCTGGACGGAAAGAGCCAACCTGACAGCATCGGAGGGTGAGTGAGCACTTCGTTGCCGCTATTTCTCCATCAACCACAAAAAAGTCTCACGGATGTGCTTTATTTTCGTGGAAAAGGCACGGCATCCCATACCATGTTACCCAAACAAAGAACCTGCCGGGTCCTAGTGCCGGCCGGTTTACGCGCTTGCGCTCTCTCTCAGATCAGTGTCGTCATAATAGAACGTGTTCCGTGTTCGTTTAGTCTGGAACTTCAAATATAGCAAACGCAATCAGTTTGAAACCACGAATCTCGTTTTTGTCATCGGGCACATTATCAAATCAGTTAATAATGCTGCCTTCATTTGCAGGTAGTTTTTATTTTGGCCCCACCCACAGAAGAGCTTGTGCTTCACAGATGACCAGTTCATGGCACAGATTGCATTTCACATTGAAAATCTTGGGGAATAAAACCTAAACTATTGGCTTGATCCCACATTATTACTCCCATTAAACATCATAGTATGCGTAATTCAATACATGTCCCTTTTTCTCACAGTTTTGACTCCATATAGTGCATTCAAGACTGTAACCATCTATTCTGGACCAAATATAGTCCACCTTAGAAGAACCCATCATAGATCTGAATATTGGAGGGGACACGTCCTTCTCAATGTTTACCATGTTTCCGGCCTTTTGGATTGTTGGATTTGAAGGTTGGATGTATATAAGAGACCCATATGTGTTGGTAAAGCATTGATGGATAATGCTTGAATAAAGGTCATGTTTTTATGTACTCTCTCTCTACACTTCCTCCCATCACTTTTCATAGGGTCTGATGGAGATGAATACAGCAAGAATGGCAAAAAAACGATGGAAACCATGACGCTGAGGAAAGAGGGTATGCCCTATATACTTTACTTCGATTTCATCAGGAGACGGCGATATTATCATTAAACGCCCCCATTTAGTGTTGGACTGATATATAAGCTCAATAATTGGCCGGTGTTTGGCTGTTTTAAGATTATCAGCATTAACAAATAATGTGGTGGTTCTTCCTCTCAGGTTGAACATCTATAAACAGCCTTATAAAGGTATAATAAACATGTTATTTTGTGAAATTCAAGTGTCATGTTTTTTCATTTAATATCAGTAGTTTAAATTAAACTGCTATTATTACAGTGTTATAAGGTGAACTCAGGTAAATTACCCAGTTTAAACAGTGCAATTTACCTAAATTCAACCTATCAGCATTATGTAATCCATCAACCACCCTTCTCTTTAAATGTTGGTACAAACCATTGAAATTCCCACATTGGTTGACCTGTAAACCCATTGTAACATACTGTAATTTCATTCTTGTAGCAAAAACCCTGTTTAATTACCATTTTTCTAATGAAGACCATTGGAGTTTTTCAATTATGACTAAGAAAGTAGTGGTCAACCTAAATGTATTTGTTTTCTTAAAACAACACCAACGTGGTAGCTATGTCAATATGCACAATATTTGTCAGGTGAGAGACTAAAAATTGTTGGATTTATTTTTTGGTCAACAATTAAGAAAATTACTGACAGCCTAGTTGATTGAATATATATATATATATATATATATATATATATATATATATATATTGATTCTGTTTTCAGTTTTAAGAGAGTTTTAACTTAATCGTGCAAGCTGACATAGCTTTTGACCACTGCTGATAATCAAATTTTGTTTGATTTTGAACATATAGCTTTCATAATATTGGACGTCCAGTAGTATGAGCTGCCTAGCATGTTTAGTTAACTTAAGTCCTTCTCTGTGGAAGAATGTGTGCATTTAGACACATTTTCTGTAATATGAGTTCATCGTTAATTTGTCCCGATTGTTTTGTGCCTCTGCAGATATGTCCATCTTCGGTCATTATCCTGGGCACGATGACTTCTTCCTGGTGGTGTGTGGTCACTGCAGTCAGGTGGTGAAGCCTCAGGCATTCGAAAACATTGCGAGAGGAGACATGGCCCTCTGGGTAAGCTCTATGCACACCTCCGCTCCACCCCACCTCCACCTCAGCAGCAAAGACCTCGCCACGGACACACCCCTCCCTCCCACGGCACCTCCTCCTGGAGTGGCAGGAACCAGAATGTCGGGCCCCGCGGGCGTCTCCGCAATCTCCCTCTGACTCCGCCTCAGTTCAGACACTCAAAACCTCCGAAAGATGGAGTTTGGTAAGATTAATGAATCTGATCTTGTTATTTTGTGTTTATGGGATAATTCACCCAAAAATTGTCATATGTCGTTCCAAACCTGTAATGTTTTTGTTCATCTTCGAAAGATATTTTTATTGAAATCTCATCAAGTCTATTGACCCAAAACTCTGATGTTCAAAACGTTTATAAAGAGTCTGTTAAAAAAAACAACAACCACCTTTTAATCTAAGTTTTCTGAAGTGATGCGATCACTTTATACGATGAACCGTTTTAATTTAGGCCTATATTCACATATTAACATTGGTACGCGAACATAAACAGAAGCTCAACCATGCTTTCTTGACGCATGAGAATGAACCTCACTAGTTCTTGCTCCTCAAGTGCACATTCTTGATCTTCCGTTTACAAAATTTGAAAGCAATTTGTACGTTCGCTGATAAATTTTAAATGTGAATAAAAGCCGAAATTAAATCTGTTCATCATATTAAACAAGTCTCTTCAGTTGGATTAAACTGCTGGATTCATATGGATTTATTTCACGTTCTCGTTTTGATGCGTCAGAGTTTTGTGTGAATAGACTTCTATTGGTGGAACAGAAATCTTTGTGTTCCAAAGTTGAATAAAAGTCTTATGGATTTGGAACAACATGGGAGTGAGTAAATGATCATTTTTGGCTCAATATTTATTTAAAAGAGTGTCTGAAGTGTAACAATCTGATCGTTTGTGCTTATTTGCAACATAGACAATCTGTATAATTCATAAACGACTATCCTTTCCCCAGGCACTCGCCTTCAAACTCAGAGTCATTCAGAATCGGCTGTTTTTAAGCAGCCGCCTCCCATCGAATCCACGCGGAGCTCCCCTCCTCCTACTCTCAGAGATCCCCCATGGCCACATGGAGGCCCATCGCCCAATCGGCCTTCCTCAACTGAGAGGCTTCAATCCCAGAGAGGCGAGGCTGCCTCGATCCCTGTCGCCTCCGGACACCTCCGTGGGCCGAGGACGTACAAGATGGCTCTCAGTAAGTCCTGACTGGAATTAGACTGATATATTGTAGATCTTAAGTAGCTCCGCCTCTTTTTCAGTACTTGTTTCTCTGGCACATAAGGTCTTTGCATTTAATAATCATCTCTTGGCTATGTTTGCATCCAAATTTTCATGTTTTCCATGTGAATCCTTCTCACTACTTTGGGTTACAGAGGATGCATGCCTAATTATTAATGTATATGTATAGTTAGCCCCCAAAGTCATGTGATTAGTACCTAGAAGAGTAAATCTAAGCATAAAACCATGGTTTAGCCACAGAAAGGTCCTTGAGGTCCTATACATATAAGTTAAAGGGATACTCCACTTTTTTTGGAAATAGGCTCATTTTACCACTCCCCTAGAGTTAAACAGTTGTGTTTTAAGTAACGTTTTCGAATCCATTCAGCCGATTTTCTGATATTTAAAAGGATATCAGTAACCAGACAGTTTCTGGTCTCATTGACTTGCATAGTAGGAAAAAAATACACTATGGAAGTCAATGAGACCAGAAACTGTCTGGTTACTGATTTTCTTCTAAATATCAGAAAATCGACTGAATACATTCGAATAAACACAACTGTTTAATTCTGGGGAGTGGTAAAATGAACCTATTTCCAAAAAAGTGGAGTATCCCTTTAAGTAAATGAACATCAACACGTGTACACAGTGTTATGAATTGAACAAAAACTAGTCCAAAATGGAGAAGAACTGACAAACTGAGTACAGCGTTTGTGCTTCCATAGGAATTAGTAAGTAGCAGTCAGGCACTTCTAATCAAATGCCTTTGATTAACTGTGATAAACTCTATAAAAGCAGGAGTTTTGGCAGTTTTCTGGTCTGGAGCCTTCAGGTGTGTGAACACAATGCCAAAGGTGTAAAGATGCCAGCAATGATCTTGGAGAAGCAATTGTTGCTGCCATCAATCTAGGAAGGTTTATACAGCCTTTTCCAAACTATTTGAAGTCCATCATTGTATGATTCACAAGTGCCAATCTTCCCATGAGTAGATGTTCCAGCAAATTCAGGGTCAGACCGTGCAATGCTCCCAGAAATCACAAACCCAAGAGCTTCACCTCAGTACTCTGAAAAGAACATGGCAGCACAGGTTTGGTTTGAACAAACCACAAGACTTCTGGAACAATGTCCTTTGGACAGACGAGACCAAAGAGATGTTTATCCATAATGCTTAGCGCCACATTTGAAGAAAATCGATCACAGCTTATCAACACAAACACCTCAACCCCAACGGTCAAGCACTGTGGTGGAGCGGTGATGATTTGGGCTTGTTTTGCAGCCACAGGACCCCATGGGCATCTTGAACATGAACTTCTCTATATTCTAGAGTCAAATATAAGGCCATCTCATCTGTCCGATGGCTAAAATTGGGTCTCTGATCCCAAGCACACTAGAAAATGGAGAATGGCTGAAAAAGAAAATAATCAAGGTGTTGCACTGGCCTAGTCAAAGTCCAGACTTGAAATGAAATGCTTTGACGGGATCTTAAGAGAGCGGTGCCTGACCAGGACCTGTGCACAAACAAATGCCCCACAAACCTCAATGAACTGAAGCAACGTAAAGGAGAGCGGGCCAAAACTCCTTCACAACGATGTGTGAGAGATAGTCATATAGAAAATGATTACTTTGACTTGTTGCTCCTAAAGGTTGTTCTACAGGCAATTTAAGGAGTAGTTCGGTTCAAGGTTCAAGACGGTTCAAGATCCAAATGAGAGTTTCAGTGCAGCTTCAAAGGGCTTTAAACGACACCAGACGATGAATAAGGGTTTAATCTAGCTAAACGATTTCTCATTTAAAAAATAAGTAAAGTTTAAGTTTTTATAAGCACAAATGCTCGTGTTCGTGACTCTCCTGTTCAAACTCGTTCATCAAAATGAACAAATCTTTTTTCGAGTCATTCAACGAACAAAAATGACTCAAAAAAAGATTATTAAATTATAAAATAAATTATCAGCAACTAAATCATAGGGTGTACCTGGTCACACTTAACTTTTATGTAACTCATTTTGGCTTTAGTTTTGTTAAATAAATAATGAATGTGTAATGTGATGTTCATCTGAAGTTGTTTTTACCTAATTTTAAGACCTGCCAAAGACCAGATTTTATTGTGTGAAACTGTAGAATTCAATGTTTTACTAAATTATTATATTTATAGTATAGTAATATTAATAATAGTTATTTTATACTTCTATTTATATCTATATTTCTTATACTTGTGGCTCTCTTGGCCTCTGAATTTAAGCTCCATGTAAGTGACCACCTGGTCATAAAATCATGATTTTGACCAGAACTTCTCAATTTTCTGCAGAAAAAGAATGTGACCTCGACAAGCACTGTGGTGTGTTGGACCCCGAGAGAAAGAAAGTTTGTACTCGACTTCTGACCTGCAATGTGAGTTGACCATCTAACCGTAACCTGTTTTTACTGTGCATTGTTTCTTCTTCTTCGTAGTGCTCTTTATTCAGGCAGGAGTTGCATTTTACTGTCCCGTAGTAGTAATAGTGGAAACATATCTTGCCATCAGTGTTGAGGCCCTTCACTGGACACTGCTTTCAGTGTGTAGACAGACAGGAAGTTCAGCCGACGTGAGTAACAGGAAATGGGGAAGGGATTACAGGAAAAGCCTCTCTTTATTTCAGGTTTTTGTTAGATCAACAGAAAGTGTCTGTATGTAGGACTAGTCAGTGCAGCTAAAATACAAATATAACAATTTATGAGCATCAGTTTTTGTTGAATTTTTTACTAAAACATTGTATCATGAGAAATATTTTACAGGAACTTGCATGACAATTGAGTAATTAATGACTAAAGAAGTATTTGGGTGATAAAATATTAACGATTTGATACTCATGTGTTATGAGATGAGAGATTGTGAAGCTATCTACTACAGGAGTAAGAAAATGCACATTGAACAACCTAATAGAAAGTGTATTCATATCATTGAGGGTGAATATTTTGAAGTGATGTTGAATTGATATATCAGGCATGTTTACTCGGGTACCCAAATTAAGGAACAACGTGTCTTGCTCTACAGCTAAATTGTTTTTCAACATCTAGGGCTTAGTGCTACACTTTATATTAAGTGTTTTTGGCCATACATTTAGAATAACACATTGTGCAGTCATCAGGGTGAATGCTTCTTCTAAATTAATTATTTATTCAAACTACACAATCCCTTAAAGGCTTTCAAGTGCTTTATATTCCACAAAAGCCAAAACCACAATTCCTGTTGAAAGCGATTGCGCTCTCATCAGT
Organism: Hybognathus amarus; assembly: GCA_030378365.1. Taxonomy (NCBI): domain Eukaryota; kingdom Metazoa; phylum Chordata; class Actinopteri; order Cypriniformes; family Leuciscidae; genus Hybognathus; species Hybognathus amarus. The sequence goes on along the minus strand of JAQIUQ010007201.1, from coordinate 243,721 downwards.
TCAAACCAGTTAGCGTATGTTTTATGAATGAAAGTGTGTTGCAGGGTTTCAGTCCAAAAAAAACCATCATCATCATCTTTCCTCCAGATTCATTCCATTCATCAGCGCAGGAAGGTGCAAGGCAGAAGTAAAAACTTTGACCAGCTGGTGGCGGAGCTGAAGATGAGTTCGAAGGCTCGGGATCGTGTGTCTCATGGCCCGGAGAGTTCAGCTGCTCCGACTGTAAGCCCAGAACCTCCCAGAGATGCACCTGCACCGCCTCTCTGCCGGAGACCTCTGACCAACAGCCCTGCGTTTAGGTTAGAAAACACAGATTTTATACACTACCAGTCAAAAGTTTAAGATTCGAATACGATTTTTTTATGTTTTTAAAAGAAGTTTCTCCTTCTCACCAAGGCTGCAATTTTTTGATAAAAAATACACAAACAACACAGTAATATTGTGAAATATTATGACAATTTAAAATTACTTTTTTTATGTTAATATATATTAAAATGTAATTTATTCCTCTGAAAAAAGCTGAATTTTCAGCATCATTACTCCAGTCTTCAGTGTCACATGATCCTTCACAAATCACTCTAATATGATGATTTTATGCTCCAAAAACATGTATGATTATTATCCACGTTGAAAACAGTTTTTTACATTTTTATTTCAGGATTCTTTGATGAATAGAAAGTTCAAAAGAACAGCTTTTATCTGAAATGGAAAGCTTTTGTTACATTAAACACTAGCCTTTAAAAAGTTTGGGGTCAGTAAGAATTTGTATTTTATTTTTGGGGGAAATAAATAAGAAATCAATACTTCTATTCATCAAGGATGAGTTACATTGATCAAAAGTTACAGTAAGGACATTTATAATGTTAGAAAAGATTTTAATTAAATAAAAACTTTCTATTCATCAAAATGTAAAAAACTGTTTTCAAAATGGATAATAATCATACATGTTTTTGGAGCATAAAATCATCATATTAGAGTGATTTGTGAAGGATCATGTGACACTGAAGACAGGAGTAATGATGCTGAAAATTCAGCTTTTTTTCAGAGGAATAAATTACATTTAAATACATTTTACCATAAAGTCATTTTAAATTGTCATAATATTTCACAATATTACTGTGTTTTTTGTGTATTTTTTATCTAAAAATTGCAGCCTTGGTGAGCAGAAGAGACTTCTTTTAAAAATAAAAAATCTTACCGATCTTAAACTTTTGACCGGTAGTGTGTATATATATAAATATATAGCTGAATTCATAAGGTGTGAGGGCAATCTGTATGTGAACTGTTAAAGTGCATGTTTTGTGAATAGTTGCCTGTAGTTTACTGGAGGCTTTAAAGACATCTGTCTGTTTGTGTGGCAGAACGCCAACATTGTCTGAAAGTGTGGAGGAGGATAAACCCCATCTGGAGGATGGCAGCACACGACCACACTCTCCTCTCACCCAGGCCAACATCTCAGGTGATGAGAGCGAAGGAGAAGGGAACGATGACCCCGCAGACTGGCACTCAACTCCGTGGCATCCCAAACCAGCCGCGGTACAAACAAACACTTACACCGTGTCATCTAGGATTACTATAATTATGTAATAGCCAGGCATTAAGAGTTGTAGATGCAGTTAAGGTATGCTATTATCTATTATCATCATTAGGCTTAGATTTGAATAAACCCATAGTAACTGCAATGCACTGGCGACCAACCACAGAGTGACTGTTTATTCACAACACACAAATCTAGCGGCTCACTTAAGACATTATAGTACATTGGGTCTCATTTTACTAAGCATGCATACGCACAAATTTGTGTTTTGAAATCTGCGTACAAATACACTGAAAACGTTCATACTAAAATTTATTGTACATTTAATTCATCTTAAGACTAGGGTTGCACCGATATGACAATTTTGACCGATAATTCTTTATAATTGAAAGCCGATAACCGATATACTGGCCGATAAATCTAAATCCAAATTTTTAGACAATTTTTGAGAGCCTGATAAAAAAAAAGTCTCCTCACAAAATGTCAAGATACAAACACAATTATGATGTTCTTATTTTAATGTTGTGTAGCCGATATGACAGACTTGAGCTGCACATTTTGCACTTTAACTGGATTTTCCTTTTTTAAAGTGATTTCAATCATACATCAAGCAATTTAAAAGCATCATGTTAAACAGTGCCTCACATCTAAAGTGCCTCAGCTGAAGAAAATAACACACTATTTATCGGCTTTTAGATATCGGCAAAAATTTTCTTGTTGGGCCGATAACGATAACATTAAAAATGATCATTTATCGGCCGATACCGATAATGTGGCCGATATATCGTGCATCCCTACTTAAGACTATTATAATATATGTATTAATTAATAATGCGATTTAATTTAGTCTTGAATATATATATCATATGCAGCTTTGACTGTATTGTAGCTTCAGCTGTAAGGTTTCTCTGAATAATGCGGATATACGCGTATGTACAGCTGGCTGATAGTTTTGAGAATGACATGCTTGTCACTGCTCGAGGATTATTAGTGAATTTGACCTATTGTCTTTAAATACCAGCTCTTTATACAGTCTATACAATACATATATACAATATATTTGAAAGAAAGATTTTTGGTAATGTTAGTGTTAATCCTTGACTTTCCCACCATAGCTTTGTTCATTTGGGAGTCATTCTCTGGGTCACGGTGTCTTCACTTTCGATCGACGATTGCACCATCTGCGGTCTGCCATGAGTGTCATGGTGGAGAACCACCTCAGCGCACATCTGTGGAAGTAAGAACCTCCTGACTTGTATACGCCCTATCATAACAGAATTATTGTGTCATTGATGCAAACAGCGTGGTCATATTAACAAAACGCTTAAAAGCAGGTACAATCTCCAAAATCTCAAATACATCAAGTAATACTTCACCTTGAAGGAAAAAATAAGAATTATATTGAATTGTGAAAATAGCTTTTTTTTTTATTAATTTTTTTCAAATTGCATTGTTTTATACTGCCTTTTTTATGCTGATATTAATCATTTTATAACAGCAATGAGAATCACGTCTTCTTTTTTCAGACCCCAAAAGGATTTTCTTTTCTTTTTTAAATGTCTGTATAATGGTTTCATTCGGTCATGCTTTTGCATCTTTTTAAAAAAGCTTTATTCACTTCCATTATATGGACGAGCAGGAGCGGGACATTTTTAAAAACAAATCCTTTTGTGGTCCGAATAAAAAAAAGAGAAAGGCATAGATGCATTTAAAATACACCAGGGTGAGTAAATTATAACTTTTGTTTTTGTCATTTGATTTTCTGGGTAAAATGTGAGCGGGACTTGTTCTTGAAACTCTCAGATTATGTGCTTTGAGCCTGTTCTAAGATCCACTAGCTGCATGGTATTTCTTCAAGGTAGCTCTAAGGTTAATCTCTATTAGTTAAAGCTCTTCAGACCCTAACGAAACCGATTTCTTTCTCACAGAGCCGTGTCTTTACTCTCTGTACTACATGTGAAAATCAATGTTCTTCTGATATCCCTCCTGATTCCTCTCCTACTCACAGAAAAATACCTCAAGCATCAGATCCTCATTCCCAGAGTCCCCCAGCCAAGCCTGCAGCTGTTCCTGCCTCTCCTTCCTCCATTTCCCAGCATTCCAAACAGAAAGTAGGAAGTCACAACCCGACTTCTCTCAAGACTTCCTTCTACTCTTCCCACGGACCAGGCAAGGAGCCAAACCCACAGAGTTCATCCACCAGCAAGGCTTTCGGTCAATCCGAGAACTCGGGGGGTGGGCAGTCCACAGCCTCCCCTTCTAAACCCGTTCGAACTCCTGCTCAATCGGGCCCCGGTCGGCCCAAGAATCCGGTCGGCCGCCCCAGCAAACATCAGCTGCGTCTCAGGGAAACAGATCGGACGTCCGCGACGGACTCCTCTGCGCTGCGCAAACGGAAAGCCTCTTTCCAAGAGTCGGACGCCGTCAGCCCCGGACAAGAATTGCATGTCCCAGAACAAGGGGCGGCCCCTCATCAGCAAAACGCCACCGTCAGCCTCTCACGGACAAACTAACGGCTCGCTTTCGCCGGGAAGCAAGCCGCGTCCCAGCTCACGCCCTCGGATTCCCACGCGCCCTCCTCGTGGGCCTTTAAGAGGACTCACCCCCCGGCCCACCATTCAGCGCCGGACGCTGCCCCGCACAGCCGAGGAGTGGACTCAGGACTGCACGGCAGGGTGGCCGGCTTTGACCACAAGGGTTTGGGGAAGAAGCGCAAGAGCAGCGGCTCCTCTTCGCCCTCCAAACCCCACCGGCTGCCCACCTCCCCTCATTCTGGCTTCTACCCCTGGAAAGAAAGCAAAGGGGCGGGACTCTCCATAGGAGGGGAAAAGAAACTCAGCACACAAAAGGTGAGCAAATGTTTAGTTTCGTTCTTTTTTTTCCGTTCTTCACCCGCATACCGCCTCCCATGGCCGAAACTGGTATTATGACACCTGCCGTGCAGGGGCTAGTAATTTAGCATGCTAATTTAGGTTAATTTTTGAATATTTTAACCTCAATTCTTACACATGGCACCTTTTAAAGAGAGTTGCAGCAGTCCAATCTTGATGTAATAAAAGCATGGATGACAACCTCAAAATCTTTAAAACCGAGAGAGGGTTTTATCTTAGAAATCAATCTAAGCTGATTAAAACTATTCTCAACAACAGAATTTATCTGTTTATCAAAGGTTAGGGATGAGTCGACTATTACACCAAGATTTCTGGAGGATCATGTGACACTGAAGACTGGAGTAATGATGCTGAAAATTCACAGGAGTAAATTGTATGTGTATTATGCAGTCGTGATTGGAGTCAATTGTTTAATTTGTACTAACGAAATGAAACATGCCAAATTGTGCAGATGTAATTTTCTTACGTTTTACAATATTCAAGTATAAAGACGTTTTTAAATGTGTTTTTACCGTCATTTTAATTTAATGCAGCCTTGATGAGCAAAAGAGACTTTAAATTTGACAGTCTTACTTTCATATGCAATGTTCCCTTTATGAGGGGTTTGGGTATAATATGATTTATCATATTAATTGTTTTCTATGGCCTTTTTTGCAGCCAAAATTGCACCACTGAGAGTGCCAGCCTTACAAGCCACTAAAAGAGCGAGCCCTACGAACTCTACCATATAGAACTATGGACGCAGGACTCCGGATGGATGGATGACTGACTGTTTGAATGTGTGTGTGTGTGTGTGTGTGTGTGTGTGTGTGTGCGCGCATGTTTAGCTACTATGAATGTCTGTATGAATGTACGTGGATGTGTATGAAACAAGATGGGGGAGTGAATTTCTCTGTGAATTCAGAAATACCTCAGAATCTACTGAATAATGCTGCTACGTAAATGTTGTTTATAAAATGGATTAAAATATTCTTTATACTCAGCACTGTCTGTATTTCACTCAATGTTTTGTTTTAAAAGTAAACTTTAATTAAATTGTATGCGTGTTTGAGAGAGAGAGAGAGAGGCATAGGTGTGTGTGTATATAAATTATATTTATTTATTTTATAAAAAAAATTATTTGGAACACCACTGAACTAAATGTATTAAGCATTATTTTTCTATTTTATTGCCCTAAAACTTAATCGTCTTGAATGTGCTCTTTTTATACTTCATCTCCATAAATCTGTTTAAAAAAAATCCATATGCTGGAAAAATAATTGAAATCCATTGGTCAGTGGTGTGGCACACCATTTCTGCCAAGTGTACAAAAATTACAAACGGGTCATTGGTTCGCCTCTAGATGTCTTGCGCATCCATTACTCTGGTAAAATCTTAGCTGTTAAATATTAAGTAGGTTAATGTTACGCGTCATGTTTGTTTTGAATATTTAAAAGGCTGTGCTGACGTTCCTCGGCTATTGTCCTATGGCGAACGCTTGTTCATGAATATTAATGTCATCTCGCTCGGGAAACTTCCAATCCCAACCAAACATACGACACGTCAGCGGGCCCGCCATCATGCAACGGTCAACGTAGTTTATGGTTGTGAAACCTTTGGATAACTTTTGATAGTTGAGAATGTGTTGGTTTGTTTTTATATGTATTAACTCAATATTCCATGTTTTACTTGGGTTATGTGTTTACTTTTCTTATGCTAACCTCTTAATGTCGTGTGAGCTGACGCCTTTGTCTTGTATTGTGTAAGTATAGCAAAACCATATTGTGGAGTTTGTTTCATTTATAGATATTCATACATGCGTTATTAGATTTGCAGACATTTAGTCAAATTGCTTTCGAAAATGTTCACGGACCGCTCCAATATGGCGGACAGCTTACGTGTGTACGGCCGCAAATGAGGCATCTATGTGTACACTCTTTGATCACACCTGCATGGCTCCTGAATATTAAGAGACAACACTTTACCGTAGTACGATCCCTATCCAGGAAATGCGTTTTTAATCACTGTCACACCAACCACTAAACAGGAATAACAGCTTATCTTTAGCTTTTTAAACGGAGTTGTAATGTTATGCGTTTCGGTTCTAAAAGCCCCGGGTAAATCCGGTTTGGTGAAACTCAGTGGGGATGACACGAAGAGACACATTTTCTGTTGTGTGACGATAGTTTGGGCTTAACTGTAAGTATTGAGGTGAGTTGCTGAGGAATGCCGCTCGAGACGCGCGCGTCGTCGCGTGTGGAGTACAGCGCGGTTGGAGAGGGACTCGGGATGCGGGACTTCTGGCTCTATGTGTGGCTGCGCAGAGTGTCTGTGGTCGCTGCCCACATCATTTCCCTCGGCCTGATCATTATCATTTCCATACTGTCCAGACCAGGAACAAGTGAGTTATTTCACTTCTTTTGCATTTACAACTACATATTTGATACATATAGTAATGTTGACAGTCGGTGGCAATACCATAGAGATGGTAATGCCATAGTGAAGTGGCATTTACATGGTACTTAAATGGATAGTTCATCTAAAACTGAAAATTCTGTCGTCATTTAGTTAGTTATTCCAAACCTGGATGCATTTCTTACTATTTTTGAAAAGAAGAATATGGGTAAGCTAACAGTGGACGGGACCCAATTCATTTCCATGTAAAAAAAAATTCATACTATAGTCATAAGGCCCATCAACTAACTGGTTATCCATATTCTCATAAATATTTTCTTTAGTGTTCAGAAGAAGAAATACATTTATATGTCCAATGCTACTATGTATGGTACTAATTTATGGTGTTAAAAAGTATTCGCAAAACTTTATTTACCAAAAAAAAAATATGTAGCACGTTTTCCTGACTAAAACGTTATTTTGATTACAACATACTTGAATTATGTGTATAAAATTGTTGAAATTGCTATGACATTTTCATAACAAAGTACCTTACCGTAGTAGTTTGTACTAAGTGCACTGTTGTATTTTTATGGTATTATTAGAAATATATTGGAGCGTGAATACAATTTCATTCGCGTATAAGTGATATTGTTAGGATTTTTTGGACATTTTACCACGTTTTTAAAGATGTATCAGTTTTTGGTTTTTTTGTGTTGTATTTTGATGTACCAATTTGGACTATGTCCATGTAAATAGTATTGTATAAATGATTTTTGTTTTTTTGTGGTAATTCTGTTGTAGAAACATGAGCTAATACCGTTAAGCATTGGTATGGTTAGGTGTTGGTAAAATAAAAATAAATGTTTCTATATATCATGCTGTGTTTATGCTTTCAGGTCTCTTCTCTTGGCATCCCGTCTGCATGTCACTTGGGGTACGTTTTTATGTATTCAATTACACAAGATATTATACAATTCAGTACGTTTTTAGCCATAAGTTGATAAAAGATTTCTTTTTATAGTCAGTCCTGCATGTTTTAATAATACAGTGTGTTTCATTGACTTTCAGCCTCCCAGGGAATGAATAAAATATGTCTTTTGTTAATAATGAATAGAGTGTGGTGAAACACAAAGACAATGGAATTAGCCTCAGCTGGTTTACCATGAGAGTCTGATTACACTGACCTTGATGACAAATACAACACATTTACTTCTAATAACAGAGGTCATTCTCAGAATCGGACTCATGTACAGTACAGTAATAGTCTGTTTTTTTCTCTCTATACATCATATACACTACCGTTCACTCACCACATACTTTATCATCGTAGTAATCGTCATGAATTAGGTATCAATCAAAAGCTTAAACAATCAATATTCAACCTGTAAAAATTGTTGGAAAATAATGATTTTCTGAAAAAAATCTATCACCATTTCCACAAAACTACACTACCGGTCAAAAGTTTAAGATCGGTAAGATTTTTTATGTTTTTAAAAGAAGTCTCTTCTGCTCACCAAGGCTGCAATTTTTTTATAAAAAATACACAAAAAAATACAGTAATATTGTGAAATATTCTGACAATTTAAAATGACTTTTTTATGTTAATATATATTAAAATGTAATTTATTCCTCTGAAAAAATTACTCCAGTCTTCAGTGTCCCATGATCCTTCACAAATCACTCTAATATGATGATTTTATGCTCCAAAAACATGTATGATTATTATCCATGTTGAAAACAGTTTTTTTTTACATTTTTATTTCAGGATTCTTTGATGAATAGAAAGTTCAAAAGAACAGCTTTTATCTGAAATGGAAAGCTTTTGTTACATTAAACACTACCCTTTAAAAAGTTTGGGGTCAGTAAGAATTTGTATTTTATTTTTGGGGGAAATAAATAAGAAATCAATACTTCTATTCATCAAGGATGAGTTACATTGATCAGAAGTTATAGTAAAGACATTTATAATGTTAGAAAAGATTCTAATTAAATAAATGCTGTTCTTTTGAACTTTCTATTCATCAAAGAATCCTGAAATAAAAATGTAAAAAACTGTTTTCAACATGGATAATAATCATACATGTTTTTGGAGCATAAAATCATCATATTAGAGTGATTTGTGAAGGATCATGTGACACTGAAAACTGGAGTATTGATGCTGAAAATTCAGCTTTTTTCAGAGGAATAAATTACATTTTAATATATATTAACATAAAAAAGTCATTTAAAATTGTCATAATATTTCACAATATTACTGTGTTTTTTGTGTATTTTTATCAAAAAATTGCAGCCTTGGTGAGCAGAAGAGACTTCTTTTAAAAACATAAAAAATCTTACCGATCTTAAACTTTTGACTGGTAGTGTATATTAAGCAGCACAACTGTTTTCAATATTAATAGTAATAAGACATGTTTTTTGAGCATCACATCAGCATATTAAAATGATTTCTGAAGGATCATGTGACACTAAAGACTGGAGTAATGATGCTGAAAATTCAGCTTTGATCACTGGAATAAATTACTTTTATTAATACAGTTTTTTATTAAAATATTATCATATTTTACGTTATTACTGTTTTTTCTGTACTTTTGATTAAACAAAGACAGCCTTGGGGAGCATAAGAGACTTGTGTGATACTGTAAAAACAATAAAATGCTAATTGTAAAAAAGTGATATTGTATATTGAACTCTTTCTAAAAAAGCAGGACAAATTGGTGTTTTACTTGACATGTCCCCTTTAAACAAGTCCTGTTTTCTCTTCTGTCTTAGTTTGGCCTGTGCATGACTGAAGGGATCCTGCTTTTCTCCGCTGAGGGAAACCCGTTCTGCTTCAAATCCCGTAAGTGGAAGGTCCGCCTGCACTGGTTTTTTCAGGCCCTGCTGCTGGTGTGTGGCGCGACAGGACTCGGCTTCATGGTGGCCAGTAAAAACATAAAGGAGCATTCGCACTTCACCTCCTGGCACAGCCTGCTGGGAGTCACTACAATGGCCGCTACTGTCCTGCAGGCCATGTGTGGCGTCTTTCTCCTGTTCCCCAAACTCATCAGCACTTACTCGTTTCCTCGGTGGAGACTGTATCACGCCACCTGTGGTCTGGTGGCCTACCTGATGGCCACCGTCACGGTCATGTCAGCCATGTTTACTGACTGGTTTCAGGCCTCGGTGACAGGCCCAATCTGGTATATCTTTCTACTCCTCCCACTTTTTCCCGCATTAGTGGTGATGAACCAAATCACTAGTGCCTTCCTGCCCAAAAAGAAGATTACTAGTTGAAAACTAAAGCCTCAAATTAAAGCCTTCTTTAGCCATATATATATATATATATATATATATACATATATATATATATATATATAAAACAGTTGAGATAGGGCCTGCAGGCATACAAACAGTTGAGAAAAGGCTGTTTAAAGGGATAGTTCACTTTGAAATACATTTTTGGTATGTTTTAGCTTACCTCAAGGACATCCAAGATGTAGGTGTCTTTTTTCCACAGTATTTTCAATTTTGATATTTTTAGGTCAAACCGTTCATGTCTATCAGTCATATAATGCAGGTCTATGGTCACCACCTCAAAGAGCATGCACAGAGAAGTCCAAATTAAACATGATATAATGATTATTAAATGTACACGTTGATGGCCTAAGATAGAAAACGAACAGTATTTATATTGTTTTTACCTCTTGTACGTTTATCACTTGGACGTTGCTGTGATTAAAAGAGGTAAATACTATATAAATACTCTTCGTTTTCTCACACAAACCGCTTGTTTCTTCCTTAAATCACGTTTAATTTGGGCTTCTCTGTGCATGCTCTATGAGGTGGTGACCATAGACCTCCATTATATGACTGACAGACAAGAAAGGTTTGAATTAAAAATATCAAAATTGAAAATACTGTGCAAACAAAGACACCTACATGTTGGATGCCCTTGAGGTAAACTAAAACAAACCAAAAATGTATTTCAAAGTGAACTATCCCTTCAATTCTACATAAGATAGGAATACTATAAAAATTCATCCAAATCAGCAGGTGGCAATATAAAGTCTAAAACCACTTTTTAATTAAATAAGTAAAGGGAGCGAAAAGTACAAATAGCATTTTTGTTTCCTTGAATAGCACTTTTGGTCCAACATGAAAGTTGGCAATTAAAGGTGGTTAGTGAACTAGTTAATTCAGTGAAGTAAATTTTCTGTTTATAATCACGCCACCCTGTGTGTAAATGCTTATTTACTCTTGTAAACCTAAGGACTATGCACTGCAAATATAGTTGGATATTTTTGATATTTACATAATGTTAGTTAAAATATACTGGTGTGCTGACTACTGATATTTTGTTCTAAAGGACATGCTTGAACATTGTAAATGAGTAATTATATATATATATTTTTGTAACCTAATACAAGCAACTGTTTTTTTGACTATGCACTGCTGAATAAGGAAATGGGAAAACGAACAAAATGGCATTTGCATTGCAAGAATATGCTTATTGTATACAGTAAATGTGTACATGTTATAGGAATATGTGACCCTGGATTAGCCTGGTTAAAACCAGACCATTCTCAGTTTGTAACTGAATTTAAATCTGAGTTTGCCGGAAGTTGTCTGGGTTTTCCCAGGCTAATACATTTGGTGTGTGTGAACATAATGTTCATTTTTATAATTTAATATAATTCCATGGATTTAAGTGTTATATACAATTGCTTTTTTGTGAATCTCAATTGTTTATTTCTATAAAATAAATCCATATTAAAAAATAACTATATTTGTATATATGTCTCTTTGTACAGTTAACATGGTCAATGTCACAATTTTTTTCATTTTATTAGTGGCACCAAAGGTTCTTTGTTTAAAAATGTAGAAACAATAATTTGTTTATTTGTTAAAATAGTACAGTAACATTTTCTAAATTACATTTATTCAATACAAGTTACAATAAAACAGTAACTATATTACTATATAGTAGTAATAAAAGTATAACTATTTCATAAAAATATTTTAGCCAGTTTCTGTAATATCAAATATGTTTAGTAGTCTTACCATAATATTAATGAAATAAAAATGTAATGACATTTAAATAAAACTTTTCAGCACATCAAGAGTAAATAAGTCAAACACATGGTGTTTTTGTTGTCATTTTAAATCGGAAGGAAGACAGACTGGTGCCACACAATTTGTAAAATAAATTTGTCAGCAGAAGGCGTAGTTAACCCAGTTCTGCTTGTCTCTTAATATTCATGAACCATGCCCCTGCTATTGGTCAATGGCGGAGTAATGTCGATATTTTCTCATTAATATTAATGTTAAGCCTTTGCGGTTTGGAACGTTAACGCGCGCAAACCTGAAAGGGTTACCAGGAAACGTCAGCGCGCCTGATTTAATATTCATGAGAATGGGCGTGTCGAACGGACAGCCTATCCTAATCTTGAACAATCCGCGAGTTCAGTTTAGCAGTGCGAACAGCGGCTTCACTACAGACATGAGTCAGAGTGTAAACACTGCACGTTCTCTTCTATTACCAATAAACCTGCTATTCATGGACATTTAGACGGGAGAATTTTGTGCACATTAAACGGAAACCATGAGTACCGTATTCTGCTGTGTTTTGGTTGTGTTAGTCTCAGTGGCTCTTTGCGTGGACTTTGAAGAGAGACCCAGACGCTTTAGCAGTGAGCAACCCATGTTTCTAAAGAGTCACAAATCACGAAATTTGCTCAGTTTGAGAGATTTACAGCAGCCGAATCATGTCAGGATGAAAAGGAGTGAAGAACCCGCACAAAATCAATGTGATTCACTGCACGGCTTTGATTCTACGTTAAAAAACAACACTCATACGGTAAGACATAACATATTTTACTCTTTATACTCTCATCACTGCTCAGAATAGGCATAATATGTTATATATATTAGTATATATTAAAAAGCTTTGTGAATAAAATTTTAATGTTACATTTTATTTGGAATCCCCCACCCCTCCCCCTGTTTTGACTAGTTAACACTTGTTTAAGTTAGTATCGGTTTTTTTTTATTTTAGAAATTAAAAATTAGTCTTTTCCTCCTATTTTGATAGCTCTTTCTAAATTTCTATGGACCATAAATCACAAAAAGTGAGATCATAGGCTACTACTGGCCTCTTGTCTGAGATTACCTAATAATGTACCTACATCACCTTTCTCAGCAACTGAATGTTATTTTTTTCAGTCTATTTTCAAATTCCTCACAGCATTGCAACACCAACACGTCTCCAATTGGATAACTTTAATATTTAAGAAGTGTTTAGAGGAGTATTGAAACAAGTTCTCAAATAAAATGATGTTTGTGAAGTTTTCCAGTCACTCAGCATGTAGTATCACCTTATAATTCGATGGGCCAGTGTTTGATGTTCCTTTAAGACATTCCACAGATTTCATCTTTATGCCAAGAGAACAAAAGCATTCACCTCTTGATGTGCTTCTAATGTCTCTGCGATCTGTTTCTTCTGTATCCATGTACAGAAGGGTCAGGTGATTCTGCTTAACTCGATCTAGTCAGAGCTCATTCATTACAGTGGCCCATGACTGATTACAAACCCTTAAGAAGTCAGAAAACAAGCTGCTTTCTGTATATCTCTCTTATCTAATTCTCTCCCACAAGCTCATCAATTACGTTTTACCAGCAGTTGGCGTGACCTCTCGCTGGGCAGGCATTATCGGTAAACGATGAGCTACATATATGCCAATCTATATCGTTTATATCAGTCCTGTTCTGTGGGAAGCATCCCTGTTTATCCAAATACAGAGCACATTGACATTTCAGGGAAAGCTAAGGCAGTAGCCTAAATTCTGAGTAAAAGTGCAGATAAAGAAAGACTGTTGTTGTTGAGAAAGAATACAGAGCCAGTTTTTTATGGCCGGTATTTTTGGCTCTCATCCTCTCACATTCCGTTCAGCATACAGTAAATGAGTGTTGAAGTGAAATGCTTCCTCCAAGAAAGGAATGTTTCTGAAACGGGAAAAGGCTTGAGGCATGACAACAGTGGGAAAACTATTTGAAGGCAACAGCATCTCCTTGTTAAGTTCAGTTTCAGACCTTTTAATAGTAAGTTTTGAAGATTAACTTAGCATGCATGTAAAGTTATTGCAGTTAGGGCCTATTTTGACCCCTTTTATTAAGATTCAGATATTTATATATGGCCACTCTTGAGGTGGGGATTTCATAACATGTACATCCAAACTTTTAACAACATAGCATTTATAAAACTTTGTTTGTTTGATTCAAATGCTTGCAACTTTTGAATCCCACTATATTATACTTATGTTTTGGCATTCACTTTGAATTATTTGGGTAATTGAACTTGGTATGCAGTTCAGGTTGTCGTGTTCTCATGTGATAAATACAACTGTCGTAAGTTCTTCGGCAATGAGTCGGCTCTCGATATTTCAGCTGAACAAATTTTCCATATTTCTACTGTAGCATAATTTTTGGTCAATTGGTAATATGTCTAGACTGTTGTAGGGCTGTGAAGCGATTAATAGCGATTAATCACATCCAAAATAAAAGTTTGTGTTTACATAATATATGTGTGTAGTGTGTATATTTATTTTTGTATATATAAATACACACACATGCATGTATATATTTAAAAAATATTTGCATGTATATACTTTATATATATTTTTACAAAAATTATATAATATATAAATATTGATATATTAATAACACATTTTCTTAAATATATACATGCATATGTGTATATTTATATATACAAAATAATTATACGCATATGTAAACACAAACTTTTATTTTGAGATGCGATTAATTGCAATTAATCGTTTCACAGTGTTTTCTTGTTTTAGCCTTTCTACATTGTGTCCACAAAATAATAGATGCTGAAACTGTCAAAACGTGTCGTTGATAATTGAGCTTAATATTTTTGGTTGCTAATATTTTGGTGCAAGTTTACTTTTTATAAGTCTCTATATTATTCTGGTCTCTAGATATGGCTTTTCCCCCTGTTTCTATGTTTCTGCATAGAAAAGTAAGAGCAGTATTTAATGTGTCATTCATGTGCGCAGCAGGATAAATTATGTGTTAAGTTTTATACTGTTTGTCATGGACACTTGAAATGAACACAGGCAAGCTATTTACCCAATAATTTACTGATAGTTTATTTATCAAATATAATTAGTTATCAGTGAAGCATCAAGTTTATGATCTAAAAAGCAATCATTTGGATGCTTGCAGTGCTAAGTTTGAAGCATAATATCTAGTCCAAAATGTGCTACCATGGTGTTGCGCAAGAGCCTGTGGTCAGTCGACGTGAAAACTGGCTGTTGACCGAATGGAATTTATGACCTGCCAGAGCAATTAGAAATTTTACGAGCTCACAATAAAGTCTTTAACAACTGCCTGTAGTTTCTTCTAATGAAGTCTGCGTGAACTTATAACGGTACACATGTTTAGACCGCTTTGTGCGTGAAGTTTGCATTTGAATGGTTTGAGATGCTCTTTTGGAGGCTGGAAGACTTCTTAAGGCTCCGCTCTGGATGTTTAAATCCAAGTTGTGCCAGTAGGGAGTTATTTATGTGAGTCCAATGAAAACACAAACACGGCTTCATCTAACGAACTGCTGACCTCTTACCCATTTCAGTGTGCCGTTCCAGTTAGGAAAACATGGTTTAAGATCTTGATTCCAGGATATTTTTTGTGCATGTTTTTGAATCACGTGTTAGCATTCGCCCACCTGTCTGAAATAGCACTTATTTTGAGACTGACTTGAGACGTGTCTCATATTAAACCCAAATTTTTTACTGTCTAGAAATGAAGTCATGTTTGTTGTTGGTCCTCAGACTGTGAAGCCATTTGGATCAAGTCTAAAGCTTCTTTTGGCTGGACATGGGGTTCAAAGACTGTTTACCAGTTCAACACAAGGGAAAGATGTTCAGGTTTTTCCCTTTCCTGGTCTTGGGGAGAATGTACAGAGAAAACATTATCTGTCCTCTCTGAAAATGCTCGAGGTTGAGTGAGATGCCAGAAAAGCAGCCTGAACAATGTGCCTCGTGGTTTCTAACATGTCCACTTGAGAAGACGTGTTGAGCTAAGACTAGAGCTGGAAAGGAGTAGGAGTATATAATGAAGTTTTCTATACATCTCTCCCATTGTACAGTATATTGCAGATATTTTTCTTGGAAAAGCCTATCTGCCATGTCTGAATGTTATTGTTTTGGAGGATTTCAAGGGCCCCATGCTCAGGTGGCCTCTCCAAGCCTTAACTCAGCAGACATGCTTTAATATTATTCAGCTCTCTCCCCTCAGGATGAAAACAGACCTTAGTAATCCACCATTGACCTGTGACCATTTTGCAAGCCTTTTAACGGTGGTAGGAATTTGAGGAGTCTGATTCCTGGGCAGGATTACCACACAACCATTACCTTAGACCAGACACACACTCACATACACACAAACACAGATGCTAATACTTCCAAGTGCATTGCAAGTGTGCAGTATGAATACTTGTGAGACCGTGGCAGTTTCTAAGGAATTCTAATGCTACCTGAAAAAGCTCAGAGTTGGCACTGTGTTCTCATTTTTTTCTTTTAAAACAGAACAACTTTTGCATTCCTGCATATCTTGTTGGAGTACTGTTAAGCCCTGTTTATACCTGATATTAAGATCCGTTGGTTCGATCGAAATAAGTTCACATATGGAGGACGCTAAATACAGGTGTAAACGGGGTCTAAAAATGCTTTGACATTTACATTTATTCATTTAGCAGACGCTTTGAGATGGTTCTCACTCTAGAACACAAAATGCAGGGGAGGAGTTGGATCCAGATCTAACACCTCCCACCTTTATATATATCTATACCTACCCATCTCCGCCCCTGATCCCTAATCCTACACATCTCCACCCCCTGATCTCCAACCCCACCCCTAATCCTACTCATCTCCACCCCGATCCCTAACCCAACCCCTAATCCTACCCATCTCCACCCCCTGATCCCTAACCCAACCCCTAATCCTACCCATCTCCACCCCCTGATCCCTAACCCCACCCCTAATCCTGCCCATCTCCACCCTCTGATCCCTAACCCAACCCCTAATCCTACCCATCTCCACCCCCTGATCCCTAACCCCACCCCTAATCCTACCCATCTCCACCCTCTGATCCCTAACCCCACCCCTAATCCTGCCCATCTCCACCCACTGATCTCCAACCCCACCCCTAATCCTGCCCATCTCCACCCCCTGATCCCTAACCCCACCCCTAATCCTACCCATCTCCGCCCCCTGATCTCCAACCCCACCCCTGATCCCTAATCCTACCCATTTCCACCCCCCAATCCTACCCATCTCCACCCACTGATCTCCAACCCCACCCCTAATCCTACCCATCTCCGTCCACTGATCTCCAACCCAACCCCTAATCCTACCCAACTCCACCCCCTAATCCTACCCATCTCCATCCCCTGATCTCCAACCCCACCCCTAATTCTACCCAACTCCATCACTTGTGAAATGATTCCTGATAGCCACTAGACTAATAACATTGGTCTAGTGGCTATCAGAGCAGAAATGAAAGCTGATGTTTTTCCGTCGTCTCTGGGCACTCTTTATATGGAAATTGCGCTAGCATTGTCCATTCAGATTGAAATATCTGGGGGAACAAACGTACATTCGGTCTCCCATAGACCCTCCCCTTGAAGAAATCAGGACAGAAGTGGTTGAAAGCGATGAAAGAAATGGATTAAAACACCAGGTGTGAACAGTGCTACTACTTTTGATACTTGTAGATCACTACTTGTGATCTACTTGTGATCTGATTATGTCCAAAACACAATCTGTGATTCTATGATACACTAACCAACAATCTATCAAGCATTTCATCACCAAAGTGTGGACTCAAAAGTTGAACCATAAGTGTATTTGACTGAATTCAGGATAGAGCCATAGAGTTTTGTTTAGGGCCTTACTTTGAGTCGTGTTCTTTGGTCTTCTCCAAACTGAAGGATCGTTGTATGCTCACAATGTCTTTTCATCACTCTTTAATCCCCCATTTAAGAAGACTTGTTGGCGTGGTGCAGGCCATTCTTGGCAAGCCAGTTTTGTTGGCCAGTACTTGGGATGTCAGCATGTTTCTTTCCCTCTGGTTTAAATATGGCAAGGAATGGAGAGTCCACCACTGTATGCATTATTCAAAGACACGTTATTGAGAAGGAACACTGGCCCTGGAGTTTAAGCAGGTGTTTTAAGACGTCTCGCTCTTGCTGTTCTAGAACACATGTACCATTCAGGGTCTGCTTTGAGGTGGGTTGCATCAGAAGGACGTTGGCTGGGTTGGTAACATGGAAACTTTTGTTCACACTTTGGATTGTGAGAGTGCAAATTTCCATTAGGCCGGAACGCTAGTTAGTTTCAAAAATGCTGCGGTTCTTTTGCTTCCCTGGGACCTTGTACGGCTGCTTTTGTTTTAGAGAAAAGAAAAAGAAAATGTGTAAAAGATGTTAAGATGATGTCATCACTGAGGAGAAGTGAGAAATGCATTATTCTGTGACATGATCATTGATCTCCAGGGGCTTGGGTGGAATTGCAGAAATGCAGAGAGGATGTGATCCATAGAGAAAGAGTGCGGTGTAAAGGGCCTCCTTAGACAAAAATGTCCATATGGACCGTAAAATAGTTGATGAGACACTCAAAATGTGTGTGGATGGGGTTTTGTCATGATACTAGAAGTTTTTACTTTATCCAGTTATGGTTTGTGAGTGGTTTTGTGCCAAACCATATGCATAGCATTTAAGACATCAGAGACCAATTTTAGACTTTACCTTTTTAAAATTATACATCATTGATTGCGCAGTTTTGACTCTATTCCAAGGTTGACTGGCCTTTTGATGTTTTGTAACTTTAAGGTTATTTTGTTTGTATATTTTATGTTATTTTTATTCTGTCTGTACCTGTCCTGTTTTGATGTTTATAACAGATTTTATTTTATTTTTATATATTTTACTTTACACCGGTTTTATTTTATTTTATGTTATAGGATTATTTTATTTTTTATTTCATCCGGTTTTACCTGTCCTGTTTGATGCTTTTTTTAACAGGTTTTAGTGTATTATTACATTTATTTAACTTTTATTGCATTTTATTTTTATTATTGCAGCACTTTTGCATAAATAAGTTGCGTTTTTTTATTTTTATTTTCATTATTTTGATACTCATATTGAAACTATTGAAATAAAAAAGGTATTTTTGATTAAAAAAAATTCTTAATGTGTAGCATACATTAAAAAAATAACTCTTTGAATGAACATAAAAAAAAATCATGGAAAGGATTTCCACATGATTAACTTGCTTTATTTCAGCATTATGCAATTCTGTTATTCCAATTTAATGTACTTAAATTGGGTCAACTTAATTTATTAAGGATGATTCAACTTATTATGGTTGGCCAGGGCACAGCTTCATTTAATATTGTCAGTGAATTTAAAAAGGCTCCCTGATATGATTCGTATCCAAATTCATAATATTCATTCATCTAAAACAATATTTATTTTAGTGTCACACTATACATTTCTATACTATAACCAAGTATTAGCTACCAATAGCACTTCTTAGCATCTTAAATTAAAAGATTTACATGCTTCATCAACCAAACCATTTGCTAAGAAAAAAAACTATTAAAAAAAACTAATCCCAGAATGCATTGCAATAAGCTCAGCTGAAAGAGTCTGGTGAGTTGATTTTAAATAAGAATGTTGCCATTCTAATGCAATAATATTTTACGCAATAAGCATTTGTGCTATATGCTGTTAGTTCAGCAACATGCATAACCAAAGCCAAACACTATCGAAATCAATCGTGCATTTCACATAAAGATTCATGGAATTGCTGTCAATGCAGAGCATCCAAATCGGTCCCTTATGAGGTTGCATATTGGAGGCAAATGCCTATGTAGCAAGTAGCCAGGCAGCTCACCAGCTTTGGAACAGAGCCTGTGTATGTGTGCTTGGATTTTCTTTATTCGTTTTCCCTCCTTTTCTCTCCCACAATCTCTTTGACATCAGTTGCTCTCTTGTTCTCTGTGTGTGAGGCAGATGAAAATGTGGGGCACTCACTCTGTTCCTCACACACACACACACACACACACACCATCTGGGTCTTGCATTCCAGTGAGTGAAACTGAAAGGAGGTTACACACTCGACTGACAGCGGGCCTGTCCTCTTAAATGCACACACACACACACACACTTCCCTAGCAGTGTGGGTCGGCTGACAGCGGCACAGCCATCTGTCGAATCAGCAGTGTTTTCTATGTGTGCATGTCGCTACATGGCTCCGCTTCCCCGTGGACAGATAAATCCCAGCACTTGTGTTTTTCTTCCAAGAATCAACTGGACTTTTCTAATTAATCACCGGAAATATGTTTGCTTAGTTGTCTTTTATTATATTAGACATTGCCTTTTATTAGGCATTACTAACATCAATTTAATGCAATTTATTTCATATCTGACTGGTGATCGGTTTAACTTAGATTAGTGACCCTCATGTATCCCGTTTATGTTTTAAAAGAAATAACAACAGACATAACTCAAGTTATTTCTCTCCAAATTATCTGAGCAATGAATCTACATGAATTGTATTGCTCTTGCGCAACAATTGTAACAAATTCCTTTTTGTGTCTGATTTTGTCTCCAAATATTAGTAATATAGTATACTAAATAGTATTATACTAAATATAGTAGGCTATTTAGTGACTTGGAAATGTTTTACTGTCAAATCAAAACATTGTTAATACATTTGCAAATAAAATGTGCTTATAAAATGATGTTTGTTCACTTTTATATTTAATACAGCAATACAATTTCCATTTCATTTTTTTTTTTGCTTATATTAGCATTTTTGTTTGATTTGTGTGACCACTTTCTGCTCTGTACTGGATGTTTCTTTATTTTTAGCTATGTAAAGCTGTGGTTTGGAGTGTGGTTTTCAGTCGTTATTTTTGTTTTAATTTCCTATATATATAAATATATAAATATAATTTCAATATATATTTAGTCTGATTCCAGCCTGCAATCTCATCCCTGTGGACTACAGTGAAAGCCTATAGTGTTTAGTTTCACCACAGAAGCGCTCTGAAAACAAACCTGCATTGAGAGAGAGAGACAGAGAGAACAATATTAAAATAAAATGGATTTTAGAGCTCAAATGTACTTAATTTATGTCTCTACGTCTCTTTTCCAGTATAACTTCAATGACCTGAGTGGCTCGGTGTCTCTGGCCTGGGTTGGAGACGATACGGGGGTGAGTTGAATTTGACTAATCTACATAATAATACAGTATCATGAAAAATATCTAGTTTTAAATTTAAATGCATCTTTACTGTAAAATATGGGATTTTGTCTGTCCACATCAACTGTATCCTACAATGAAAGGTAAATTTAATGAATTGAAATTGATATCTGATGATGTTTCTTGTAATTAGGTTAATCTGTGGCTTAACTAAAGTCATTTACTATCCTCATAATAAACCCACCCCAACATAGCAGCCGTGTTTTAATGCACCACTGAACAGCATCGCACCATTTGACAAAAAAATGAAAAACGGCCACCTTAATGTCACTAACTTGCTGATGTCCTATATTTCATCTGTTCATTCTCTTTGGGATTCGAACCAACAACCTTTGATTTATCCCAATCCTTCTAATCCACTATTTCTTGCTACTATGTTTACTAACCAGTCAGCCGATCAAAAAAATGTGTAATTGTCAGTTTAACCCAAGATTTTTGACGCACTAAACTGTTCTGTGGTTCGGCTCCATGATCTGAATCGCAGGAATGTGGCTCGCACAATCGCACATCAATGTGAAACTAGAACGAGTGAAATACAGCTTCAGCGGCTGAGAGACTCTTCAGAGTCTGGCTTGACAAGACCTCAAACTGTCATTGAGGGCCAACAACACTGGATGTGGAATCCGTCTCCTGATAGTACTGAACCAAAGTGCTGCTGTAAAACATGTACAAGCTGCAATTATCCCTCCAGCACAGCCTTCACCCAACAACAACACTCCAATACATTTCTGTTAACTCTCTGCAAACATTTTCAAAGAGTGGCGTCTTTTGAGACACCTTTTCTTCTTTTGAGGTGTCATAGTTAGCACCATTCTGGTAATTGCTTATTGCACCTTTAACGAATATTGTTCTAATTGTCTTGCCTTTTTCAGGCACTTCAAGAAGTTCCCACAAGTCTTTCTTTTGTAAGAAGAAACACAGATAGAAATGGACCCTATTTACTTTTGTTTAAATATGGGTTTTCATCTTCTGTGTTTCAAATGACTATTTTTTTTTTCATTATAGAAAGCATATGATTGGACTAAAATCTGTTTGTAGTGCAGGATGAGTCATTTAATATTTTTGGTCCAATTTACCTGAAGAGACTTAAAGACTATGTACTACCTAATTACTTTCTATTAAGTCAAGTGAAACTTAAAAATTATATAATTTTTGCAAAGTAATAGCAAATAATTAAAATATTTGAATAAAAACATATTTGCTGAAATAATTATATGAAATGATGAAATACCATTTATATGAAATAAACATCAAAAGCAAATTTTTGTGACTTTTATATATATATATATATATATATATATATATATATATATATATATATATATATATATATAGGGCTGTCAAATGATTAATCATTATTAATCACATCCAAAATAAAAGTTTGTGTTTACATAATATATGTAAGTGCACTGTGTATAATTACTTTGTGTATATACTGTATATATATATATATATATATATATATATATATATATATATATATATATATATATAAATACACACACATGCATTTATATATAAGAAAAAAATATTATTTATAAATAAAATATTGATATTTATATATAATATACATTATATATAAATCTATATACAGTATAAACATGAAAATATTTCTTAAAAATATACAAGCATGTGTGTGTATTTATATATATATATATATATATATATATATATATATATATATATATATATTATCTACAGTGCACCCACATATATTATGTAAACAAAAACTTTTATTTTGGATGATAAATCAACGATTAATCATTTGACAGCCCTAATACATATATATATATATATATATATATATATATATATATATATATATATATATATATATATATATATATATATATATATATATAGTATATATATAAAGCCAACAGGCATGAAGTAAGTCAAAAAACTTTGCTTTTGATGGACTATTAATATAAACGGTTCACAAAAAATGTTGTCTATTTAATCTTTCATTGAAATAGTATAAATTACTCTGCCTCTGAAATTACTTTCCTTTTTTTAGCCTATTGGTGAATGTTAATTATTTATTTTATTTTCTGGAAATGAGTCACATTATGAAAGTCAAATGGATTGCAAATACCATTTCATGTTGACTCAAGGATTGGAGACAGGAGTTAAATGAGAACAAGGCACCGACCAATCAGAATCATCTCTGCAAGTAGCAAGTGCCTGGTCTTGAGTGATAGCTGGATGAATTAAATGTGAAGGGTGAGTTGTGGCTGTTCTCAAGTCCAGGCATGTGTCCTGCAGTATCCCGGCCGAGTTTAAATCATGCTTCACTGTACTGCGAGTTTCTGAACGACTCTGAGTCTTTCACATCCACATGCTATGTCTGTGTCCCTCTTCTGTGCAGGTGCTACTGGTGCTCACCACGTTCCAGGTTCCTCTTTTTTATCATGCGGTTTGGTCAGTCCAGACTGTACAGAAGGTAAGAGGGCTTTTTTTAGGACAGTGTCCAAGCTCTTGCCAGAAGAATTGAGTTTAGTCGAAGACACCATAGATGAATAGGGTAATATATATATATGTGTGTGTGTGTGTGTGTGTTCACCATACTTCCCTAGTTGATTGATTACATTAGGTATTGCAAAAAAAACTTGCATTACACGTTTTTCACTAGTCTGAAACGCTTTGTCTATTGAAAAAGAAAGCCCCAAATCTTAAGATGTGTCTTTATGTCTCAAAATGATCTTCCCTTAAAGGAGTAGTTCACTTTTAAAAAAACTTTTGCTGATAATTTATTCACCCCCATGTCATCCAAGATATCCATGTCTATCTTTCTTCAGTCGACAAGAAATTAAGGTTTTTGATGAAAACATTCCAGGATTTTTCTCCATATAATGGACTTTGCTGGTGACCAAACGGGTTAAGGTCCAAAAGACACTTTCAGTGCAAACTGTTCAAATGACTTTAAATGAATCCAGACAATAAATAAGGGTCTTATAAGCGAAACGATGGATTATTAGAAAATAAATAACAAAGTTTTAGTTTTATAAGCTCAAATGATCGCCTTGCTCTGTTCTGTGATGCACATTCATGACTCTCCTGTTAGAACTCGTTCATCAAAATGAACAAATCTTTTTCCAAGTCATTTGGTTGACTACTAACGGAGTTGACTCGAAAAACGATTTGTTCATTTTGATGAACGAGTTCGAACAGGAAGCACGAACGTGATTTGGTTCATTCGACAAACAAAATGAGCGAATTAACTTCAAAAGATTTGTTCATTTTGATAAGACGAGTTCGAATTGAAGAGTCATGAACGTTAGTCACAGAAACAGAGCAAGGCGAGCATTTGAGCTTATAAAACTTAAACTTTGTTTATTTTTTTAAATAGAGTCGTTTCGCTTGATGAGACCCTTATTCGTCGTCTGGAATTGTTTAAAGCCCTTTGAACAGTTTGCACTGAAACTCTCTTTGGACCTTGAATAGTTTGGTTCCCATTGAAGTCCATTATCATGGAGACAAATCGCTGGAAGGTTTCCATCAAAAACCTTAATTTCTTTTCAACTGAAGAAGAATGACATGAACATACTGGATTCACATGAGGTGAGTAAATTATCAGCAAATTTTTTTAAAAGTGAACTACTTCCTTTATGGGATTAATAGAGTGCAATGAATCCTTCCTCTTCTAGTGTTGAGTCAGCTCAATACAAATGTTGGTACACATCGGTTGTTTTTTTTGTTTAGCTATATCACATGATCCCATGACTCCCCCTTATCTCTTCTGGGTCAGTGAAGACTATGGAAAGACGTTCCAGGACATCACCGACCTCATTAACAACACCTTCGATACAGACAAGTCTTGGCATAGCGAATCGGTCCTGAAAATTCTGGGAAGGTGAATATTTACTTCTTGGCTGTAATATTGAACTGTTCAGGAAAGGAATATTACTGGTTATTTTCAATGTAATGTCCATAGACACTGTGGTGTGCTTTGAAATCTTGACATTTTTGTACAATCAAACAGCTTGTATCATACAGGTGGAAAGTTGTGCCACCTCAAAGGAGGAGGTTTAGTAACAAACATACACTACCATTTAAAGGTTTTGGGTTTAAAAAAAAATTCAGCAACAATTGCAGTAGACATTTACAATGTAAAAAAAAATATTTCTATTTCAAATAAATGCTGTTCTTTTGAACTTTTTATTCATCAATGTACCACAGTTTGCACTTAAATATTAAACATTACAACTGTTTTCAACATTGATAATAGTTTTTGGTTTTAAATGTTTCTCTTTCCATTATAAGTGTATTTGTTGAGCTTGCTTACAAATACATTGAAATAATCAATAAATAGTTTTTTTTATTGATTACTGAAACAGGGTCATGCTCTGTCCCACAGGTGATCCTCACAGGCGATCTAACGGAGGGGAAAGTCACCAACATTTTCCGTTCAGTTGATTTCGGCAACAGCTTTGTGACCTCTGAGCTTCCCTTCCATCCATTAATGCAGATCACATACAACCCCAGAGACAGCAACATACTCATGGTCTACAGCATCAATGTAAGACCTCTGATTAGACATTTCCTTTCGGTATTGTGCAAAAGAACATGTACTAATGCTGTTCTCTTCTTGATTCAGTGTGACTTATGGCTGTCCGAGGACTTCGGGGGCAGTTGGAGGAAGATCCACGAGGCTGTTTGTCTTGTAAAATGGTATGACTGTAGACAAGAAGAACATAAATGAATCAGTAACAATAGTCCATTGTCCCAATGTCTGGGCCATATTGCAGCTCATTCTGGCCCACTATTTGGAAGGACCAAAGTTTGCTTTTATGTGATATTTGGTGGCAGGTCAATATGAAATTTGATATTACTCTGGGTGATAATGTTTGGTTTGTTTAGCTGCTACCAGGTGTCATCAAAATAAACTCTCAAGATTATATATTGCCAAGATTAAATATCAACCTAAGTGCATGTAAATACAACTTTGCATCCATTTGATGAAAAGCTGTGCAGCATCGATCCTGACTGCCATAAATAGTACAGAGCAACACAGTCATGTTTGAGACACACAGCTTTTAGAGAGATCTTGTGTGCGAGTTATTCGTCCAAAAAGTCATTTTTGTTCTCCATTGTGAAGTGGTTTCAGCTCCCTAGAGCTAATTTAGATTTAATTGTTTTATAACACTTCATTTCTCTTGATTGTCAAGGGAAGCAAAATCTATTGCGATTACATTTTTGTAATGTGTGCATTGGTTTGAGGTTAGGATTCTCACACAAAAACATTTCCTTCTGTCTGTTTATCTTTGTATGGTTTTTAAATGGCCCAGAATCATTTACTTTTTCAGTCAAAAACAAAATCCCTTGCAGAATCCCAAAGGCAAAATGTTTGAGGTTTTGTTTTCATTACCCAAAGCACCATAAAATGCATTATAAAGCAATTTTCATTTTGCATGAACTATTCCTTTGTGGTTTACACTCCTAACCCTCTTAAATATGGTCTTGGTATCAATGGATTTCCTACACTGAAGAAACTGAGGCCTTTGGTTTGATTTGAAGTAGCAGTGCTTTATAGAAGTGCCCTCAACTTTTGATTTGCTTTTGCAATTCGGCATGGATGGATGGAAATTTCTAATTGCATCTATTTGCTTGACATTTCAGGGGAATTGATGACGCCATTTTCTTAACTACAAATCCCAATGGATCCTGCAGTAAGTGATTTTGTTATGGCCCCGTCATTTGAATAATGCTGCAAATGGATAGATGCTTCCCACTTATTGTTTCTCTTTAAGTCATATTTTTGAATATCTCTCTCTCTCTCTCTCTCTCTCAGGTGACCGGGGAACCTTGGAATTGAGAAAATCATTAGACTATGGCAGGACATTTAAAACTATTGGAAGCAGGATTTATTCCTTCGGCTTGGGTGGACGCTTTGTTTTTGCCTCTGTCATGACTGACTGAGTGACTCTCTTAAAATCTTAAATAAGTGATGTCATGTATAATTCTCTTACAAATTTTTGTGTGCTGCCCACTTAGATAACATTTTTAGATATCAAAAAGAAAAAAAAGCACCACATATACACTCACCCAAAGGATTATTAGGAACATCTGTTCAATTTCTCATTAATGCAATTATCTAATCAACCAATCACATGGCAGTTGCTTCAATGGATTTAGGGTGTGGTCCTGGGCAAGACAATCTCCTGAACTCCAAACTGAATGTCAGAATGGGAAAGAAAGTAATTTAAGCAATTTTGAGCGTGGCATGGTTGTTGGCGCCAGACGGGCCGGTCTGAGTATTTCACAATCTGCTCAGTTACTGGGATTTTTACGCATAACCATTTCTAGGGTTTACAAAGAATGGTGTGAAAAGGGAAAAACATCCAGGATGTGGCAGTCCTGTGGGCGAAAATGCCTTGTTGATGCTAGAGGTCAGAGGAGAATGGGCCGACTGATTCAAGCTGATAGAAGAGCAACTTTTGCAACTAAAATAACCACTCGTTACAACCGAGGTATGCAGCAAAGCATTTGTGAAGCCACAACACGCACATCCTTGAGGCGGATGGGCTACAACAGCAGAAGACCTCACCGGGTACCACTCATCTCTACTACAAATAGGAAAAAGAGGCTACAATTTGCCAAGAGCTCACCAAAATTGGACAGTTGAAGACTGGAAAAATGTTGCCTGGTGTGATGAGTCTCGATTTCTGTTGAAGAATTTGGCGTAAACAGAATGAGAACATGGATCCATCATGCCTTGTTACCACTGTGCAGGCTGGTGGTGGTGGTGTAATGGTGTGTGGGATGTTTTCTTGGCACACTTTAGGCCTCTTAGTGCCAATTGGGCATCGTTTAAATGCCATGGCCAACCTGTTCTGAAGGTGAAAGGGGGTCAAACACAGTATTAGTATGGTGTTCCCAATAATCCTTTAGGTGAGTGTACACTACAGTTCAAAGGTTTGGGTCTGGTAAGATCTTATGTGTCTAAAGGAAGTCTCTTATGCTCACCAAGACATTTGAGACGATTTTTGACGAATTGTGTAAGGTTGAAATCACGTACAGATGTAAAAAAAAAGATATTTTCTTTTGCAGGGTTCCACACGCATGATTCATGTCTCAGTAGATCAGGGTGAGGACGTGGGACATGGCTCAGCTTCCCACCGTTGGCCACGAACAGTTCTACTCCATTCTAGCTGCAAACAATGATATGGTCTTCATGCACGTAGATGAACCTGGAGGTGAAGTGAATTATTATTATTATTCAGCAAAATAAACCTCTGAAATAATTAATAATTTATGGATCATGTTACTTAGACAAAGTTTGGATTGTGTTATTTCAGTATTGTTTTAATGCTATTATAGTATTTATCAATATTTTGAATTACATTTTTTTTTCAACACTGGTTTAGATTTTGAAGTAAAACCTTAAAAATTATCAATATTTTAAAAAGATATTACCAATATTACATGAATTTTCTGTGCTGCGTGCATAATTTCATATATTCTAGTTATCGCATTGCAAGTCTTGTAAAGTTTTTCATATTTTCATGTAAAAATATAGCACTAAATGACAGAAAATAATGGTGTTTCTAATACAATGGCTGTGGGAGTGACGGTTAAATTTTACATATTTCTCTCTTTTCTCTCTGCAATCAATTTTAGCAATTTTTTTTTTGCTCTTTTGGAAAGTCATGGAAATACTATCACAGATTTTTTTTATTTTCCTATTCGAGCAAATGCAAATACTAAAATGATATTTGACGTCATCTCCCATTCACCACTATAAAAGTTTACCCATGATAACTTCTTCTGAAAACCCTGGAAATCTAAAAAGGGTCCATTATTTCAATATGTGATTTTGTAACCATGACATCACAATTGTTTTTCACTCCATCAGACTCAGGTGTTGGTACCATATATGTGTCTGATGACCGAGGTACAGTGTTTTCCAAGTCTCTGGAACGGCATTTGTACACCACTACAGGCGGAGACACTGACTTCACCAACATCACCTCTCTGAGGGCGTCTATTTGACCAGTGTACTCGCCGTGGGTACGTCTGTGACTGTAATCATAAATCATTTATTTACATGAATCTCATATTTGCTGATGTGTGTTTTTCTTCTTTAGATGGCTCTGTACAGACAGTGATTACATTCAATCAAGGTGGAGGGTGGCGACCTCTGCAGAAGCCCTGGAACGGAGTGTGTGACTCCACAACCGAGCACCCAGACAAAGTGAGAGCCACACGTAAACAGCACAGCCACAATCAGATCTTTATATTAGACATAAATCATGCAGAACATGTAAAGTGGTCAAGTAGAGCCAGTGAACTGCTTTCTGGTTTGCAGTATTAGTAAGCAATCATAATTATGTCCTTGAGCCAGACAGTTACTCCAGGGACATTTGCATTGTAAAATGTTCATCATGTCGCTATTAACGTCACCATGTGTCTTGGTCATGTGCCGATAAACACAGACTGGCGTATTGCGTTTGTTTTGTGTAAACATTAAGGACAAAAGCACATAACTAGGAAATATTTGGTCTGACTATAAAGATAACACATGTCCAGCGTTAGTTGCATCAGAGTCATTATTTTTGTTGTTAAGGTCAAGAGCCTAAATAGTGCATTTCTAAGAGCTTTCTCTGAAACCGCAATAATTTAAGCTTGTTTAAAGTTGCCTCTTCTAATGATTTTAACTTAATACTCAAATCAGGCAAAACTTTGGTTCGAGAATAAGCACTCAAATTGCTGTGTGTGCGATTTCATGTTAATATCATATGCGTTTCTGTGTTCTGCAGTGTAGTCTGCATATTCACGCATCCTACAGCATCTCTATGAAACTGAACGTGCCCTTGCCGCCCCTCTCGGAGCCCAATGCAGTGGGACTCATCCTGGCACACGGTGAATACTGCCCACATTCACCAACACTGTCTTTCCACAACGCAAAGCTATCACTGACTCACCTTCAGTCTAAACCTTTTGTATAACCATTTTCACCAGGTTTAGCCATGTGACTAATAAGAGATTTATTTTATTATTATTATTTTTTATGCATGCAACAAAAAACACTGTGATTCCAGTATACCGAATCACCCAAACCCCATCATGTTTAATTTCTTCAATTACAGAACTAATGTGAATAAGTAATAATTAATTATACATATCTTTGATTATTATTTTACTGTTTTAATTCATATTTGGTAGTTTTGAAGGACTGTCACGCTGCATTTCTCTGACTCACGTCTCCTTTCCATCTGCTCTTTCATCAGGGAGTGTGGGAGGCGCAGTTTCTGTGCTTTCTCCAGACGTGTACGTGTCGGATGGACGGAGGTTACACATGGTTTCGGGCATTAAAAGGCCCCCATCACTACGCCATACTGGATTCAGGAGGACTCCTGGTAGCGGTGGAGCACAAGCCCTCACACCCCATATCACAGATCAAGTGAGCTTTCGATCATTACTAGGGCTGTTGAACGATTAATCGCGAATAATCGCATCCAAAATAAAAGTTTTTATTTACATAATATATGTGGGTTCATTGTGTATAATTATTTTATATATATATAAAACACACACACATGCTTGTATATATTTAAGAAATATTTTCATGTATATACTGTATATAGATTTATATATAATTAGGGCTGGGCAACGATTAATCATGATTAATCGCATCCAAAATAAAAGTTTGTGTTTACATAATATATGTGTGCATAGTGTGTATAATTATTTTGTTTATATAAATACACACACATGCATGTATATATTTAAGAAAAATGTGTTCTTAATATATCAAATATTTATATTTATACATAATATTAACTATGTATAAATATATATAAAGTATACACATGCAAATATTTCTTAAATATATACATGCATGTGTGTGTATTTATATACAAAATAATTATACACACTACACACACATATTTTAAGTAAACAAAACCTTTTATTTTGAATGCAATTATTCGCGATTAATCGTTGACCAGCCCTAATATAAATGTCAATATTTTATATATAAATAATATTTTTTTCTTAAATATACATGCATGTGTGTGTGTGTGTGTGTGTGTGTATATATGTATATATATATATATATATATATATATATATATATATATATATATATATATATACACAAAATAATTATACACAAAATAATTATACACAGTGCACCCACATATATTATGTAAAAACAAACTTTTATTTTGGATGCGATTAATTGCGATTAATCATTTGACAGCCCTAATCATTACTGTATGTTTATAGTGGTTTGATCTCAGTATGTGAAATAAATGATTCAAAGGGGATATTATAACATATTAAACACTGGTGAGGACCTGTTTAATTAAGTGATTTGTTTAATGTATTTGATTTAAATCTAATAAATGTAGCCTTGGTGAGCAGAAGAGACTTCTTTCAAAGTATTTAAAAATCATACCAATCCCAAACTTTTGAATGACCGTGTTTTATTATTTTTTCCCATTTTTTCACTAGATTTTCCACTGATGAAGGTCAGTGTTGGCATGTGTATAATTTCACCAGTGACCCAATATACTTCACTGGCCTGGCATCAGAACCCGGTGCCCGCTCCATGAACGTCAGCCTGTGGGGTTACAGAGAAACCATCCGGAATCAGTACTGGGTTTCGGTCACTGTCGACTTCAGGCTGTTGCTCTCTAGAGACTGTGAGTTGCCTAATATTTCTAAAAAGCATTTTATAAACTACTATACATATACAGAATCCCATATGATGCATGCTTATGTTAACATTCAGAAGATCTTAAAGGGATAGTTCACTTTGAAATACATTTTTGGTATGTTTTAGCTTACCTCGAGGGCATCCAAGATACATGTGTCTATGTTTCCACGGTTCAATTTTGATATTTTTAGGTTAAACCGTTCTTGTCTGTCAGTCATATAATGCAGGTCAATGGTCACCACCTCAAAGAGCATGCACAGAGAAGTCCAAATTAAACATGATTTAATGACTCGTAAATATAAGTGCACATTGATGGACTAAGACACGAAACGAGCGGTTTGTGTGAGAAAACGAACAGTATTTATATCGTTTTTACCTGTAACCGAAGCACCCATGCCCTCAGATCACTTGGACACGGCTGTGGTTACAAGAGGTAAAAACGATGTAAATACTGTTCGTTTTCTCTCACAAAGCGCTCGTTTCGTGTCTTGGGTCATCAACGTGGACTTACATTTACGACTCCAGTCATTAAATCATGTTTAATTTGGACTTCTCTGTGCTTGCTCTTTGAGGTGGTGACCATAGACCTCCATTATATGACTGACAGACAAAAACGGTTTGACCTAAAAATATCAAAATTTAAACTACTGCGGAAACAAAGACACCTACATCTTGGATGTCCTTGAGGTAAGCTAAAACATATCAAAAATTAATTTCAAAGTGAGCTATCTCTCTAAAATGTGTAAACATTGCCCTGAAATGAGAAATACTCATCCGTCAGGCCAGGATAAAGACTACATTGAGTGGCTTGCTCACTCAAGCAGTAATAGCAACCCCACTGATGGATGCATACTGGGATACAAGGAAAGGTTCTTACGGTTCAGAAAGGACTCAGTCTGTTGGAACGGCCGGGATTACATGGTGACCAAGGAGCCCACAACATGTTCCTGCACCCTAACTGACTTTCAGTGGTACAAACGCATACAAACTCATCAAATACACTCAATGTACAATGTGAGTCATTTACACTATTCATGACGTACATTCAGTCTGTGATTCCAATCCTTGTTGTTCTTTTCCTGCAGTGACTTTGGGTTCTACCATGCGGAAAACAGCTCTGTGTGTGTGGAGCAGCCTGACCTTATTGGCCATTCACTGGAGTTCTGCCTACACGGGCGCAAAGAGCAGCTTCAGACCAGCGGGTAACAAATCACCCTCTATTTACAGATTCACTAGAGTTGTATTGATGTGTTTTCAATAATAGTTTTTTTTTCTTTACATATATTGCTGTCCTAGCTAATGTGCAAGCCTGATTGACTGAACTGATTCGCATATTCATTTTTGCATGTCAGTAAATGTTTTTGTCAAAGCAGTGTAAGTAAAAATATATCCCAAAGTGTTGACTTTCTATGACTGTAGTTATCGGAAAATTCCCGGGGACCACTGTGAAGGAGGAATAATTCCAGAACGAAAGAGATCGATCTGAGTAGAAATGCGTCAGTAACTTGCTGAGGTCAGAGCTACCGGTAGGTTTTTATTTTATTAACAGAATGCACTTTATACCTACATATACAGTGCTGTATATGTATGTTTGTACATTACGAACAATTTCCAAATGAGGATTTTGTATTCCTCTTTTTAGTCAACTTTAGCATGGATGTGTTCTGTTATGCTAAGCACTGTACATGTAGTTTGAAAGAAGTCTCAAATTAGTTTGCATTTGTTTGATCTGAATATAGTAAAAATATATTTGTGCATTTTTTTTAAATAATAAATAATTGTTTATTTATTTTAATGTTGTTATTATTATTATTATGTAGTTTATTTAGGGTTGTGCAAAGATTAATTGCGATTAATCGCATCCAAAATAATAGTTTGTGTTTACATAATATATGTGTGTGTGTGCTGTGCATATGTATCCAATACATGCATGCATATGTATTTATATATACAAAAATTATTTTGTATATATAAATACATATTCATGCATGAATATATTTAAGAATTATTTGCTAAATACTGTATATATATATACTGTATATATATATAAATACATAATCTATATTATATATAAATATAAATATTTTATTTATGAATGAGACATTTTTTTAAATATATACATGCATGTGTGTGTATTTATATATACAAAATAATTATACACAGCACACACACATATATTATGTAAACACAAACTTTTATTTTGGATGCGATTAATCTTTGCACAGCTCTAAATTTATTCCTGTAATGTTTCAGTGTCACATGATCCTTTAGAAATCATTTTAATATGCTATTTGCTACTAAGAAACCTTTAACAAAAAGCACAAAATCATTTCCCACTATGCATTTCTCAGACAGGGGAACATTCATTCAATTCAGCTCCTATAATCGCTGTGGTCATCGCTGTTCTGTTGATCAGTGCCGTTGCTGGAGTTATTTTCATCAAGAAATATGTCTGTGGAGGAAGGTTTGTGCCCCCTAAACATCACACACAGCAGAACATTAACTGTTTTTTACATTTTAAATTCTTAATTTTAAGTAAATTAATTAAATTATTATTGAATTAACTGCTGTTTTTTGTTGCAATTATTAAATTAATGTTGTATTGTGCAGTACAAATGAGCAAAGTCTTCATTTATTTTGGATTTCTAATGTAGCATTTAATATTTTGTTCATATATGCAGTATCTGTGTCACAGCCCTTTTTGATGTCTTCGGTAGGTTCCTGGTGCACAGGTATTCTGTATTACAGCAGCACGCTGAAGCGAATGGTATCGATGGTGTGGATGACCTGGACACACTGGAGGTTGGCAAGATGCACTATCATGATGATTCAGATGAGGTGCATACTTCACCTTGCTGCTAAAGACACAATATTTCATTTCAACAAAGTCATTGAATTAATCCTGTCATTCTATTTTTGACATCTGCAGGACCTTCTAGAGTGACAGACACATGGATCATCATAAAACTGTATCAAATTAAGAGAAAACCACAATGCCTACCCTTCCCATGACCCTCCATGTGTGTGTATCTGCGTTCCAGCACCTATCGGAGATAATGACACACATTCTGCCTAATCAATTTGTTTTTGGCTAGTTGGGGACAAATATTCAGCGTTCAAACCAGCAAGATTTGACTACAAGGACAGGAACAGAGAAATCATGCATTTTCCCAAAAGCTTCTCCCAGCTTCTCTGATCCATTGCTGAGAGAGAGTGGATTTGATGTGATTTTGTCGCCATATATTTCAAATTTATGCAAGTTGACAGACACACATACAACAGACTTATGCAAGTGCTTATTTTTCATTGCTGGTTTCCTGCATCAGGTATTTACCTTCACCAAAGGATTTTCAGCTTTGTACTTTATTTTGTGTATTTGAAGTCTCCTTGAAGTCTCCTTTTTTTATTTTTTTTTATCCAGTGTAAAAATAGAAGTATCTTCGGAAAATAGCCTGCTCATTAATTCCAGAGTTATTATGTGAGCAAATTCAGATGACAGTGTTTAAAGTTAATATATAGACCATAGACCATTGTTTTTTAGACTTCATTATACTAACACCCTGGATGTGGTTCCCTGCCATTGCTGTGTGCTTAGATATACTTTGCATATATCTTCTATGCACGAATAATTATAAATTCTTTTGTTTTAGTATTACCAATGCTATTCTCTGTTTGGTACATCTGATGCAAGGAAAGATTTGAGAAACGGCACACTGCGTGGTTTTCAATCACCTTAATATATACATACTTAATACAAGTGTCATAGAGAAACAATAAGTGCATTAAACATAATAGTCTGATTACTTGTTGCTAATTCAGCAATAGTTATATATTCAATAAAGAGACAAAATCTATGACATAAAAACTCATCCTTCATTGGGAGGTCGACAATATTAACTGCATCTAATTAGCAGCCTAATCAAAATATGAAAATGTATATTTTTGGACTTTATTGACTGTCAACTCATAAATAAGCTAATTTGTAGTCTGTAAGCTGATTAAGTTTTTTTTTTTTTTGCACAGGTAATGAAAATAGATACCTCAGGGGTTATAGATAACAGTGGACCACCGCATTTCATTGATGGGTTTGCATGTCCTCAAGTTTGAGATGAATATGGCTTTTCTTAAGTCAAAGTGTAAAATGCTGTACCATTAAATGTGACTGCCAAGAACAATAAAAATACATCTTTTTTTGAAGTCCACTCTTATTGACTTGAACCAAATGGGTTAATTGACCCTGATGCACCAAGGTGAACTGAATTCACAAAGACTTTTGTTTTGTGTTCACAAACTGTTTTGTGTCTCTTTTATTAATACAGCTTTTTTTTCTTGTACAAGGGTACATCCTTAAAGTTGGATATTGTACAGCCTGTGACTAATGTTTTATACTTTGCATTGTACTGAGAAACATATGGTCAATAAACAGCAGTTGGCTAATGTCATTCAGGACCGCATTTGTATTTTCAGTTGTGTAAATAGAACGAAAGCTGCATATATTTAATGTGCAGAATAAAATCTAAATGTAAACAAATGTGCACATTTTCCTTTTCTTCTAAGTTTAAAAACTAAGAACATCACATGAACAAAATTTTAACATTTACAAAGAACACTACAATTCTGTGATATTTTAAGTTTTCATTTTAACAACCGAACGATTAGCATTAGCATATGCGAGTTTGCTACAGTGTAAATAGCTAGATTAATAATAGCTACATTTTATTATGTCAGAGAGGAAAAGCTAAATTAAATCATGTATGAAAATAATATCTTGGACTAAAGTTGATAGAGGATCTTTCAATCAATTTAGAAATGTAATCAAATGATAATCTAATAAAATAAATATCAAAAATAGTCGCGAATTCACTTTATTTATAAGTACATTCATTTCTTTAATTATTTATTTAACTTTTATTTTGTGTTTATTTTTACATACCAGCTGTATTCTTACATGTATTTATTTATTTTATGTATTAATTTCTAAATGACAGTTCTTTCATCTGTCAGAGACATACGGGTTTGCGAGGGGGCGTGGTCTTCCTTCTTGTAGGCGGGGCGTTTGAGCTTCGTGCGCCATTTTGGCTCCTGAGCGAGACGCGTCGTGTGATTGGGCTCCAGGCGCCGCTATCGGAGCCAATCAGAGGTGCATCGGGCGGCGGCGAGGACGGTGAGTGAGCGCGGCTGCTGGGAGGGGACGGGACTCGGTCGGTTAGCTGGGGATTGGTGTGTGACGGACCAACCAAATGACTAAAATCATTATAAACAGGAATAGTGTGGATTGTGTATGTCAAGGTCCACTCAGTGGACGGCATGCACGTGGATGCCTCTAATTATATGGTTAAAACGATAAACAATTTCGAGATATGGTTTAATTCTGTTGTTTTTCCGTTAAGTAGCGCTCGCGGCTCAAATAGGCCCAGTTTTAGGCCAGTCTTTGTTGTATATTTTTCTGACTTTCGCAGGGTCTAAAATGTCGATTGGAGCCAGTATGTTAATATATTGGTTTTAATCAACCAAAAGAGGGTTCGTTGTTTGTCTTAAATCATTGGTTTGCTCATAAAAACACGCTAGTGCACGAGAACACGGAGATCGATGTGCTAACGCAGCGCCAGCAATGTTAGATAAAGATTTAGTTATTTACACCATATACACACTGCAATATTGAGTAGTTTTATTTAAAATGAGCTGTTTAAAGGAGAAATAGTTTCGTTTGTGAGAAACATGTAACAGTTAAGTTATGTTGCAACACAACAAAAGCGTCAGTGACGATACAAAGACCCGACGGGTGAAACTGAAGAATAATAGCACGTTAATGGTAACAAGAAATAGAAACTAACACCGAAACATTGTGTTTTTCTTTGCTACTTTTAATAATAGAAAATCATTTTCTCGTTGTTTTCTATATTTTATATATATATTGTAGTAAATCTACAAGCAAGGTCAACAACGCTATTCTTGTAATGTCATTCAGCATTGCATTTAGCCTATATGTCAATCATGTAGGCTAAATAGTAAGATATTTGCATATATTTCATGTGCAGAAATAAATCTGATTATAGCAGATTTTTATTTTGCTTCTCAGTTTAAAAAGGATGAAGACATTAATATCAAATTGAAAAATATGACAAATGTTTTATATTAACAGAAACCAGTGCCCCATTCCTTACAGTTTTTAAGCATACATAAACTTCAGGACACAAAGCAAAACGAAATGATATTGAGATATAAATATCACATTAATAATCACAATAACAAAGGTTCTTACAGAAAATTATAAAATCTAGGTTTTCTCATTTTTTGTGCATGTTTCATATTTCTCAGGGAGAGGGAGTTGAATAACCAGAAAAGTGATTTTATCTTAAAAATATGACAAATATTTTTGGTAACACTTTACAATAAGGTTCATTAGATAGCATTAGTTTATGTATGAACTAACAATGAGCAATACATTTGTTACAGTATTTATTAATCTGTGTTAATGTTCTTTTAATAAAAATACAGCTGTCCATTGTTTGTTCATGTTAGTTCACAGTGCAGTCACTAATGTTAACAAATAAAACCTTTGATTTTAATAACATATTAGTAAATGTTGAAATTAATATAATAAGATTAATGAATGCTTTGGAAGGAGGGCTGTCAAAAGATTAATCGCATCCAAAATAAAAGTTTGTGTTTACATAATATATGTGGGTGCACTGTGTATAATTATTTTGTATGTATACTTAAGAAAAAATATCATTTATTTATAAAATATTTATATTTACATATCATAAATTTTAGATAAATCTAGATGCAGCATATACATGAAAATATTTCTTAAATATATACAAGCATGTGTGTATATTTATATATATAAAATAATTATACACAGTGCACCCACATATATTATGTAAACACAAACTTTTATTTTGGATGTGATTAATCGTGTGACAGCCCTATTTGGAATTATTGTTCATTCTTACTTCATGTTAACTAATAAACTTATTTGAAAGTGTCACCATGTTTTAAATGTACTTAGTGTGTTTGTACCATGTTACCATATTACTTTGAAATACTTGATGTTATTGGTGTACCATATAAAATATTTTCACTTTTTCTTTGTTAATCTGCAGTTAAATAAGCCCAGTCAACTATAAATACGTGAAAGGTAACATTACAGGGAATTAATTTAATACACAGTATTACAAGAAATTACAAAAGTACTTCCTTAAACTTCCAATTGTTTTAGGGGAGAAAACCTGCATATAAATGTAGGATCTGCTCACTAATATTAGAAACAGAGATAGTCATTTAAAGAGCTGACTAAACTCAAAATGAACCAGCAGTGCGCTTATCTTTTAAGCTTCTTTCATTAGATGCATGTCCTGTTGCATAAGAGATCAGATTAATGCAACAACATGTCGCTTGCTTTTTTTTTCAGACTTAAGTTCTATTTTGAATTCATCTCTCATAACCCGCAGAAGTCATAACGGCAAACATGGAGACAGTACACCACCACCACGACAACTAGTGGAGAGCAGATAGTGGTGCAGACCAACAGTGGACAGATCCAACAACAGGTAATATGTGAAACTTACATACAGTATCTGATAAATGATGTAACTCAATGGAAGTCTGTCCTTCGAAAGCATAAAAAAGACTAGTATATGTAGTAATAAAGCATCTTCGTGTGGTATAAAACCATAGAAGGAAAGTTTTTATGTGTGTTTTACTAACCTGCGAGTCACATTAGTCAGTATGTAGCATGGTGACAGTCCCTTATCTCTGGCCCAGGCACAGTGACTGGCGGTGCAGTTGCAGACTGAGCCTCAGGTAGGTGCCAGACTGCAACCCAGCAGGTTCTTCAGGTAGTGGTTGGCTTTCTGAGCCCCTCTGCTGTCTCAAATCCCCATGCATGCCATTTCAACTCGCATTGCCTCTGATCTGAGTCTGAGATCAGTTTGCTAGTATTGCATTGTAATGATGATGAAATGCAATGTTAAGAATATCTGTGACCTGTGTGCTTTTTGCATCTGGCTCAGTTTAAGTTTATCACTCATTATGATTTACAAGAATTTCAGTGTCCAAAGAAAACCCACATGCATGAGTTTTTAGCATGCTTTGTTATGCAAACTGCATTATAAAATGTACAGAACAGCTGCACCACCAACTTTTTGCATTTCAGACATTCACATGCACTGCATTTTCTTGCATGCATCTGTTTTTTTGCATTGCCTCAATGTATATCATAATGAAACCGCTTTTACAACCTGAAATATTTCAGATTTGTATGCCTGTAATGTATGGAAGCCCATTAGTGCCACATAAGAAAAAAATCCATGCTCTGGTAAGTCATAATTATGTCTTAAAAAGTCATAATTATGAATATGCAACATATTTATGAGATGAGTGGTAAAAATTAGAGCTTAAAAACAAAAAAATTATGACATAAAAAATTGACATACTGTGTAAAGTAAAAAAAATGTAAAAATTGTTACAAAAGACA
Organism: Hybognathus amarus; assembly: GCA_030378365.1. Classification (NCBI taxonomy): domain Eukaryota; kingdom Metazoa; phylum Chordata; class Actinopteri; order Cypriniformes; family Leuciscidae; genus Hybognathus; species Hybognathus amarus. Next base: position 203,445 of record JAQIUQ010007201.1, on the reverse strand, counting down.
TGTCATCATTAACTTTTGAGATAAAGTCAATTATGTCTTGAAAAGTAGGAATTATAACACTAAATCGAAATTAAAAATAAATAAATTGTGATTTCAAAAGTTGAATTTTAAAGATTAAAAGAAAAGATTAAAAAGGCAAAATTATGTTTTGAAAAAGTAAAAATTATTACATACTAAGTAATATTCTGATGTCATTTTTTATTATGACATTATCTAATAATTATGACTTTTAATTCATCATTTTTAACCTTTTTTCTTATGTGTCAGAAATGGGCATCCATTGACATAATTATCTTAAAGTTGACATAATTATCTTAAAGTTGACAACAAATGATTTATTTATTTTGCATGCATCCTCTTCTAAGGTCCAAGGGCAGCCTCTTATGGTACAAGTCAGTGGGGGTCAGCTCATCACTTCCTCTGGGCAGCCCATAATGGTACAGGCCATGACAGGAGGACAAGGTCAAACCATCATGCAAGTACCAGTATATTGGTACACAGGGGCTGCAGCAGGTGGGTGGAGCTCATTTTACATGCAGTTGCTGGTTAAAAGCGTACCATTTTCACCAACTTATTCAATTTCTCTAGTTATTTTAATTCTTAAAGGAGTAGTTCACTTTTGTTCAAAAACTTTTGCTGATAATTTACTCACCTCCATGTCATCCAAGATGTCCATGTCATTCTTTCTTCAGTCGAAAAGAAATTAAGGTTTTAAAGTTTGGAATGGTTTTAAAATTAAGGAAATTAAAGTTTGTTCTTTTGGACCTTGAACCGTTTGGTTACCAGTAAAGTGCATTAAATGGAGAAAAATCCTGGAATGTTTTCATCAAAAACCTTAATTTCTTTTCAACTGAAGAAAGAAAGACATGGACATCTTGGATCACATGGGGGTGAGTAAATTATCAGCACAAGTTTTTTTAAAAGTGAACTACTCAAAGTAATGTTATATAGCAGTGGTTCTCAAACCAGTTAAATTGATTTAAAATAAGACGCAAAACCTAGATAAACCAGGAAGCCTTATTTTAATAGTATGATTTCTAGACGTGGAAATACATGCCAATTAATACAATTTTATAACTTGATGGGCATTTTTTATATTTATAATTAATATACATTTATGAAACACTCTAAAATATATACTTGTGAGTAAATCATTTAAAAAAATCTTATCCAGTAAATTATATAAATTATCCCAGGGACTACAGGTGGAAATTAGTAAATGTTGCTACAACCTGGCCCAAGACATATTCTCTTGTTTTCACAAGTTTAATGTTTATTGTGCATTGTCCCTGTTTTAAATAAATAATTTCCATTCCATTAGCAGCAATTGGAAAAGTCATGCAGTCTAAGTCAGAAAGGTTGAGAGCCACAGCAGTATAGTGTTCCTTCAAGATATTGGGGATGTACATGTAATGAAATGACTAAATTTGCCACAGATTCAGTTGGTACAACCCAGTCAGATCCAACTTCCTGGTGGACAGACTTTACAGCTACAGGGTCAGCAGGGACAGACCCAACAAATCATCATTCAACAGCCACAAACTGCAGTCACTGCAGGACAGAACCAGGTATCCTACGATATATTCCAGGTTTGCTTACTTCATTTTGACACATATTTCAACAAACATAAAGGAGCACCTGCTAGAAGTATCTCCTGCAGTAAAATACACAAGTTCGTGGTAAATAAACACTCTTTGTATGTTCTCAGGGTCAGCAGCAGATCACTGTACAGGGTCAACAGGTGGCTCAAACTGCTGAAGGACAGACCATCGTTTACCAGCCTGTTAATGCGGATGGGACCATCCTGCAGCAGGGTAACACTGCTACTCCCTCTGCAAAACACAAACCCACAAACATCATGCACTTTTAAACAGTTAATGCTTTTAATATAGAAAGTCATTCTTTTTATAGACACTTCATATGATTTTTTTATTTTTCCATCCAGGAATGATCACCATTCCAGCTTCATCTTTAGCAGGAGCTCAGTTAGTCTCAGCCGGATCCAACACAAACACCACTAACACTGGCCAGGGCACAGTGACGGCTCACTCTTCCCATGGCGGGAAACATGGTCAATGCTGGAGGAATGGTCATGGTGAGTATTTCTGGTCACTTTATTTAGAAACGAAAGGGCCATATTTCCTAACATTTGTGTGTGTTTATTATTGAATCAGATGGTCCCAGGGGGTGGCGGGTCAGTTCCCACCATGCAGCGCATTCCTCTTCCCGGAGCTGAGATGCTGGAGGAGGAACCTCTGTACGTCAACGCTAAACAGTATCACCGGATTCTCAAAAGGAGACAAGCCCGTGCCAAACTAGAGGCTGAGGGCAAAATACCCAAAGAGAGAAGAGTATGTATGATTTTACTGTAATAACTAATGCTGTTTCTGCAGTGATAAATATATATGACTCATTATACATATTTAACCCCTCAAGTGTCACCAAATCCATTGCATTTTTAAAACAGTAATATCCTATACTAAACCTAAACTAATATTGACAAACTATATATCATTTGAAAGCTTTGAATCTTTGAACTTAATTTATTTCACTTCTACAAAAATCTGCCAAATGTCTTCTTTAAAATCGAGACCAATCTTACGTCTATATTCCAAAGCATTCTTGAATTACAACCATTTAAGTTCAAAATGTGCATTTTTTTTAATCTATATTCCAAAAGGGGGGGGTGACACTTAAGGGGTTAAAGGAGTAGTTCACTTTAAAAAAAATTTTTGCTGATAATTTACTCACCCCCATGTCATCCAAGATGTCCATGTCTTTCTTTCTTCAGTCGAAAAGAAATTAAGGTTTTTGATGAAAACATTCCAGGATTTTCTCCATATAATGCACTTCAATGGGAACCAAACGGTTCAAGGTCCAAATGATAGTTTCAGTGCAGCTTAAAAGGGCTTTAAACGACACAGACGATGAATAAGGGTCTCATCAAGGAACCTTCGAAGTCATGACTCGAAATTTTTTTTTTTATTTTGACTGATCGTTTCACTAGATAAGACCCTTATTCATCGTTGTGTCATTTAAAGCCCTTTGAACAGTTTACAGTTTGCACTGAAACTCTCATTTGGACCTTGAACCGTTTGGTTCCCATTGAAGTCCATTATATGGAGAAATCCTGGAATGTTTTCATCAAAAACCTTAATTTCTTTTCAACTGAAGAAAGAAACACATGGACATCTTGGATGACATGAGATGAGAATTATTAGCAAAAGTTGTTTTTTTAAAAGTGAACTACTCCTTTAATTTAATTTCCATTCTGAAATGTGATTGACGGCATGTATGCAAATAATCCTGTACCTTGACCACCTCTTCAATACGTCATCCCTTCCAGAAATACCTGCATGAGTCCCGTCATCGTCACGCCATGGCCAGGAAGCGTGGAGACGGTGGACGTTTCTTTTCTCCAAAGGAAAAGAAGAAATGGCCATGCAGGCTCTTAAGGTGAGCGAGGGGCTTGAGCTCAGCTCTCATTGGGCAGCCACCTCTGCCCCGCCTCTGGGGTGATCTATCCAATCCCAGCCCCACACGAAAGACTGAACTCGCTGTATACACCTAATTTAACTTAGATCATCCATGCGCTGCGGCTCTGTGCCTGAGCTACCTCATGCGTCTGTGACATATTCATGTCCGAACTGTCTCTGTCTGTGACTTTATTGGCATTTCCAACTAGTTCAATTGAACATGCATACTAAGATCTTAGTATATATGTTCTAGTATATAGTTTGAGCAAATACAATGTACAGCTTATTCCCATGTTTGTAACTGCTGTGCTTCCTTGCAGCTTTTTAATTCGCATTATTTAGCTGCACATGTTAGTATGCAGCCTAAAGATGTTATTTATGAGCTCTGCTAATTTAAACGGCTTCTTTTAAAAAGCTTCAGCTGGAAACATGGGTGATTAGCACGTTTTACCCTGTCAATGTTAAAGGTTTCTTGTCTTAAATGTCTAACTGCTACTTTAAAGGGAAATCTTCAGCCTTGACATCTTTGTGTCTGCATTTCTGCTGTTTGTCCTTCCATGCTGTAAAAACTTACTGGATGCTAAGATGTATCAAGCTGTGTTTATTTGTCCTTTTTACCATCTTACTGGTATGAAATTGTCATTCAAAATGATCTGTTTTTCATTTGTGATGTATGGCTTGGCTTGCACCTTTCAATGCTCTTCTGTCTTCGCTTTGTTATTGCTTTTGCCATTTTATGTTTCTTACAGCGGGCTGTATGTGGGATCTTGTTTGCATTTACATTAGTTATGTTTGATACTTGATGATATATGCCCTTTTTATGCAAATAAACCATTGTTCTTGATTTATACTTTGTTAGTAATATCTTGCAGTTTTTTTTACATGCTGATAAAGAGTTTTCCCCATGTCCAATATTCAATTTCTATTGTGCAAAACAAATTCTTCAATATAGAATGTAATATATATTTTTAGGCTCATTAGTTGATGAATAAATCTTATAGATGGTTTGAAATGTATTTTAGAGTTACTAATATTTTGTATATTAGACAATTTGATCACTAGCAGAAAATTCTCATGGTTCAAACAGGTAAGAGTTCACTCAACACCAGTCATCCCCTATTTGCACATCATATTGATGACATTTTCATCATCTTTATTTATCTTCCTTTCTCCTCACAGAACACTGAGCAGGATCAAGCCGAAGAGGACACAGTGGCCCAGATGATTCAAGTGGCATAAACAACCCTTTCCTCCATGGTTTAGTCAGTCATTTATACTTGACAAAAAATGAGACCCTCTTCATTTTTTTACTTCTCTGAAGCCCTGTTTATAAAATGCTTAATTTTTTCCTTGTATAGACTGAGCAATTGTTTTAGTTATCCAAGACTGCCAGGTAGAACATGGAGATATTGGGAATTTTTCGTTTTTTAACCATCTCACAAGGCTAAACACCGTACAATGTGTGCTGTTCATGAGGACTTGGGATTAAATGTATTCATGATTTGTATAGGCATTTCATTCCACTCCATTTCTTTATTTAATTAAGAAAAAAGAATCACAAAAATGTGAATTGCAGTTTAGTTTTGTTCTATGGGATGTGTTTTTAAGTATACTGGATCAGACTGTGAAATGTTACGATTTTCTATGCACTTGCGCTTTTCAGTTGATCCGCCAACCGTTTGTAAATCCACCCGCACTGAAACATCCCCTTTGAAAACCTATTTGTATTTTCTACTTTGTCTTCCTTGTTTGAAAATAAAGGTTGACATTCTGTACATGGTTGCAAAGTTTGCTTTTTAAGACATCCAATGAAACATTGACATGTCAGACAATTTTTAGCATCTACACATTCTCTTGGTATGTGTCAAGCCATGTTTGTTTTCCTTTTCCAAGTAACAGACACACCCGTTTGATTGCCGTTATTTATAGATCCGTGATGCTTTACTGGAGTCATCTTATTGGAGTTAAAGGGATAGTTCACCACAGAAGAAAAGCATTCATTTAAGTTTAGAATGATATTAAAGCTGTAGTCCACATGTTATCCAAGATGTCCATGTCTTTATTTCTTCAGTCGAAAAGTAATTAAGGTTTTTGATGAAAACATTCCAGGATTTTCTCCATATCATGGACTTCATTGGGAACCAAACAGTTCAAGGTCCAAATGAGAGTCTCAGTGCAGCTGTTAAGAGCTTTAAACGATTCCAGGCGGTGAATAATGGTCTTATCTAGAGAAATGATCGCTCATTTAAAATAAATAAATAAAAAGGTTTACGTTTTATAAGCACAAATGCTCGCCTTGCTGTATTCTGTGATGAGCGTTCGTGACTCTCCTGTTCAAACTCGTTTATCAAAATGAACAAATCTTTTTTCGAGTCATAATTCGTAGGGTCCTAGATAAGACCCTTATTCATCGTCTGGTGTCGTTTTAAAGCCCTTTGAATCTGCACTGAATCTCTCATTTGGACCTTGAACCGTTTGGTTCCCAATGAAGTCCATTATATGGAGAAAATCCTGGAATGTTTTCATCAAAAACATTAATTTCTTTTCGACGCAACATGACATCACGACTTTTGCGTAAACATACACGCCACTTTCAAGTCAAGTGGCGTGTTATCTAAATGCATTTTGAGCTATCCGCATGTATGTCTACGCCATTAACGTCCGAGTGATTCCGCGTGTATGTACACACCATTAAATGTCCGAGCGAAAACGAAGCAAAATGTATATGTACATCTAGGGGAACGATATTTTTTTCCTAGGATGATAGGGGAAGACTCATAAATGCCATTAACCCCAGTGACGGGTAGGTTTAGGGACGGAATTGAGGTAAGTCTATATATATATATATATATATATACAGTAATAACATTAAGTCAACGGCGTTCATAAACGCTGATTATGCGTGTTGATAGCACGCCAAAAATAGAAATACGAATAGGCTCTATGCACTGAACCCTGCTGACGTGTGTCTGAATCTCAGTCAGCTTATTTACTTCCGGAAGCGCGTTCTACAGGCCAAGTGTATAGCGGCAAAACCTTAATAAAATCCGTTTTCTCAGAAACGGAGACAACGATTTTAGAAACGCTGATTCGCTGAGTCGAATTTCATACGATATGAGAGAATACTGACCCTCAAAATTGTTGATGTAGCTCAAATATTTATAATTTAAATAACTCTTTTTTACTCTTAGCTAACTGCCTCACAGTGTTGTTAACATCATTCACGTTAACCGCAGGACGTTTATATAAACAGCAAGTGTAATTTGACACTACCTCCACCTAACGCAAACTGTAACTGTAACTGTTTGTGCTGAGACAAACCCGGAAGCAATCGTGCATAGAGCCGCGTGTCAAACATGCGCCATTTTATGTGATGAGTCTGTTCCACCGTGTTCGACTAAATAAAAAAAATAAAGACGTGGACATCTTGGATAACATGGGGGTGAGTAAATTATCAGCAAAAGTTATTTTTTTTAAAGTGAACTACTTCTTTGAGATGAGTACATTTTACAATTTCTTTTAGACCTCGAGAGAATTTTGAACGTGCTTTAAAATGTCATTTTGAACTGAAGAGCATTTTAAAATGGGAAGTGCATGGATCTGATCGCTAGAATGGGGCTAATCAGATTAAAATGACAGGCAGATTGTTTACTCTTTAAACTGAGTGCGTTATATAACTGAATTAGCCCTTACTGTTAATTTGGAGGCCTGATATTAGCATATGAATAGTGAGCCATTGAGAACAAGTGGTTATATTTTCAAGTGAAAGGGCTTTTGCCTTGAGAATACTTCAGAGAACACACAATGTGTCCTCAATGCAATGCAAAACAGAATACACCTTAATAGCCGTATCTTTAACCATAATCATAAACCAAAATGCTGGATTTCTCAACCCGCACCAGCTGCAAGCATGTTTTATGGCACCTTTGGTTGGAAATTAAGAAATTACGTAATAAAACAAAAACATTGATGAAGTCTGTATAAAACACGCAGGGTTAGTTAATCAGAAAATGAATATTCTGTCATCATTTACTCACTCTCATGTCGTTCCTTACCAGGTAATAAGAAAAGCTTTACAGAAGAAAGACAATCATTTGTGGTTTGACCAACATGATGGTGAATAAATGACAGAATTTTCATTATTGGGTGATTTGTACCTTAAAAAAAAACATTAATACACAAGCAACCTTCATGCATTTCCAAATTTCTTTTTTTCTTGTCAGTCTTTGGCAGTGAGTTAACATTCATCCCGCTTAGCATTTGGGCATGGTCCCCCTTGACATGAACCAGGAGCCAGATGGCCACACATCTGGCCAAAAGTTCAATGTGAATTCCCATTTGAATTGATTCAACCGATTCCAGTCAATGTTTCTCATTCCTGTGACAGAACAACATTAATCCCTCTGCAGCACTTGGCCATGCTTTGGAAGAAGGGTAGGATGATTATGTCTAAAATGCTGCTCCATAAAGTTTGCAACCACCCGGTGTTTATCAAGACAACCTGCACACATGGCGTAAAGAACCTGAAACAGAGTAAAAAGTGAAAGCTTAGGATTTCTATCTCTTAATTGAAATAAATAAGTAGCCTAATAAAAATGTGTTCTTACACATGTAAAATAAAATAAAATCAAGAAAAAATGTTTCATATCTAAATACAACGATGCTGGATATTTTAGCATGAAATACCAATTGCAATCATAATGTTTAAATAAAAAAAATATATAAAGTTGCCTTTCCATAATATTCAGTGTTTCATGATGTGGATTCCTGTGCTGGCAAGTCCAAGGTGGATTGATTCTCAGGTAATGCAATATAAGTCGCTTTGGTTAAAAGTAAAAATGTAATCTGTTCGTATACCAGATGTGAACGAAGCTGAGGACGGCCAAAAGAATCCCAGCAATGAGGGACACTGGAACAGCCAACAGAGCCGTGATGATACGGTAAAACCAGACCCTGGACACTTCGAAAATAGCATGACTCCAGATCCACACCCGATCCCCACTGCGCACCGACACCGGCTCTGCTATCACATCCTCAAAACTAACCTGTCGGAAGAGAAAATTCAGTAATGTAGCATCTTTTGTTCGCCCTCATCAACCTGAAAATGTCGTTTTAATGATAGTCGAGTCACCTGACGTCGTTCATTTACCAATGAACCTACCAACAGTAGTTATAAATCCTGATTTGATTTAACATTTTAGACATTAATCTACATTTAAACGTATGAAAAGCCAATTAGCTTCTAAGTTAGATGGAAAGGTAAGCTAGGGTGACCATATTTTGATTACCAAAAACCAGGACACTTGGCACGAGCAAACAGGCCTACTCAAATGATACTCAAAGTTTACTCAAAGATACCTTATTAATTTCAATACATTTAAAGTAGGTTATGCCTCCTCAGTATGGATAGAACATTGTTATATGAAAACAGGACATGTCCTGGGAAAACAGGACAGTTGGTCACCCTAGGTAAGCTGGCTAAGCTAACACTGGATATGCTAATAAATACATCACCAATGAATCTGACAACAGTAGTCAAAAATCGTGATTTTGCATTTCAGACATAATTCTGCATTTAAATATGAATTCAGATTCTACATGAATATGGACAAGGCTGGATAAGTTAGTGCCCTGCTGAAAAATCCATCTTTTTTAGCTGCATATTTCAGCAGGGTGGCTATGCTAATTTTCACTAACATCACCAATATAGGCTACCTGACAACAATGGTAAAAAAATATACATTTTATTTAAATTTTTAGCTCATATTAGGCTAATAGTTCATGTATGTCCTGTAAAACAGCTCATTGGCTGGTTTAAATGAAAGGTGTGACTATTACTCTGAGAGGAGGGTAGCCTAGGCTATATTTATTTCTGTCTTCTCCTATTTCTGTTTGTGGTACTGCACAGTATTTGGTATGTATTTCAACCTCTTTAAGCATTTTAAATTGAATACTGCAATTAGTATTAGCAATGGTTTCTAACATAAACAATACAGTAGCTCTAAAGCTAAAAGTAGGTGTGTAATTTGTCTGGTCAGCTCATTCAAGGAGCGATTGCTATTATTGTCTGCGTCATTGAAGATTCAGAACATGTTCTTCTAATCCATCTCCTGCTACCAGCTGTGGTTGTCTACAATGTCAAGATAATGTTCTTTCCTTTGGATCAAGAGTAGATTTAGTAAATTCAATCTAATTTAACCAAATTTAAATGCAAATGTTTTAGGATTGCTCAAATTCTGGATTTCTCTTAAGAACAAATACTCCACTTTTTTTGGAAATAGGTTCATTTTACCACTCCCCCAGAGTTAAACAGTTGTGTTTTACCGTTTTCTAATGTATTCAGCTGATTTTCAGATATTTAGAAGAATATCAGTAAACAGACAGTTTCTGGTCTTATTGACTTCCATAGTATATTTTTTTCCTACTATGGAAGTCAATGAGACCAGAAACTGTCTGATTACTGATATTCTTCTAAATATCAGAAAATCGGCTGAATGGATTCGAAAATGGTAAAACTCAACTATAAAATGAGCCTATTTCCAAAAAAGTAGAGTATCACTTTAAGTCAAGATTTACTTGAAGTCATATATTAAGTCATGTTTCCTAAAAAGAAGCATCTTGTTATCTTGTCTTTTTTGTTGTTGAAAATGTACCAATATTAAGCAAGAAAAATAATCAATGGGGTTAAAAAAATCCCTTAAAGTAATTTTTAATTTTAAGCATAATTATTTTCAAGTGAACAAGACTTAATATCCCATCATTTTCTGAAAAAATATCAATGCATAAATTAAAAGATGATGCATAAAAGAAGAACATATTGTTTTCCTTTTGAAATATGTAAAACAGTAAAACCTTTTGAAATATATTTTCTTAAATTAAAAAAAAAATTAAGTCTTGTTTATCAATTATGAAAAAGAATCCTGGTTTCCCTTTGATTTTGTTTATTTTTTGGTTTTCATTTTCTCAGTCTTTGAATCATGTTGCTTCTCAAGTAAATATATCTCGATTTAAGAATGTTTAGATGTTTGTACTGGAAAACACGATAATTTGATGGCTTGGAGATTTTGAGACTAAAGAAGTATAAATAGTGGTTTGTCATGATGTCACCAAGCACTCTTATGTTCCTGGTCCTTGAAGGTCTAAAGCTTCACAACAGTCACTGTCACCATCAAAAGTGACATTCTATAGACCCTATAGTGCTACAATGAAGACATATTGTAGTTCGGACATAAAGTGATTACCTTAAGACACTCGTTTATCTGTCTTGGGTCCCGTTCATTGATCAGAGGCCTTGTGTCACTCTGTGTAGAGATAACATCTTCTTCTTCCTCTTCCTCCAGGACGGTTTCCAGCTGCGTCTTCCACGTCTGTTGACCCTCGTCGTCCTCTCCATCCCCAGCATCCCTCAGGTCGATCTCAGTTTCCCTTTCATCCGTACTCTGCATCATGGTGCCCGTCATCAATATGAAGGTCGTAAGGTCATAAGAGCGCGGCATCAAAACCCGCCTAAACAGTTTCACACACTCTCACTCATATACACTGTGAATGGAGAGCCGAAGTGCTGTCTTGAAGCTGAAACAGGGATATGGGATATATTAGGAAAGTGACTGTGCCCTAGCAGGCATTCCCAAACAGGCCCAATGGGAAGATACCAGCCCCCACTGATACATCTGCTATAAATACCCCATTAGTGACTGGTCAAATGCAGGCCACTGGTTATAAGAACCTGCGGGTCAAGAACAGGATGACATTTATGAACGGAAGCATTGATTTTCAGCACTTATTGGGATTTAGTTAGATCTGTGTGGAGTAGTGCGCTTGTAAATTTGGTCCAGTGATTATAATATTAAACACTTTGGACATTATTACACTCTAAAAAAAATGCTGGGTTGTTTGAACCCAAATTTGGGTCAAATATGGACAAACCCAAATGTTGGGTTAAAAATGCTATTTAAAAATGTACAGTTGAAAGTGAAAGTTGAAGTTGGGTTACAATTTGAAATGACATTTTTAACCCAACATTTGGGTTTGTCCATATTTTACCCAAATTTAGGTTCAAACAACCCAGCATTGTTTAGAGTGTAGTGAATGAGTATTTTACTTGTTTGTCTTTTAGCATGTCTGATTGTTTTGAGGCCATCCATATACTAAAAATTGCAAAGTAAACTTTTAGCAGATATGTATCTGAAAAGGCTTCTTCTTCCAGGAAAGCACAGCCAAAATAATTAATATTATAATAATTAGTAATGTTATTTTATTATATAACAAAATATACACAAAATTTTAAACTCAGAATTTACAAGTTAGTATTTTGGAAAAGACCAGGGTTATTACATTTTTGTCACTTGAAATTAATATATTTTTAAACTGAATTATTAAAGTTATTTTATATTTTAGCTACCAAAGCAACGTTTCGTTTTCATTTAGTTTAAATTGATGTACTAAAATAACTTAAATACTTTTTTTAAATGACAAAATAACATAATTACTAAATTATTACCTAAAATTCAAGTGAAATGGAAACGGGTTCAAAATGAAAACTAATTCAAAGTATTAATAAAAACTTAATGGTATCACAAAATAACACTGGACAAAACTAGCAATATCCATAGCAAAACTGCTTTTTGCCATTAAATGTTCACACACACACACACGTCTGGTTTACTATCTTTGTGAGTAATCTCCATAGATGAAATGGTTTTTATACTGTACAAACTGTATTCAATCCCCTTACACTAACCCGACCCCTAAAAACAGGAAACATTCTGCATTTTTTACATAAAAAAATAATAATTCTGTGTAATTTATAAACGTGTTTACCCACAGGGACCTCAATGTAGGTCCCTACAGTGACGCGAGTCCCCATGCGTTTGTGTGTATTCAGGTAATGTCCCCACCAGGATAGGAAAACATGAACACACAAACACACACTCATGCGCTCAATAGCGGCCCCCTCTGTTTGCTTTTGGGAAATTCCTGCAGATTTGATTTCACAATATGCTTTTAGGAAAATGCGTTTTTTTCACTGCTAAAGCCTTTAGCAGATCATTGGTTTCTATTTATAACCCAACAGCTGATCTTGTAGCAAATACTAAATGCATAACAATAAATCCTGAAAATGTTCACTCTCACGCTAATTCATACTGTTTACATGTTCTTGATTTTGTATACATTTGCATTGCCTTTGAGAAAACAGAAATATTTTTGTAGCTAACTCTGTTTTTTTACGTTTTCTGACGAAATGTGAGTGATGTTGCCTTTGCAAAACTAGCCACTATGATAGGGTGTTGTGAGTGGTTACCAGGGTGTTGCTATGTGGTTGCTAGGGTGTTTTGGTTGGTTATACTCAGGTGGCTACTTGAGGTTCGGATTTCAAAGTGATGTTTTTCACCTGTTTCATCATCTGTACTATAATGGTCAGATGTCCTCGTGGTGTTTCATTATGTAAAGCTCTCATGTTAATCACCTTCATTGTTTAATCTCATGCCCCATTTGTAACATTTTGTCCAGTTCACCTTTGCTCAGTTTGGATTGTGCGGTTGGATCATCGCTTTTTGAAACCATTATTTTGGCAGCCGCCCTGATTTAGTTTGCTTTATCCGTTAAGTCTAATCTGCATTCAAATCTCCCATTAGAATTAAAAACATGTCCCTAAAATTGATGGAGCTATAATTACAGGAAACATGCTTCCAGATGATATACTGAGAGCTGAACTGATCTAAACTACACAGAAACCATCTGTTTAAATAGTTGCCTCACGAATATTGTGAAAATGGCAGATTTAATATGTTCTATAACCCTGCGTATTTGGCATAATTCACAGGATTTTCAAACACAGGAGAACAAGAATATCAGAATGAGTAAAAATATACAAATGCTTTTTTATGATTTTGAAAGAAGTCTCTTCTGCTCACTAAGGCTACGTTTATTAGATTGAAAATATAGTAAAACTGTGATATTATATTTTTACAGTTAGAAATTGCTATATTATCATAGAAAACAGCTATTTTAAACTGTAAAAATGTAATTTAAAAGCATTATTACTCCAGCCTTGTGTCACATGATCTTTCAGAAATCATTCTAATATGCTGATTTGCTGCTCAAGAAACATTTCTTATTATTATTATCAATGTTAAAACAGTTGTGCTGCCTAATATTTTTGTGGAAGCATACACTTTTTAATGATTCTTTGATTAATAGAAAGTTCAAAAGAGCAGCATTTATTGTAAATAGATTTTTTTTACACATTAAATGTCTTTACTGATGGCATTTTTATCAATTTAATGCACCTTTGCAGAAAAAGTAGTTTCTTTACAAAAAATCGTACTGACCCCAACCTTTTAAATGACAAATAAGTTACTGATAATGATGTGGCTTATACTTCAGACCGTTGTTGACTCTGTGGAGTAAACTATTAGCATGAAGATGTACATCTGAATAAACAATGGGAAGAAACCAGCTCTATACAGTACCATCCTCCCATGAAAACATGGATAGAGCTCTTATTTATCTCCATTATAACAAAAGACAGTAGCCTAATGGTCACATTGTTTTTTATAAATAAAGAAAGTGCAAATAACTACATTAAATGATGTAATGGGTGGCTCCATATAGTACACCATTCAAAATAAGGATAAAAAGACGGTCCACATACATCAGCACAATGAGCTGTAAACGAAACACAACTCAACATATGCTACATTCAACTGAATCAGCATCTGTCAAGCTTTCTGTGACCATAGTGTCTTTATTATACAACCAAACAATCTGTCTTTCTTACTTCATCCCATGCAGATGAAGTGAGATCTCTACATTGGAAAAGAAATACAGCAGATAGCCAAGTGCATTATAAATAATAGATATAAATATGTATACATTGATTCAAAACACTTTTTATACGTTCTTTTTGTCATTTATGTTACTCAAGTTTTTAAAGAAAGTAAATACTGCAGTAGAAAAGATGTTCTCTGTAATGCTCAAAAAGCTGAAGTTTTTAGAAATGTTGAATATGTTAATAAACCTTAGTCATCATAAATATTAAAATATATCAGTCTCTTTACAAATGAAAACAAACCTGAGAGTTAATTTTTACAAAAAATGTTGTAGGCCTATGTGAATTAAATGCGGCATCTCTCACTATGTTTAATTTTTAAAGGTTGGTTATTTTCTCCATATAATGACTTCACTGGGTACCAAGCGGTTCAAGGTTCGAATGAGAGTTTCAGTGCAGCTTCAAAGCGCATTAAACGACACCAGACGATAAATAAGGGTCTTATCAAGCGAAACGATCTGTCATTTAAAAAATAAATAACAAAGTTTAAGTTTTATAAGCACAAATGCTCGGCTTGCTCTGTTCGTGACTCTCTTGTTTGAACTCGTTCATCTAAATGAACGAATCATTTTTCGAGTCATTTGGTTCATTCAACGAACGAATGAACAAATGACTCAGAAAAAGATTTGTTCATTTTGATGAATAAGTTTGAACAGTATGTTGTCACAAATGCACATCACAGAACAGAGCAAGGCGAGGATTTGTGCTAATAAACTTAAACTTTTTATTTCTTTTTTAAATGACCGATTGTTTTGCTAGATAAGTACCCTTATTCATCATCTGGTGTCGTTTAAAGCCCTTTGAAGCTGCACTGAAACTCTCATTTGGACCTTGAGCCGATTGGTTCCCAGTGAAGTCCATTATATAGAGAAAAATCCTGGAATGTTTTCATCAAAAACCTTAATGCCTTTTCGACTGAATAAAGAAAGACGTGAACATCTTGGATGACATGGGCGTGAGTAAATTATCAGCAGTTGTTTTAAAAGTGAACTACTCCTTTAAAGTCGCTCACTTCCGCAAAAATTGATGACGGATTTTTATGGTTCGTGGACTTCAGCTTCTCGTCACATCTACTGTCCAATCAAATGCTCTCTAGAATCTAAAGTGTCCCGCCCCCTTTGCTATAAATACCACCTGGCCAAAGCAACCATTGACACGTCACAGAGAAATATGTGTAGAAGATGTGTGTTCGGTTGCTCAAACGCTCAAGTTATATTCTGTTTTCCAACTGTACGATGGCTAAGAATGAAATGGCTAGAATTTATTCAAACATCTACTTTTGAATCCAACGTATCATATCATGATCATTTGCTTCCATGGTGCTGTCAAGTACGACATGCAGTCTGTGAGGTAAACTAAATGCTATTGGCTATTTGAAAAAGGGGAGGAGCCATTCAGTACGTCCCGCCTTAGCTTCCTGTTTCAGTGGAAATTATGCCAATGCGACATACAAAGCTGCCCGTTCCAAGGCACTTCAGTGGGCCTTTAAAATGATAATTAAGATGTTTGGGATACCATTTTGGGATACCATTGGCTTTACATTTCCCAAACCTGATTTTTGTTGACCTTTTACAAAATGAGGACTTGAAATGTGCTCCTAAATACATGTTACTATTTTAAGTGCAACTGCGAGTTGAGCATGCACTGTTAATCCCTTGGATGGATGAATCGTTGTGGATGGATGGATGAATCAGGCTAACATGCATTGTGAAAATAGACAGGGAGAATTTCATTTCATGCTGTCTTTAAAGAGTAACTAAACCCTAAACCAACTTTTTTTAGTTAATGATCTGTAAGAATGAATCTTGATTAATACCAGTCATTGATTTGAGTAACTTTTTTGGCATTTGTGTATTAAGTGTTTTATTTCTACAATATAGGTAAAAACGTTTTAGTGCTGCCCTCTTCAGGTTGAACGGTGGCTACTGCAGTTGAATTTTCCTATTGGATGTTCCGCACTTCCGTGACGTACGCAGGTTTCAGCTCACCACGCTCTTGGAACCCGTTCTCATCCCAAAGCGCCATATTTTGACACTTTTGCAAAAGCGTAAATATCCAATGCACATGGCACCCTTTAGCGCCAAATGAGACATAAAAATAAATAGGGCAGAAGGTGCCTCCTAGTGGTCTAACCCTACCCCAACCCCATACCTGAAACTTAACCGTCTCATTTGGCGCTGAAAGGGTGCCATGTGCGTTGGATATTTACGCTTTTGCAAAAGTGTCAAAATATGGTGTCTTGGGATGAGAATGCGTTGGCTCTTGGTATGAGCTATGCCTTTGGCAGTATAAAAACCAGCTTGTTTCGTTAAAACCAGTCAGGAGTTGGAATTGCGAGTATTGAAAACGAACAGGATAGTGTTTTAGTATCTATTTCGTCCCCTCTATCTCCGCTGGGGTCTGCCAACTTTTTCAGCATTTTTCAAATATTGCCAGTGGGTGGAGTCGGGCTCTGACCAGGGGTTTAGTTACCCATTTAAGAAAAGTTAAAAAGCGCAAAAAACTAAAAAATTTGTAAAGTAATAAAAATGCATCGCAGAAATGATTATGAATTGGACGTTTTTGAGTAACTCCTCAAAGTCATGAAAATCTCGTGAATATTTTAAGTAATTTCTTCTGGTATTTGCCCCGGTATCCTAAAACTAGTCTGGTCCAGCGTGCTCCTCGGTGTAGCCATGTGGTAGCTGCATCTGACCCCGTCCCTGTCGCCGCTCCTGTGCAAAAAGTGAAAAAAGTCTTCGTGGCCTGAGCGTTCGTGGCCCGACACCGAGGGCCGCACTGGCCTGCCGACTGATCGGCAACACAAGAGCATCTTACACAACTCCTCCCTGATCTGACGGTTCAGCAGCCCGTAAAAAACGGGTTCACCGCGAACGTGGAATACGCCCAGCCAGGTGACGGGTCCCTCAGCTTCTTCTGAGGTACTGTGGGAGAATCCCAGCGACAGATGCAGGTGGAAGGCAAAGTAAGGCAGCCAGCAGAGCAGGAACTGACCCACGATGATGGCTAAAGTAAGTGCCGCTTTCCCGCCAACCAGTGTTCTCTTCTTCCTGCGAGGGACCGGGTTTCTCCGGATGCTCGTGCTGGTGGTGATGATTGTAGTCTGGCTGTTGACGGAATCAGACCGACGCTTCGGATCAGCGGTCGCCATCGTCCAGCTCGGGATCGGCCCTCTTTCCCGGGCCGCCGTGTGGGCGACTTTCTGGGCGTGCGCGTAGACGGCAATAATAATGGCGGCTGGCACGCAAAAGCAAACCGTGCAGAACAAAATAGCAAAAACTCGACGATGTCCGCTGTGGCTCCAATGGAGAGAGCAGTGGGTGGCGGCAATGGAGCTTCTACTTCCATAACTGGGCCATCCGAAGACGGTAGCAAGTCCCAGCAAAGTAGACGCCACCCAGACGAATCCCATCACGGCTGCGGACAACCAAGGGGTCATTTTAGCCTCGTACCTCATGGGGTGCACGATGTAGAAGTAGCGTTCGATACTAATCACAGTAACCGTGAATATAGACGCAGATATGAGAAAGGCATTGAGGAATATGTACAGTCTGCATTCGAGTACGGAGAAGATGACGCCGGCGAAGAAAGGCGAGCCGCAGACGATGCCGAGAGGCATGAGGAGGGCGGCGCACAGCAGATCCACGATGCAGAGGTGACACACCAAACTGAACTTGCGGAGGTGGGGGACTTTCACTACTACTGCGAGTACACCGCTGTTGGCCAAGAGTGCCACTGCATTAAGAGTCACCATGACTACGAGCCCAGACGTGTCTCGTAAACGAGATTGTGGGTTAGACATGCTCCCTAACTGCATGCTGGGAGCCAGATGCATAGGGTGGCCATGACTCAATGTCTCATTAAGTTCAGTTTCGTTAAGCTCTGCTGCCGGAGGTAATCCAGACGCCTCCATTGTTTACAGTGTAGCGCACCCAACACAAAGCAGAAACACAGGCTTCTCCATCTTCCACCAGTCAGGAATGGGGACTCATTGGCTGGAGGTCAAAGGTCAGTGCTGTTGAAAGAATAATATAAAACACAAAATCAGTATAACTGCATTTGAACACGTCGACAACAACAAGTTTACCAATTTAAATGCGCATTAAATGATTTTAGATGTTTTTTTTTTTACTTGTTTTAAAAAAAAACGGCGTGGTTCCCTTTGGAAATCACATGCTTTTTCATTTTTATTAATCAATGCATATCTAGATTAAATAGCGTATTATTATTAAAAAACTCGGTTATTATTATTATTATTTAATTTTCTTACTCTGTATTCACTTTTTGGGCTCTTATTTATTTATTTATTTATTTATTTTTACTTGGTGGCAATATGGAGGCATTTTGCTTGTTAATTTTTTTTTATTCTAAACTTTTATTTATTTGCTGTATTTTTTATTTTTTTTATTCTAAACTGTTTTAATTATTCTGATTTCTTTTGATTATTTTAATTTCTACTATGTAAAGCATTTTGAATTACCATTGTGAACGAAATGTGCTATATAAATAAACTTGGCTTGCCTTGTTCACTTTCGATAATAGGTAACGATTGTCTCTTTTTGTGCCATTGGCTAATTAAATGAAATATAATAATAAAATAAAATAAATGGAAAAACTGTAAAATAAATAAATAAATAATAATAATACAACTATATATATACATAATATATACACATTTGCAGTAAAAAAATAAGTTACATAGTTAAGTATTAAATCCTTTTGACTGTGTAACACACCCGAAAAAAATTATTCGATTCGGCTTTTGATTCATTATTATTTTTTTATATATGCTGGTTGACCAAAGTTTTAAAATGAAATAAATGTTTTTTGACTAAAGTGAAATACAAGCTATGATACATTTTTGTATCTTTTCATGCTTGGTCACCTCTTCATATGTTTTTGCTTGTTTAGGGCCTAAAAATACTATGGCAGTACCATGGTACAGTGATGCGCCACTATTTACATACTATACCATGGTATACTTCAACTCAATGAAAGAATGCCGTGGTATTACCATTATTCTGTCCAAAACGGCATCCGTAGCATCATTACAGAAACCGTTGATGGCATAGTACATTTAGCAGCATGTCTAAATCAGCAGGTTATTAGCATATCATGTCCAGTGCATTATCGTGATTCTTTTTTTGGACCCGTGGCTCAACATTGAGAAAGCGAGAGAGGCTTGATCAGTTGGAATAATTCATGGTGCTCGTGGTGCTCTAACCTTTTGAAGCGGAGAATAATGAGCTCACTTGTTTGGCTGCAGCTGCTGGGGTTTCTCTGGCATTAGCGTTAGCATGAGCTCACTGTCACCTGCACATCACTACAATGTGCTCGCGCCACAGACTTCACCGTGCACATAATCACTCTCACACTGCCTCAGACATCATCTCACTGATGTCACTACTGTACTGTCACTGTAATGCCTAGACAACTCCTCATCACAAACTCTTAAGATGACGTGTGTAATGTAGAGACACATTTAAGTAAGCCATTCGTTGTAGGTACCCAAAACAGTCGAAACATTTATATATATCCCTAAAACCGTATTCTGGAAAAATGTGTGTAAAATAGTTTTGATTTATTTAAAAAAAATACTTCCCTTGCTCTGAGTGGTACAAGACTTGGCTAGTTTTCCTAAGTTTGGCTCCTAAACACACACAATTGTTTTTTGACTCAATTTACAATGTTAAGTGGGTGAAAAAAACCCTTCTTAATCTTGTATTTGGGTCAAAAATGGGCACCCATAGAAATGAATGGGAAAAACTGTAATTTAGAGTATTCTAAAATAAGCCAAAATAAGACACCAGGTGACAGCAAAGTCACTTCATCTTTAGGTTTTAGCTCTAAGAACTTATTGGAATGATATTTTAATGTAGTTAAAATTTTTTACAAATAAAACAAAAATAAGCCTAGTTTACATAGAAAATATGGTACTTTTTAAAGTAAATAAATTCAAAAATACCCCAAAATTAAAATAAACACCATAAATGGATAGACAAAACTTTATCGAAGACAGTGATATAACATTAATAATATAAATATATAGATTAGGATCACACCTGAGTCCTCTGTGCCCACATTTGTCCACAATTACAGGATTAAGGGCTATAAAGTGAATACGGTTTGAGGGCTACATATATATGTCATCTGTATATGATTAGTAATAACTTATCTTCAGTAAGGGTGCTTTAAATTGATCAAAAGTGACAGTAAAGACTCATTGTTACAATTTTCAACATTGATAATGATACAAAATGTTTCTTGAGCAGCAAATCAGCATATTAGAATGATTCCTGAAGGATCATGTGACAGGAATCACAGGAATAAATTGCATTTTAAAATATATTAAAATAGAAATATGCACTCATATTTCATTTTTATGTGTTTGTGATCAAATAAATGCAGCTTTTGGTGAAACTTAACGCTTAATGTCTCCACTAAGCATGAAAGATGACAGTAATATTTCTATTTATTTTTTATTTTTTACAGTATCAGTACTTCTGTTGACCAGCCAAGCTTTATTATGATCTCCTCCAGTCATTACATGTCACTAATCATAAAGCATTTCCAATCTTTTATAGTCAGATCATCAGCATGTGTCCATAAGGGCTAGAAAATGAATGCAGAGTAATTTGGCGTGAAAAGCACCGCGGCTGGATTACATCACCACCATCACGGCTGCACAGAACGTACCCGCGTTTTAATCAGTTAATCAGTTTGTCAATGCCTCGACCTGGCACAGCCCCCATTTTCACAGTGAAAAATAACTTCAGAAGAGTTGAAAAGTGGATGTTTTGTTAGAAATTAAAAAAATTACACTTTTACAGTCCCTCTCCCCTTATTCAGACAAACCAGTGACATACCTTGTTAATCCTGCATGCTTTCTCGGCCAGTAATCTCTCTCTGCTCAGCCGAGATTGTCTGGTCGTAATAAACAGATGTGCAATGTGCAGGTTCTGGGTTATGCAAAGAGATGCCCTGCTTTTATTATGTAGTTTAACATAACGTGAACATGCACTGAAACTTCCTCTAAATGTGAGGTTGCATTATACAAAAATAAATCAGAAAGGATAACTAAGCACTTGGATTCTGTGCTCTACGTTGTTTATGGTTTTAAATAACCAGAAAAACCTATGTTTTTTAAAATTAATTATCATTAAGCATTTCTGTAGTTTCAAATTTGTTGTTTACTGAGAATACATGGATTATTTCAACCTTTAACAATTATGAGAGCATTTTTATTGTAATAAGCTGAATGTTTAAAACACATAAAACAATCTCACCTGAAGTCCATCATCTAAGTCTGGTCAATCATCATTAAATGTCCCAGAATCCTTGCTCTGTCAGTCGGTCATGAGGAGTGTGTCGAGTTTATCCGGCACTTACTCTGTCTGTGGTGCGCAGAGATTGATGGAGTTGTGTTTGGCTCTGCGCTCTTTGCACTTTAGACAAGCGGAAGACATTACAGAGGCAGATGTACATGATGTGCAGGTCAGTCCATTAGGAGACTCATCATCTGTGGACAGAGTCAGTGTGTCAGTTCCCCTCACCGAGGAGCCCGAGAGCTGAGAGAGAGAGAAGAGACACAGCTGACCCGGACTCAGGGAAGTCACCAATGGTAACAGTCACTAACACTATTAAATACAATAAAAATACACACATTATGCACAAACATATGTAATAGAAGTAAATTGAATAGAATATAAGTTACATCATTTATAATAAATAATAACAATAATCATAAAGTTGTTAATATGTGATAAAATATATGTGAAATATATTATTAGTATGTGTGTATATGTTTGTAGCGTGCATTTAATTTTATTTATAATGTATTATTATTAGTAGTATACTTATGTGGTTTTATTGCATATTGCATATTATTTTATATATATAAATACACACATGCTTATATATATTTAAGAAATATTTTCATGTATATACTGTATATAGATTTATATATAATTGATATTATATATAAATATCAATTTTTTATATAGAAATAATATTTTTTTCTAAAATATACATGCATGTGTGTGTAATTATACACAGTGCACCCACATATATTATGTAAACACAAACTTTTATTTTGGATGCGATTAATCGTTTGACAGCCAATATATATATATATATATGTGTGTGTGTGTGTGTGTATTTTATTTATAATAATTATTAGTAGCAGTTATGCTATTTATTGCATATTTTTTGTGTATGTAATCTTATGTATTGTAATCATTATTAGACATGTGTTTTTAATGTATATATTTGTGTATATTATTTTATGAATTATCTATTAGTAGTCATGCGTTTTTATTACATGTTTATGTATATGTGTGTGTGTGTGTATATTCTGTTATGCATTATTGTTATTATACATGTTTTAATGTATATATTTGTGTGTATTTAATTTATTTATAATATTATTATTATTTGTATTAGAAGTAGTTATGCATTTTATTGCATGTGTATGTTTGTGTATATTATTTTATGTATTATTATTATACATGTTTTAATGTATATATTTGCATATATGTGTGTATATTATTTAATATAATAGTATTACTCTTATCATACATGTGTTTTATTTGCATATGTGTGTATTTCATTTTATTTATTTATTTATTTGTTTATAATATATTATTAGTAGTAGTAGTATTTATGTGTTTTTTAATTGCATACGTTTGCATATGTGTATTTTATTTATTTATGAAGTATGATATATTATTAGTGGTAGTAGTAGCAGTTATTTATGTGTGTGTATATTATTTATACACTTTATACACACTTTATATTATATATACACACTATATTATTTATACACACTTTATATATGTGTGTATATTATTTTATAAAATATTATAATTATTCCGTATAGTTTCTGTCACACAGTTATACTGTATCACACAGCCGCTCATTTGAAGCGGTCTCTGTAATGTGTCGTCTTTCCGTTAGGCTGCGCTGTAGCGCAAACACACACACGTAAACCACCCAAGAACAAGAACTTACGGGAAGCGTGTGTTTGTGACCATGTGAGTGGCATGCTAGCCTCCGAAAATAAACCCAGTCAACACTGAATTACGTTATTTAAACAAGTAGTTTTAAGCGTCATCATGTCATCTTTCTTTATAAAGAAAAGGGTCATCTCTGCGGCTGTCAACAAAGGAGATTTAAAAAGAAAGGTACGTTTATGTTTAGATGAGTGCAATGAGAAATTAGTTTGCATTTATCTTTTCAGCTTTCATTATGTTATTTTAAGCTTTTTTTATTTGATACTGTAAAATATTAACATATGTATATCGATGTTAGAGTAATGCAGAGGATGGCAAAGGGAGATTAAAAAAGTTCAATAAACGAGCAGAATGAAGAAATATCGAGTGACTCAGAAAATGAAAGGTAAGTTAAGTTAACTGTCTTAATAATGTCTTGTGGTGGATGAACGCTTATGTCTTGTAGTGTCATAACATAAAATCGCATATGGTATTTCTTCTGCAGAGCTGAACCAAACAGAAAACAACCAGACAATGAAGAAGACGAGATTGAGGAGACACCACAAGAGAAGAAACTTCGCCTGGCCAAACTTTACCTAGATCAGCTCAGAGAGGAAGGTGTGTATCATCATCACCATCATTATCATCATCCACATTCCCACTGTTTTCTCAACCTGTGTTTTCTGCTGTGTTTGACAGAGGATAAGAAAGCTGAGGAGGAATCATTTGAAGCAGATCTCATAGCTGGAAGACTGCAGGATGATCTGGTAAATCTTCTCAAACTTATCGTTTGCAATTTAATATCAGTTATATAACCTAAGTGTGTTAGACAGTGTGATGTCATACTTTTGGAAATCCTTAGCATAAACCTTTAAAATGTTGCATCAGACGTTTTTGACAGCATTACTTGTCAATTAAAGGGATACTCCACTTTTTTTGGAAATGGGCTCATTTTACAACTCCTCCAGAGTTAAACAGTTGAGTTTCACCGTTGAATCCATTCAGCCAATTTTCTGATATTTAGAAGAATATCAGTAACCAGACAGTTTCTGGTCTCATTGACATCCATAGTAGGAAAAAATATATATACTATGGAAGTCAATGATACCAGAAACTGTCTGAATGTATTCAATGGGGAAACTCAGACTGTTTAACTTCTGGAAGTTGTGAATTAGCCCATTTCCAAAAAAAAGTGGAGTATCCTTTAAATTTCTAACTTAAAGGGATAGTTCACCCTAAAATGAATATTCACCCGCATGTCTTCCCAAACCCGTAAGACTTTCGTTAAACTTTCAAGTTTTCACTTTAAAAAAAATGTTTTTCTGTGATGGAAAGCTGTATTTTTAGCATGATTACATGCTTCAGTCACATGATCCTTCAGAAATCATTCTAATATGCTGATTTACTGCTCAAAAACATTTCTTATTATAATCAATGTGGAAAACAGTTGTGCTCCTTAATATTTTGTGGAGTTAAAAGTTTATTTTAAAGGGTTCTTTGATGAATAGAAAGTTCAGAAGAACAGCAAATCTTTTGTAACATTAAATACGTTTCCACTTTTGATTGATTTCGGTAGTGTATACATATACATGGATACAATTTCTAAAACATTCATAGAACTTATCAAAAATACTACTGAATTCCAATAAATACTGAATTCCGACTTTCAATTTCAATGTGCATCAAGGTAGTGAAGATCATAAAAGCAACCCATGTGACTCCAGCGGTTTTTAAAAAGTGACTCAAGTCCAAATTCTATCATTAATAATGTTGTTATTAAAAAATAATGACAGAATCAACAAAATTCTGTTGTTTACAGTTATTTGAGGATGTTATATATGGCTACACTGAGTGGATTGTGATTACCAATGTAACATTTAAGTGTAATAATTATTCCTGTTCTCCTCTAATCGCTTGTTTTCATTCATCCTCCACAGCTTGAACAGAAAGGCAAACTACAAAGACTGATAGCCAAAGACGTGAGTGATGTTTTTCAGATGCTGTATCTTTAATTATGTGCCGCTGTTACTTCCTCTGTGTGACATCACCCTGACGTCTCCTCTAGCTCATAGCTCCAGACCCAGAAGAGGTCCGGTTGTGAGAGGACACAAACTATCTGTCACGTGTCTTGTCATCACCCCAGATGAGAAATATATCTTCTCAGCGAGCAAAGACTGCTCGATCATCAAATGTGAGTCTGATGGGTCCACTTTAACGTTCTACATTTTCGACTGAGTTGACGGTCGTTAGGAGTGTGTTCTGAATGAGTGCTGTGTGTGATCTTCAGGGGAGATGAGAGAGTGGAAAGAAAATGCACAGGATTGCAGGAGGACGGAAGGGAACAGAGGAGCGTCACGTGGGACACACCGCTCACGTCCTGTGCATGGCCATATCATCTGACGGGAAATACCTGGTGAGAGGAGATGTGCTAGTGTTGGTGTGCTGGGATTCACTGGTCCTATTAATTTTTTTAATTGTTTTGCGAGTAATTTGAGGCTTAGAATTACACTGGCTTTATTTTTGTTGCCATACACTGATATTTTCATCCATCCAAGATAATTTATTGGAATTCAGTAATATTTTGATAAGTTCTATAAATATTTTAGACTTTGTATCTGTGTGTATGTATACACTATCAGTCAAAAGTTTGGGGTCAATATGTTTTTATAAGAAATTAATATTTTTATTCAGCAAGGGTGCATGAAATGGATCAAAAGTGGAAACGCATTTATAATGTTACAAAAGATTTTATTCATCAAAGATTCCTTTAAAATAAACTTTTATTTCCACAAAATATTAAGGAGCACAACTGTGTTCAACATTGATTATAATAAGAAATGTTTTTGAGCAGTAAATCAGCATATTAGAATGATTTCTGAAGGATCATGTGACTGAAGCATGTAATCATGCTAAAAATACAGCTTTCAATCACAGGAATTATTATAAATTTTTTAAGTATTCAAATAGAAAACTGTTAATTTAAATTGTAAAAATATTTCACAATATTACTGTTTTTACTGTATTTTTTATCAAATAAATGTAGCCTTGGTAATCTATCTTCATGTATGAATTTAATCATTTTATAGACCATTTTCACAAGATGTAAACACTGGTCCAGAAACACTTTCTGTTTCAGATTGTAACTTTTTTCTTTATTTCACATGTAAAGAAAACATCTTAAAGATGTTTGTTTAACTTTTTGATTCAGTTTTATATGTTCGGTTGGTTGTATTTTATCCCAGCTTTTATGTAGTGTTAAAAAACTGGTACAGGAAGTGCTTCTGGACCAGTGTTGTTTACATCTTGAAAAATGGTCTATAGTTGTGGATTGCTTTTTTTTAAAGAATAATCACAATAATAATATTAATTATAAAAAAAATCAGTTACAGTTTTTGTCAATTAATTGAGAACAAAGTTGGATTGCTATTTAATATATATTTTTTAATTTTCTAGGCTAGTGGGGACATGAATAAACTCATCATGATCTGGGATACGGAGACATGTAAACATGTGTACAAGTTTACAGGACACAGAGGCGCTGTATCAGTGAGTACAACATGCGTTCCCTGACCTGATGTTTGTTTTTAATGAATCATTATGATTCTGAGTAGATGTCAATCCACTGTCGTGTAGGGATTAGCTCCATTCACAGTTAATACACACACTCAAACCTTCTAATCGAGGTCTTCAGACACACTAGACACTTCCAGGCAAGTGTGTTGCTGAACTCTGCACGAGCGTCCTCCCTCCAGGAGCAGGATTGGATGCCCGTGCTTTAGATGATGGTAAATTCCAGAGCTTATATTTCATTTACTTGCTGTGTGTACTCATCTGCTCTTCTGCTTCCTCCACAGGGTTTAGCCTTTAGACGAGGGACTCATGCGCTCTACAGCGCGTCACATGACCGTTCGATAAAAGTGTGGAGTGTGGACAGAGACGCTTATGTAGAAACCCTGTAGGTATACCAGCTGTTATGAGTATTATAAGAAAAATGCTCGATTAATCACAAGCTTCATTTGTGTTTATTCGTCAGGTTCGGCCACCAGGACATGATCACTGGGTTGGACTGTTTGAGCAGAGAGAGATGTGTGACGGCAGGAGGACGGGACAGAACAGTCCGAGTGTGGAAAATTGCAGAAGAATCACAGCTAGTGTTTCAGCGGACACGAGTGAGTTTGCAGTTGTGACTATGACCTCAACTTAGCCATGTCAACAGTTATGATTTCATCATTTTGCCATATCTAAGGATGAATTCTTGTCACCTTCCTGTATGTAATGATGATTCTGTCCATGAAGGGGCTCCATTGATTGTGTCCAGCTTATTAATGAAGAACACATGGTCACTGGTGGAGATGATGGGTAAGAAATCGCCCCCTATACACTCATTCACTATTCCCTACTTTATTCTACACTATCATTGATCCTCTAAATTGCATTTACTCATGTTTGTTAACTAAAACTATTAACCCTCTGATGATCAGCGAGGTCTGTTGGAACCCCAAATGACTTTTGCACAAATTAAAAAAAATGTTCTCCTGGTCCAAATGGTATGAAACTTTCTATGGCTCTCAATATGTCTAGATCTACAAAAAAAATTTAATTTGGAATGATATCTGTTTTTATGTTGGTGTGACAAAAATAGTCACACTCGTGGTCAATGGACCCCACACTCAAAATCGACACAAAATCATCATCAAAAATCTGAAACAACGCAGAACACAGACAGAAATTACAGAAATAAAGTGTCACACTTCCAGCAATGCAACAAAAATCATGTGCACCACACACACACACACTCCTGCATAGAGGAATACATTTTTGAAACTATAAAAATTGTTCTCTTATCATTTGTAAAATAAAATCAAATGCAGAACCACCAGAAAAATTAATTTAACACTGACACATTGAAAATTTTCGCACACACACACTCACTCAAATCTTAAGACTCCAACATTTCTCTTTGTAACGTTGTTTAGGTTTGATTCTAGTCATAATGTTATATTGAAAAACTAGTTGTTGTTTTTTTGTTTGTTTCAGTACAAAAAATGCTAAACTTTGACAAAGTATTTTATTTTTATTATAATTGTGATTTTATTATATTTAGATATGAATCCAACTTGTGAAAAGATACCTTTGGTTAGTAAAATAGGAAATAGCATATAGTAGAGCTCTATGTCCATCTAGTGGTTAAAGTGATTCTTATTTTTATTATTTTAACTGCATTTTCCAAAAAATGGATGGAAATCTTATATTAAACCATGTAAAATGATCCATGTTATCCACATGCATTATTTTAAATATGGGTCTTTTATGAATTGACTTTTACATAAAATATTTAAATATTTGTTTTTGGAAAAAAGCCTATTGAAATATTTATTTATTTATTTATAGAAATTTAAAAGATATCATAAATCCTCCAAAAACTGCAAACATGTTGAGTAAAAACATTAATAAACCAAGTAAAAAAAAAAAACACTTCTGTTACAAAATTAAATGTTATTGTCTAGGGTCCAATTGACCCCAAAGACCACATGTGTGATTCCCAAACGAAGACCATCAGAGGGTTAACAATTGTTTTTGGTCATTGTAATGAAGATAAAATAATACTTAATATTAAAAAAAACTTTTAAAATGTTGCCTTGCAACTAACACACAAGTTTAAGTGCTAATAAAAGCTAAATATAAGACAATATATAACATGTAATAAAAAAGGAAAAAAGCATATGACAACATTTACTTCAACTAATTCAAATTATGAATACAGTATATACTATAATAGTATATAAATAATACTTGAGCAACACTGATTTTTTTGCTCTATGGAAGCAGAAAATTTATCCTGAGATGATAAATATCCACAGAACGAATTTACACCAGTGAAATTTGTTATATTACTGAAATATGAACTAAAATCTCAGGAGGTGTTTCAGTAAATATTTTAGCTCGAAAGGATTTCAGGCCTGTAAAATCGTTAGAAATCTATGCCTTAATGCATATGTGTTGATAAATCGCCCCTCTGTGGTTTTGTCCAGCTCTATTTCTATTTCAGACGGTTAATAAGAAGAAGCCGGTGTGCACAGTGAAGAAGCCCACGGTAGCCATGGCAACACGGAGTCTGGAGCAGCCATACTGGGTCTCATCTATGGCGGCGCTGCACAACTCCGACACCGTGGCATCAGGTGCCTCAGGTGCACACACACACACAGGCAACAAACCCAGCGCACTTAAATCTACAGCCGCCCACAAACTCGCATTTGCTTTTGTCTCACAAACACATGATTACCCTCAAGTACAAATATTACCATCATAATCTGTCCTCGTTCCACTTTGACCTTGTCCACAAAGCACTCCGCCTTCTGCATTTCCATACGAGACCGCTCTCCAAACACCTGATCATCATCAACATCATTGTTGTTCCTCCGCAGGCTCCCATAATTCAGCGGTGCAGCTGTGGAAGTGTGGGCAGGGATTCAGAGGCCTGGAGCCGCGCTTCAGCATCCCTGTGGTGAGCAGAACAGATCCATACAGCTCTAATAGATGGTCTACGGCCCGTCTGCTATTGAATCACGTTCTTTTGTGTGTGTGGATAAAGTGGCATACTTCATCTGGAGAGGAGGAATAATGAAGCAGTTCATAAAACCACTGTTTTCAGCCGCTCAGTGGCCACACGTGATGTCTCTTACAGTAACCCTCAGTATAATGAATGCTAATCTTTTCTCTTCTAGACTGGATTTGTGAACAGTCTGAAGTTCTCAAACTCTGGGAAGTTTCTGTGGCGGGAGTTGGACAGGAACACAGGTGAAGTGTTTTAAGCCGATTGACACTAATGTTTTTCATGTATTGCCTCATTTTGTAGGTAGTAGTGCATGTTTAATAATTATTCAGTAAATTGAAATTCAGCAACGTATCAGTATTTTAATGGTATATCAACACTATGGCTGCATCTGACATCACACACTCTCTTGAGTAGGTATTTATTTTGAGTTTAATGGTGCGTTCACGTGCTATGGAAAATAGGATATTTTCCACTAGTGAACTGGTATTTACCAGTGTGTTGCGTTTTGTTGTCGTAATGTGGTAAAAAGATGGAGATCCAGACTTGTAATTTAGCTAATACTATTTTAGATTGCTTAAGTCATCTGCAACAGCAAGAAAATGATTTATCAAAACTCAAAAAGGTAAAAAATATGCTGTATATTTTCTAAATCATGAATAGTATATATTTTTACCATTCACGACTCTCTGCGTGTGCTCTCCTGCTATTTTGAATAGGTCAAAGGTTATGTCTCATTCTGTAACTCGTCCATCAAAATATTCTATGAGTTGCCCAGTGGAAAATACCACATGAGGGGGCGTTCATGTGCATTTTCCACCTCGGCTTTTGATATTTACCATAATTACCATATCACATGAACGCACCATAAATACATTCTACTTAAATCGTTACTTCTTTGCCATTCACAAATCCTCTCCCGTGGCCTCATGGGATAGTAAAGTGTTCATCGTTTGCACCATAGATATCCATAATAAAGGCTAGATGTCGCATCCGCGCTACTGGCCAATGGAGGTCGTCTGTCACAGGCAGCGGTCATCTTGTCACAGGCAGCTCGCTCACTCGTAACACTGTTTTAATGGTGCATGTACTTTTTAAATAATATACTTGCTCAATTTTCATAACTTGCTCAATTTTCTACCGATTTTCAAACGTAAGGCATCTAGCCTTTATTATGGATATCTATGGTATGCACACTTCAGAATCTCACATTAAGAGGCATGTCATTCGGACACTGTTTTTCACCTAGTATATAGTAGGGAAGAGCGATTTCAGATAGGTTTTAGTAACTATCAGTATCATATTTATAGTATTAGTCATTAAAAACCCATATTCTGCTTATAATAGATGATTTTGATCTTCTGTAGATGGTTTTGTGTTATTAGTGTTTTTGATAAGTTGAGTTCAGCTACTAGTCACTAAAGGTTACTCAAAGGTAAATGGATAACTTATTTATTAATGTATTAATAATATAATTGTATTCATTAATTTTTTTGTACTCATTACATTTATTTTATAAATTCAGTGCAAGGCCTGATTTTATACAGTAACAGTAACTACCACTAGATGGCAGTAATGTGAAGTGAATTGGCCATTTGTGTGTAGCATTTACTCATTGTTGACAATCTTTAGCTCAGTGTGTCCTGTTGTGTTCTCTTTTCAGGTTGGGTCGATGGTGGAGAATAAAGGAAGCTAAGAACGGACTGTATATCATTCCTCTGAAAAGACAAGCGAAAGAGCAAGAAGTTGTCCAGGAACCGGGCCTGATCTAGGATGTGAATTTGGTATCTGAGGACTTTTGGTTGTCTTTTAGTTTTCTTTACATGTCAGAAGATGGTGTAAAAGAGAAGCTTTTGATTAAATTTCTATTGTGTTAATCTGTTGCTCTACTTATGTCTACAGCTCTTTATATAAGCACAAATGTGTTATTAGTGGTAGAGTCTTCATGTTAAACTCGAATGACCGACTGATCTCATGAAGTTGCGTGTGTATGACACACCAATTCGTATTTCCGTTTTTGGCATGTTATCAACACGCATAATCGCTTCTCAGCATGTTTAAGAACGTCGTTGACTTAACATTATTAATATATATAAATATATGACTTTCCCCAACCCCATCCCTAAACATACCCGTCACTGGGGTTAATAGCATTTATGAGTCTTCCCCTACCATCCTAGGAAAAAAAATATCGCTCCCCACTGTAAATCTACATTTTGCTTAGTTTCGCTCGGACATTTAATGGCATGTACATACTAGCGGAATCACTCAGACATTAGTGGTGTAGACAAACACGCATACACGCGTATAGCTCAAAATGCGTATAGATAACACGCCACCTGACTTGAAAGTGGCGTATGTTTACAGCAAAAGTCATGAGGTCATGCAAATGAATTGGTTAGAGGAGTGGTGTGAGCCAAATGAAGACTTAAGTGATTTATTTTTTTAATTTTTTAAAAATAATTTATTTACATATATTACAAGTATAACACTGACTGGTTCACAAAAATTCACATTAGAACATCTGTATTGTTACCTACTTTTTTTCTCCAAACTGACAACTAAGAATCTAATGCAAGTTCAAAAAAAGGGAAATACATAATATAGTTAGTTTTTGACACCTAAACTAATCAATGAGGACCGAACGTGAGACTTCATACCACAACACTAAAAAGACAAACTCATCTCCAAATGAAATTGGACTATTTTACCACCAAACTAGAACGAGAAATTGGTTACAGTCTCCCATTTACTGAGAATACAGGATATAAAATAAAATCACATACCCTGGGGTACATAAAAAAATCATAATATATTTTGTGCAAGTCTCATTGGTGATCAAAGTCCTGTGGTTGTAGTAATCACGAAACTGAAACATTCATTTATCATGCCTTTCCCCAACGACGAATCGATAAAGTCCAACGAAATACAGTTATAAAGACTGAGAAATCAAAGTCTACTGTTAACATTACTTAGACTAGTCAACATCATTTGTAGTGTACATAAATAAAGGGCACATATTGCCAAGTCTAGTTGCAGCGTCAAAACCAACTTCCGTTCACTTGTCAAGTGGCTTTAAATTTACTAGGCTAGCTCATTGGCACATGGATTCATGATCACATTTACAGTGGTCCTTGTCCTTTAAAACTCTTGATCATAAAGAAAAGCTTTATTGTGTAACTGAAAAACAAAAACATGCTTGGTCAAGATAGAGGCGAACCACGGGATCATTTGGGACACCAACAGGTGTCCAGGATAAGTCATGAGATAAACTAAGAAATATTTGAAATAAAGAGCATAAGTCTACGAAATTGCTTTCAACTCCTGATTTTGATGATTTGATATAAAATTGGCCCCGTCTTCACAATGATGATGTCGTAGAGTCCACCACTTCTCGCCCGTTACACACAGTTGGTACTATAGTAGAGGCTGAAGCTGTAGAAAAAGATAATTGCAATAAAGGAAAAGATCAATAACCGTTAGCTGAAGCTTTAGGAGTGAATGTGGTTACCTTGTGAGTAGGTGGAGCTCGGTGCGGTGACTGCCGTGGAGAATCGGTTTTCTTTGGACCTCAGAGTGGTCACATTCTTCTGCGGCTGGAAAAGGATGATGTGGATTTTGGGGGCGAAGAGGCAGCCGAGGACCACAGAGCCACTCAGACTCACAGAGATGCACATGGTAGTGGTCTGCACCTGTACAGGGATCAATCGGATTTAACAAGTGCATCATTCCACCTGGCCCACAACAGTTGGTAACACACTAAATCAATGTCAAACACCAGCCCTGGTCAGATTTCAGTGCAACATTAAAAGGAAAGATATTTTGCATGAACAAATGAAGACTAAAAGATGAACGGAGGTCTTACGGGCTTGGAACGACATAAGGGTGAGTCATTAATGACATAATTTTCATTTTTTGGGTGAACTAACCCTTTCATTATTTGTGTTAGTGTATGGCCGTACATACACTCTAAACAATGCTGGGTTGTTTTAACCCAAATTTGGGTCAAATATGGACAAACCCAAATGTTGGGTTAATTTTAACCCAACTGTACATTATTTAATTGCATTTTTAACCCAACATTTGGGTTTGTCCATATTTTACCCAAATTTGGGTTGAAACAACCCAGCATTTTTTAGAGTGTATGAATGACCTGAACCATCTAATTAAGGTCTTAAAGAGCACCTATTATTGATTTTTGAAAATGACTGTTCATGTAGTGTGGACTATAGCTCCTAAGGGAATGAAAACATCCTGCAAAGATTTATATCTGAAAGTGCACCGTATATAAAGTTATTTTCTTTCAAAAGTGAGAGTCAACTCTGAGTTTTATGAAATTAATTGTTTATGAAACGAGTCATTAGCTGTTTCGTCGTGCACGTAGATACGAAACATTAGCTCATTGGCCGCTCCCAACAACTGCACGCGCAGACGGAAGTGTAAACTTGAATATGATTCAAATACTTCAGCTGAAAAGAGTCATGTCGAGAAGACAGTTCTGCCACTTGTTTTCATTGCCCAGGGACGAGCATGTGAAGAATCAGTGGTTAGACTTCATATTTTCAACGATACCGCAACAGTAGGCCTATAGCCCGACACCATATATAAGGACGAATCATTCAAAATCAAATGTGCATTCGCAAACCGGTTGTTTCCGAAGGAGGGCTCAGTATCCAATGTAAATGGACCAAGTTCGTCCTCCTCCGAATCACAATCTGTAAGTATTATTAATAATGTTTGCTGTTATGTTTTCTGTTGCTTGCGCAATAACGTTATGGTGTTTTGTGTGTTGTATACACTCCGCGCAGCTTCTAAGCGGGGTAAAGTTAGTTTTGTTTTTGATATTCACCAAACATTCATTGAAAAATGGCAATTACCTCCTAAATGACTAAGCCAAATATGGCTTTGCTCTATATAATAAGCACTGCCCCTCAAAAGCCGCCGCAATGTGAGTTTCGCCAGGAAAGCTCGCTCTTGACGGACACGCGAGTAAGGGACCGTGTGGAAAGTGCATTTTCTCTGACACGTTTGTTCATACACTGTACACAATTTTCAACACTTGACAAGCTATAATCCATTAATGGTGATGGGATCCGTTTCAACAATCTCTGTCTGCGTTTTACCAATAACAACTGACTGGGTCATTTGACCAATCGCCGCAGATTCGCGTCGCTAAAGGAGGTGTTTGGGAAAATGAATCGTTGAACGAATCATTAGGGAGTCCTTGAGCAAATCAGTTTAAAATAAATGCATATTATAAGACAAGAAAAGCGTTTTTTATCCTTGCATGCACGTTAAACTGTTTTTGGGAACTCCAACAAAAATAGGAACATTTCAAATGCTATGATAGGGGCTCTTTAATTGTGTTGAGTCAAATTGGAGTTAAACTCTGTAGGACAGTGGCCCTCCAGTAGCACGATTGGAAACCCCTGGTGTAAGGCATCAACCCCTGGTGTATGACATGGTGTAAAGATACCTTACACCATGAGATACCTTTATAATCACTCTCACGGTATAATCACTTTATAATCACTCTCACGGTGTCATACACTATTGGTCTGTGCAGCCTACTTTAACTTGAACACCTAAAGCAAGGTTGGGCAACTTTGGTCCTGGAGGGTCCTACAGAGTTTAGCACCAACCCTGAAATAATCACAAGCTTGTAACTTTCTAGTAATTCTGAAGACCTTGATTAGCTTGTTCAGATGTGTTTGATTAGGGTTGAAGCTAAACTCTGTAGGACAGTGGCCCTCCAGGACTGAAGTTGCCCATCCCTGACCTAAAGTCTTCAAGATCGCTTGAAAATCAAAGGCAGGTGTGTTAAAGCAGGTTGGAAATAATTTTTACAGGACATTGGGTTCTCCAGGAGCATGATTGACGACCTCTGGTTTATTCAGACTGAGATACCTCCCAAGCCAAAAAATCAACTATTATAGTGGTGAAATAAATCTTTCCCCTGACACATAATCTTTAGGTATTGCCTCTTCTCTTCTTCCTCCAAAGGTTAACTGGCTGATACAACATAGCACTCCAGCACTGATATTGACAGCACCAAAATTAAATAATTGTCTGGTATAATAACTGGTATAATTCTCAGTGGATATAGTGTGTTTGTGTTGTAAAACGATTTCCTGTTGCCAGTGCAGGGATTACCACCATTCTTGATGACCGTGTCTACAATGAAACTAACAGAGCTCTGACATCTCTCACCCCACAGCGATGAGAGTCTCCTGATAGCATGCGACAGGCAGCCCTCATCCCTCAGATAGTGCTACTATATCGACTAGACATTCACATCACTGTATGTTTGAGCTGGCACACTGAGTATGTCTGGTTATGAGAGCCAGAGGCCAGCTCTAAAAGTAATCTCCTGTTTGGTGCCATGACTTGCAGAATACCTCAAGACTGAAGTGAGTCTTGAATTTTTAACATATATTGCGTCTGCTTTTGTCTTCTGAAAAAAAGCTAAATCTCAAGGATGTTTTGCCGTACGGTAATAGGGTATTCACTGCATAATCTAATAAACTCAACTCTAATATTACTTTTCATGTTTTGTTTTTGTTACATTTCAGCAGATGTCTGTTTGGGTCAATGTATGGAGGTTTCTGAAGTATCTCCTCTTTAGCAGACAATCTTGCATAGCCATTATTAGCATAAATTCTGGTTCTTTTGGCAGCTTGTTCTGGCTGGGAACTGTTCACATTAACAGGATGTTTGTGTACACTGATCATTGCTTTTTTTTGTCTTTATATACCTTTAAGGAGCATGTCTTTTCACTGACAAGAACGCCCAGGGAATGACGTTGTTACATTCAGCATGACGGGGTAAAAGAACGGTTCTAGTCCAGCAAAGAGTTGGTGCCGCTTTGGAACCAGTTTTTCTGACCGAGAACCGGTTCTTTGGCTGTCGAAACACAAAGAACTGGTTCGCACGCAGGCACCAGCTCCAAACCGGCTTTCAAAATGCTTTGGTGAAAAAGGGGTATATGTGAAATAAATCAGTAGTTCCTACCCCTAGTTATGGAGTATCTCCAAAACAGCACATTATCTCCTTAATGCAGGGTTCTTTAATTCTGCTTTTGGAGGTCAACTGTCCTGCAGAGATTCGCTCCTACTGTAATCAAACACATCTGAATCACCTTATCAAGCTCTCCGGATTAGTTTCCAGATAAGGGTGTTGGGACGATTTGAGAACTAAGGAGCAGGACTAGACATCCCTACCATAATCAAGACATGATTCAACGTATCAATTCATAAATAGAAACTCCAAAACCTGGGTGCATTATATAAGGGAGACATCCAAAACATGTATTTTTGGGAGTACTACAGAACCACGAAGTAGAAGATTTCACTACAATAGTCTGGGACGTACCTTCAAACTTGTTTCTAACTATGTATCCTACTTACTCTGTAGTCACTGGCAGTGACGTAGAAGATAGGCTGGAAGGCCAGCCAGATGATGCAGGTGGTGTACATGGTGAAACCGAATGAACTTGGCCTCGTTGAAGTTCTCTGGACATTTCCTGGTCTTGAAGGCATAGAAGGTGCAGAGGATGATGAGGATGCAGTTGTAGGTGAGAGACACCAGCATGCTTGAGTCCAGGCTGTTGCATTTCAGAGTCACCACATCTCTTCGATCTGGACCCACCTCTTTCCTCACACCCGGTGCCTCTACCAGCAACCAGACAAGAGCGACCAACAGCTGGGCAGAGATCAGTATGGCACAGATTGCTACCTGAGAGGCAGGGCTGATGAAGCGTGGACGTTGGGCACTGTCTCTTGCCCCACCAAAGATGCGAGCAATCCTGTTGGTCTTCGTCAGCAAAGCCGAGTAGCAAACTGCAAAGGAGGAGCCAAGGCCAAGACGACGCAGGGTGCACACAAATGACGAAGGTTTGGCAATGTAAATGAAGGTCATAGCATAGCAAAGGAGTACACCAAATAGCAGGATGTATGAAAGTTCACGACCGCTAGCTTTCACCACCGGAGTGTCATTGTTCCGTAAGAAAACCACAGCCACCGCAAGCGTACACAGCATCCCCAAACAGGCAATGGTGACTGGTCCTACTGCCCATGCGTCTGACCAGTGGATGTACTCCTCCGGAAGCTCATAGCACCCTGTGAGGTTAGCAAGGGGCCATTCTCCAAATCCACAGTCCATACAGGTAAATTCATCTAGGAGGTATTGGTGGGGTTGGCATGGGATGCAAATCCAACAACACACGTCCCCAGGTTGCATGCTTTTAGCTTCATTGGGTTGGCATGGGTCACTGCACTGAGATGTAGGAATTGCTCCACCTGCCCAAGGCACCAGACTGGTATTGAGCACTAAGCTCTGTGCCCAGTAGCCTACCTTCCGGTAGAAAAACTTGTTATCCTCTTTGTGGTAGTGGAAGATGTTGTCAGCGACCCAGACAGTCACCTAATGAGGTGAACCGCACCACGTTCTCCGTGTCCGCAGGCCTAAAAGGGGCTGAAAAGGTTTAACAACATTACAGTACATTTATTAAAGTCTGAATCCTGAAGCCATAGACAACATGCAACATTAATTCATTTTAAATTTAACGTGCAATTCATCTCAATTCAGAAACTAATCTAAGTGATGCAATGTTATAGCCTGACTTCGTCATACTCATATTCTTGTTGGAATATGAGTCTGAGGCCCCGTTTACACGATGGGAAAACGCAGATATTTTCTTTATATGCCCTCTCATTTACACGAAAACGCCGTTTTTATCGCTGAAATGATTATTTCTAAAAACTCCGGGCAAAGTGGAGATTTTTGAAAACGCAGGATATTTGTTGTCGTGTGAACTGGGAGAAACGGCGTATTAGGTTCTCTCTTGTCAATGCTGAGGATTCTGATTGGCTTGCATGGCTTTATCCTTATCCCCTACACTGCCGCCAATAGGTTTGGCATAGTTATGATGGCGCTCGCCGGCGTGTTATGCGGGTGTGTGAACGAAGATATTTTTGAAAACGGTGAGGGGGATATATTCGTTTTGCTAAATACCCGACTTTTGTAAACGTGGCCTGAAACTGCTCCATAGGGCTTTGATTGTGAGGCGTGTCTTAACCGAACCAGGAAAAACAACTCTGCACTCAATTGGATAGTTGGTAAACCTACAACCAATCAGAGCAACGCAGTAAGTGAACTACTTTGACAGAACTACAGAACTTACATATTTTAGAAGTTAAATAACGAGTGTCGCTTCTTTTACTTGATCCTCCATGAGTGCGACCAAAGGAGAAACCACAACGACCACAGGCTTTTCATTACGTCCCATCTTCTTGGCGACCGTCAGAGCCAGCTGATAAGTTACACTTTTGCCGAATCATGTAGGAAGGACGGCAAAAATATCTTTCCGATCGACTAATGCCTTGATTGCAGTTCTCTGTCTATTAAAATTAATGCGCTGTCGATTTATTTCACAACAGTGGAATCTATACATCTCAGTTCTCCAGCTGCAGTCATCTTTGAGGGAAACCAGTTAAACTTTGATAACTTTGATCTTTGATAACGTGATGAATACATCCATGAAGATCACCTGTCCATCATCGTATAAAGTCCACCCTAGCAATTTGATTGGCCCGAACGTTTTTTGCCTGATCATAATTACTCCTCAATGGATCGAGTCCAGGCTAGTAATGTTAGCTAATCTCTCAGATTTATTTCTCAACATTTAAACTGAAAGACTGAATCTGTTGTAAGCACATCCGATCAGTATATAGTCCATGGTCTGTCAAACTGATTATCCTGTCTGAGATTGCATTATCTTGGAGACTAGTTGGGAGCTCTCTGATAATTTGATAAAGGATGTGTGGCAAGTATGAAGTTTCGGTGCATCAAGACTTATTGGTTGAACCAAATTTTAGGTAGATAATCGAAGAGCTGCCTCATAGATTGGGAGGAAATGTTCTATTGCAAAAAATAGGACTAAATGAAATAGAACTTGAAAGATCTCAACTGGTCGCTACTCACCATCAAACTTAGTCTTTAGAATAAACTCCCGGTAGAATCTCTTTCCATTGCCTGGCTTCATGGCGTCACACACCTTTGTGGTATTAGGGCACACAGCTTGCCGCATGTTGTGCAGGGCATAGGCCATGGCATAGACCGCATTCACCACAAACATGATCTTTGATTCTGGCTTAAACGACCCATTCCTCAGGCTATTACTGGCGCAGCCGTGTTCATGTCAGACGACAGCCAAACCTATGCTCCCAGAATTCCCTAAACCATGGGTTCCGTGTGTTATATTCCGGTGTTAGCTTGGTGAAATAGTCTTCAAACTCCCTAATAGAGTATGAGGCAAGCTCAATGGTGAAAGCCCCGTTGGCGGCCTTCTCGCTGCCATGGACTACGCTCTCCTGCGCTCCCCAGCCGTCGCTGGCCACCCAAATGAAGGTAGCGTTCATCCTGGCTGCGGCAGAGAGCAGTTCCCTTGCATCTTCACTTCTGGTGAAGAGAATCACCACTTTGGCATTGGCTTTTTGCTGAAGTGAACGAATAACATTTTCATAATTTCCTCTGTTTACAGAGCGGCTGACTTTCACTGAAGTTGCAATGCAGATTTGGCGTACTCTGGCTTCTTGTTGAAACGCATCTATACCCGTCTCACCGTAGTCACCCTCTGAAGCTACAGTGGAAACGTAGGTCCAGTTGAAGTACCGTATGATATCAGCTATGGCTTTAGCCTGATAGAAGTCTGGTGGGACAGTTCGGGCAAAATAATCATAACGGGGATTTGTCGCTGAGCTTGGCACTAGTGGAAGCATAACTTATCTGTGGGATCTGGAAGAGTCTAAGAAGGTTTGCCACCTGCAAATAAATAAAAATAATTGATTATTAGGCAGTAATACTTTTTTATAATATAATTGTATGCAACCATTTTTCCACAATTTGCCTATACCTAAGATTTCCACAAGACGTAGCAAATTTAGCTTAAGTCGGTGTTTTATTATTTCGGCACATAATCTACATTATTTTAACATCCATTAATTATGCAAATTGTAGAAATGTTAATCTTTTTTTAATTTCTGATTACTGCCAGCTTTATGTGGGTGGCAGTAGCACAATGGTAATTGCCTCAGACAAATAGCGCTGGGTTTCCTGAATATGG
The DNA here is from genome assembly GCA_030378365.1 of Hybognathus amarus. Lineage (NCBI taxonomy): Eukaryota > Metazoa > Chordata > Actinopteri > Cypriniformes > Leuciscidae > Hybognathus > Hybognathus amarus. Next base: position 162,473 of record JAQIUQ010007201.1, on the reverse strand, counting down.
GGTAATCTATAATGAGCCTAATTTACATAGAATGCGTTTTTGCTCTGAAAAGAATGAAAGTCGCCTGTTTAAAATTAATGTCTATATCGTGCAATGCTATTTATCAGGTTGCAAGAGACTGTGGGCAGTTATGGATTAAGATGCACTTTCCACTAAAAAACATAGAGCAAAGTGCCCTTTGTCACTGAAAATGTTTGTTTTTGCTGTTCAGTATCTACCATAAATTAAAAACTCCAGTTTCCCAATGAGTCAGTGACCCACAGATGCTCTTAGCAAACTTGGAAAGCGCATGATATCCCATTACATTCTTTTAAATGTGGGAGGGAAAAAAAGATACAGCTTTTACCTCTGTGCTGTTTTCCTATCTCCCTCATCTGAGCCTCATCATTTCAGGCCATAGTTTCATGGGACTCATACAGACCTAATTCTGATCACATAAGATAACTGTGCAAGCGGATAAAATGATAATTTTAGATATGGTGTAAGTTTACCTCAGGCCATGACACCTTCAAAATTTGATTTGAGAGATATATTTCATTTACACTAAGAGTGTTGATGGAGGAAAGAGAAAATGGGCTATTTTTGTTACTTGAGAATATTGAAAAAAATTTAGTTTAAAGTCACAGACCATAAAGTCTTTAATTTTATTCAATTGTTAATGAACTAGCTATTATCACAAGAGGACGACAGGACATACAAGCATGGTTTAATGCCATTAAGATTTAAAAAATCACTCCAAATTTTACAAAATGATTTGGTTGTAGCTGTTGGGTTCAGCTCTCGGCTGACACACATTAGAGCTGATGGATGGTGAACTTACATGTCAGTTTCTGACAAGCACACTTACATAGCTCAGTTTATTCAAGCCTGAGGGAGAGCAGATAGTCTGCAAAGAGGTGAAATTGAGAAAATCGGATTCATTTAGACAAGTGCAATCCTCCACAGAGGAAGAACACTATAGTTTGGCATCTCACCTCTGCTAAATTTGACAATTGTCAGGCTAAATCGTAATCAAAAGCAAGAAAATCAGTGAAAAGTGGAATTAAATTACTTAAATTATTTTACATTGAATTAGCCCTGGGTTTTTTTCTGGTATTTACATTTTTCCAAAAAAGAAATTGCCAAACCACTCACCCATTAGAAAAGCAGTAGAAAAATCAGGATTTAAATGAGCTGTGTTGTTAGTTTTGTGAGCTGTCTGGATATCAGACCTCTTAAGCATCACTGGCCACTGCTTCTCAGCTTTAGAAGCTCGAGCAGATGTTGATATTCCAGTTGCGTATCAATAACACATTCATTTTTTTTTTCAGAAAACAGAAATGGCCAGAATGCCGCTGAAGCATTTGACAGGAACCACTTGAGCTGACTCTAGTGTGAGTATGTTGCCCAACCCAGACAGCAGAACATGGAGATATAGACCTCACTGCATTTCCCAATCTAAGAGGAGGTGTTGTGCAGCAAATCATAAATGCATAAAGTTAAGTTTGGCTCTAAAAAGCAGCAATACGTGACATTGTCATTGCCATTGAAAGTGGTGCACCTGAACGCTTGATTAAAACAAAAATTGTCATTGAAGGAAGTTTACCAAGACATCTAGACGAGGCCAGTGTATCATAAAGAGATGAGCTTCTTTCTGCTTGAGCCAGTAAGCAACATCAGAGCATGACCCAGAACAACCCAGCAACCATCTATAACACTGGGACTGGTTTCAACCAGGTAAGTTGACCTAAAATTATTTTAAATAAGACAAAAAAGCTTGCACCCTCAGCAACTATCTATTTTAAAATAAATGGTAGTGTCGTAGAAAACCTGGATATAAAGGAATTTCTAGACCTGGAAATATCAAGAGAGGGGGATTTAAAAAAGCTGAGAGCCACTGACCTAGCAACACATTAGCAACCACCCTGAACACCCTAGAAATGATCTAGTAATGGCCTGGCAACTAAACACCTTAGTAACTGCATAGCAACCCCCTGTCAATTTTTTTACACAGCATTGTGGTTGCAAGTTTTCCAGAGGCAAATAACTCTAACAATTTTCATCAGACAATTCAATCCATAATTTAGTTGTTCCTGACTTGTAATTCTTAGTTTTAACATGAAACGGATGATAATCCAATCTTTGTGCAATTCTCATCTTATTTAAAAATGTTTTTAAAGGCTGCTCAAAAACAAAGGTTTGTCTGTTCTAGCAGTTAGAGAGGGTTGTGAAAGAATGAATAAGTGTCTGACCCTGTCCTGAATGTGAGCTGGACACTCAAATGAAAGGCTAAACAGGGTCAAGTGATGCTCTGTGACAGCAAAACCCCTTTTCAAGCATTCCCAGTCTCCTAACATAACAACACCATCTGTTTTTTCCCAGGACACTTCTTCACCAAGTGCTACAGAGCCAAGCGGTGTCTTAAGAGCTAGAGAATCGCAAATGACTAAACATGACAAACAAATAAACAAGGTATGCATAGTGGTTTGAAATGTTGGAGAGCTAATTATAATTTAGTTCTAATTCTCTTTAATTACGTGGGAAATGCAAATGACTTGGCATTTATATGGCATTAATTATGAGTGTTATTTATCTGTTGTTTTGGCATCCCAAGAACACCACATGCAGTTATAACCTATTAACATTTTCAGTGTCTCAGACCACAGTGGAGATCTCCATATGAGTGACCTTGAGACACACACCCACTCCGTTATTACATACAGAAACACTAACAAACAGTGACTCCTGGCAAACAACTTCTTCACCTTAAGAGACTTGCAAGCATGAAATAGTCAGACAATTGCTCTTAATTCCACACAGCACCTGAGGATATTTTGTTACATTTTTGTATGCACGTCATTATTATTTATAATTGTGTGCTAACACACACACATTTTGTGCTAGAGAAACATGATAAAATATTCCGTCACCTTGTGCGGGAGAGAAATGTGCTGGCGATGAAAGGAGCATGGTGGCTATTGATTGGTTGGCATTATCAAATGCATTTCTCAATCACTCTCCAAATGTCTCGCACATACAAAATCTCAGCAAGCAGTTTTCTACCTTTTTAATGAGTGCAATCTGACATGAAAACATTTGATTCAGATTTACAATAGTAAGTTAACTAGTAAAAAAGCTTTTTAACCTGATTTTCTTACTACCATTTATTAACAACGGGGACCGTATCTTTCCGGCTTCAAAAAGGATGCAAAAGCACCATAAATGTGGCCCATATGACTCATGTGATTTTTACAAGTCATTCTAAAGTCAAATGCCAACAACAATCATTCCATCTATTGTTCATTTCATTAGTTACAATTAATCAATGACACCAACAGGCACTTGTTGACTCGATTGCAGGCTGGTGTGGCTTCACCATCGTCGCATTTAAAGGGATAGATCACCAAAATGAAAATTCTGTTCGTTTTTACTCACCCTCATGTTGTTCCAACCCCGTAAGACCTTCGTTCATCTTCGGAAAACAAATTAAGATATTTTTGATTAAATTTGAGAGCTGGATCCTCCTCCATAGGCTTCTTAAGGGATTGAAACTTTCCGGTCACGAAAAGTTATTAAAGACATCGTTAAAATAGTCCAAGTGTCTACAGTGGCTCAAACTTTAGTTTATCAAGCGACGAGAACACTTTTTGAGCGCAAAAACAAACATAAATAACAACTTTATTTAACTATTCAGTTCCTTCTCTGTGGGCTGTCGAGTCAGTTAACGTAGTGTGATAGCGTAGAGCTACGTCACACGTAGGCTCACTATTGGCCGACGCTGATCATGTGTGTGATGCGTTAAACGTACAACAAAAAAAGCTTACGCTGTTACACTAGTGAACTCATTCAAGGCCCACAGAAATTATTAGTTATAAACAAATAAAGTCGTAATTTTTGTTTGTTTTTTGCGCACAAAAAGTATTCTCGTCACTTGATAAGCTTAGGATTGAGCAACTAAAGACACTTGGACTATTTTAACGATGTCTTTCATAACTTTTCGGGGAACAAGTTTCAATCCCTTAAGAAGCCTATGGAGGAGTGATCCAGCTCTCAGATTTCATCAAAAATATCTTAATTTGTGTTTTGAAGATATTGAAAAGAAGACGGGGTTGGAACAACATGAGGGAGGGCGAGTAAACACTTACAGAATCTTTATTTTTGGGTGAACTATCCCTTTAAGTACTGTCTCACTCCTACAACTGCTAAAGATTTAGCTCTTATAGGTAAAATGCTACTATAAATATCCAAAGTATTTGGTGTTTTCTTCGCAACTGAACGTCTGTGTATGTTATGTGTTTGTATATATGTAGATTTGAGGTGTAAATTGAATGCACATGGCTCACTGAAACATAGAAGTCTCTGGTCCCTTAATTCTTTATGCAGCATCAAAAGTGTTTTAAAAGCAAGTGTTACAAACTTATTAAAGCATGCGTGGGAGTTTTCATTTCATTTACACCATTTTGACCAGCAGGTGCCAATTGTTTAAGCATTTTAGAAAAGATTTTGTTCCTCGCATCACTACAAATCATATGACGTGATGGAATATAGCACATAAGACATGTGGACTACTTTCATGACACATTTATGGTGCCTTTTTGTCATTTCAGAATTTATTTTTGCATGAATTTGAAATGGCATGAAGGTGATTACATTTTTGTATATATTTCTTTTAATATCTAAGTAATGCAAGAAAATACAAGCCACATTTTCCATGATGTTTGCTTGTAATGATGTGCATTAGGAATATGAATTTAACCATGAGATAATTAAGCTATCAAGAATGATGTGCGGTGTGAGTTGTTAAACCATGACGATTTTGTTTATTCCCTCTCTAGGGACCTGTCACTCACGAAATTAGTGGGATAGTCTGCCAATCTCATCGCCACCACCCACTCCAGCACTCGATATAGATCTGCCTCCCGTCACCGTTACCCACACACACACGCATAAAGCTTTGTACCGTCAACCGATGAATGGTAATATGTCAGCCCTGATTCCCTCTCACAATCCAGATGGCAATGGGTGAAAAACAGGTGTGAGAAAACCAGCGAGGACATGTGCTACCTTGTGTGTTATCTCCTTTATATTCATGTTCAGTCGTGTCATGCTTCTTTGGGTTCCCTGCCAAGAGCGTCTCTCATTGACCAGTGTGCTGAACGAGCTCCAGCCTGCCTGAAGACCCTCGAAGCTCTTTCACCCCAGTGCTGGACAGGTGGCATGGGCTTCGGCAGGCTTGTCATGTCAGCACAGTTGGATTAGCTCCTCTGAGACCTTCAATTGCTGTCGCTGGCTGTGACATCCTTCCCACAAGAGTGAAAAACTGAAATGTTTGTGTATTTCTCTGCACAACATATTTTGTACGTAAATGAATCAGTTTCTTAGTATAATCGAGATTAAAGTCGAAATATTTAGAAAATTAAAGACGAAATATTTCGAGATTAAAGTCGAAATATTTCGAGATTAAAGTTGAAATATTTCAAGATTAAAGTTGAAATATTTCGAAAATTAAAATTTGAAATATTTCAAGATTAAAGTCGAAATATTTAGAAATTAAAGTTGAAATATTTGAAAATTAAAGTCGAAATATTTTGAGATTAAAGTTGAAATATTTCGAGATTAAAGTAGAAATATTTCGAGATTAAAGTCGAAATATTTCGAAAATTAAAGACGAAATATTTGAGATTAAAGTCAGAAATATTTCGAGATTAAAGTCGAAATATTTCGAGAATTAAAGACGAAATATTTCGAAGATTAAAGTCGAAATATTTCGAGATTAAAGTTAGAAATATTTCGTGATTAAAGTCGAAATATTTCGTGATTAAAGTCTAAATATTCGTGATTAAAGTCAAAATATTTCGAGATTAAAGTCGAATCATTACGAGAATAAAGTCGTAAAATTTTTGCACAAAAGTTTTTGTGTAACGTTTAAGTTCCGACGTAACGTTTAAGTTCTGAACATTCAGTATGTTCTCGTTGAACTCTTTTACCTATAACTCTTATCAGGTCAAATTGAATTTCTCATTAAATGACCCCCAACATTTGGCATCCATCTTACTAGTGCTAAAGTTGAGCTTAGATCAGGACCATCTGTCTCCAATGTGCGTGTTAGGAAATTCCAGCACAGCTGATGTAAAAATTAAGCCATGATTTCAACCATACATAACGAGCGTAGGGCAATTAGCACTCAGTTGTCTCATGCTAATCACAGCCTAAAGGCAGAGAACCGTAATTAACAGTAGATTCACAGTCTCTGGGCACTTCGCTCAGGAGGAGGTCAGTCTGTACAGAGGAAGACAGATCCTGGGCGGATGTATATGTTGCTTGGGTTTGATAGGGAGGAGTTGAGTGTAATGTAACAAACAGAGGTGGTCAGAAGTACTTCCTCGGTATGTTATGCTTACTGCTATGATAACACTTTCTGATCATATTTCATAACCCTATCTATGTGCGAGAATGCAAATAAACATTTGGAAAGTTGAGAAACTATTTTAAATAATGAACCTTATTGTAAAGTGTTAACCATTTTTTCAATTTGTTATGCATCTCTTTCACGTCAAAAAGGAACCCGAATGCATTATGAAGTTGGTCAAGTTTTTTTTTTTTTTGCTAGTGGCCTGCCAGGTTTATTGATCAAGAGTCAAAACCTACTGACTGATCTTGTAATCTAGATTTCTTTTTTTAAGTAAGGAAAAGGCTAGTGTTTAGATTGATGTAGGCTACATTCTTCCTTACCTGTATAGAAACATCACTATAGGATCCTCCAATCACTCCAGAAATGGCCAGAGGCAATTCATCCGGCACAGGATTCGACCCATCAGGACAGATGAAGCCTGGCTGATGTACTTTAGTGAGAGAAGCCCTCACGAACTCCAGCGACTGCTCTAGTGCATACGTGTCTTTAGAGCAGGTGTCCAGTATATGGGCTCCCAGCTTCACACCGGGTAGGATTCGGTTGTCCTGGTTAATTTCGTCCAGAGCCAGCAACATGGCCTCCAGCCTCTGGATCCCACGCTCTTCGTTTATCTTACCGCAATCCTCCATCCCTTCGCCCTTCTCGTGCACAGGGAACAGCCCTCCGATCACCAGGTCTCCATCTATGATGATCTCCCGCTTTGATCCGGCCAGGGGTGGGGTGTACCTGGGGCTGGTTTGGGCCAGAGGAATCAACAGGAACAGGAAGATGTGCGTAACCCGAGCCATGTCAGGGTTTATGAGAGGTGAGGAACCCTTGCAACTACCCTGTGTGGTTTACTTGGCTGAAATATTTACTAAGTCTGTCGCTGATTGTAGACGCATCTCGATATCTTCTCAGCACCTGAAAAATAGATATGAATATCATTGACTTTCCAACTTATGATGCTAAATAAACAACACTAAAAACACATCTGATAACAGATGCATGTAATGCACAGTGTCACATATTACATAAGAAATGTAATTTTCATAAGGTTTTGCGGTTGCAAAGAGGAGGCGGGCATTTCTAGATAGTTATTCATCCTGATTGAACTCAACGTTTCAGAGGTGAGGCTCTGTTTTCCAGCTTCATTAATTCAGACACATCAATAACTCCCGGTGACTACGTAATTTTCTCAAGGTGTCAAAGGTGATGGATATCATCTTTTAGGTTATGAAAAATTACAACCTGAGGGAAGAGGATGAAAAGATGAAACGATAAATAATTTCAGCTGTTAGAAAAGTCTTTTGCAACTATATATCACACAGACTTTATTCAGAGATGCCAGGACATCTCCATTACGTGTCTGCTACAGTTTTAAAGGTTGTGTTTTTCTTACATTACACATTTTCCAGAAGCCTTTTTTACACTGCTTTGAGCTAGTTCTCCTGTTTTGTTTGTTTTATTGATGTTTGTCATTATACTGTCTCTTGTCTTTTATTGAACTTATATTAATCCTCCAAAAGAGAAGAGAGATGTAAATGTAAATGTTTTTTCAAATGGTTCAAGGTCCAAAAGACAGTTTCAGTGCAAACTGTTTAAAGGGCTTTAAACAATTCCATAACGACGAATAAGGGTCTTATCAAGTGAAACGATCGCTCATAAATTTTTTTTTTTAAAGTTTAAGTTTTATAAGCTCAAATGCAAGCCTTGCTCTGTTTGAACTCGTTTATCTTATCTTTTTTCGTGTCATTTGGTTCATTCAACGAACAAAATGAACGAGTTGATTTGAGTAAAATTCGTTCATTTTGATGAACGAGTTCGAACAGGAGAGTCACGAACGCGCATCACAGAACAGAGCAAGGCGAGCATTTGAGCTTATAAAACTTAAACTTTTTTTACATCAGCGATCGTTTTGCTCGATAAGACCCTTATTCATTGTCTGAAATCGTTTAAAGCCCTTTCAACAGTTTGCAGTTTGTACTGAAACTTTCTTTTGGACCTTGAACCGTTTGGTTCCCATTGAAGTCCATTATATGGAGAAAAATCCTGGAATGTTTTCATCAAAAACCTTAATTTCTTTTCGACTAAAGATAGAATGACATGGATATCTTGGATGATATGCAGGTAAGTAAATTATCAAGTTAGCAAGTTTTTTTTTTAAAGTGAACCTACTCCTTTTTTTAAAAGTGAACTACGCGTAACAACCAGATTTGATCTTAGAGTGTGCGTATATGCTAAAATCTTATGTTATAACATCTTTGATGTGGAAAGTGCTCAGCAAAAAAAAAATGCTGGGTTGTTTTAACCCAAATTTGGGTAAAATATGGACAAATCCAAATGTTGGGTTAAAAATGTAATTTAAAAAAATACAGTTGAAAGTGAAAGTTGAAGTTGGGTTAATTTTTGATTACATTTTTAACCCAACATTTAAACAACTAGCATTCTCTAGAGTCCAGGGTCTAAGCAGAGGTTCCTTGTGGCCGAGTGTCGAGACCATATGATAATGGGCGTGTCGTTTATTACGTATGGTAAACACCTGTGGTCTGTGTGTGTTGATATGGAAGAATGGGGATGAGTGCTGGAGCACAAATTTTGTTGACCGTGTAAAGCTTGCAAGCCTGTAATAATAAAACATCATGCAAGCTGTACAAAGAAACGCGTCACAGAAGTTATTCCAGCCACTCAGTTCATTAGCGGACTTTGTCTGTATGAGCCGCTACAAGTTAGTCAACAACATTGTTTGTTTGAGAACGTGAACGCGTCTGACTTCGGACGAAGAAGAGGCCTCGCGCTTTTACTGGACGCAAAGGATTAAGCGCAGCGCTGACGGAGATTCGCCCTTGTTTTAATGAAAATGATTATTGGACTTGGACTTCCAACACAATAGGACCGACGTCTGTGGATATGTTTGCTGATAACAACAATCACCGCACAATTGGACGTTCAAAGCAACAGGACAGATGTCTTCGGATTTGTATGCTGCTGTTGAACTGGTAGGACATTGGGTTGTTACGTCTTTGCTTGTGTTTGCGGAAATTGTGGATGATTTGAAATGGTCTGGCGGTTTGTTTACGAACGATTGATGCAGGCAGCTCTGTTGGTGTGTTTGATTGTTGTTTTACTGCTGGGCTTTTGCGAATCTATTGGAGTTAACTTGTGAGGCATATACGATTATATGCGTTGTTTTGGATTGTGTTCGCTTGTTTGCCGTGGCCTGTTAAATGCGCTGAGGTGTGTGTACTTAAATTATGAGTGGGATGCGGATGTTGAACCTGAACAGTACCCATGTAAAAGAAAAGTTAAACTTACAGCAAAGGCTTTGGCTTATAAACTTGTGCAGCTTCAGAAAGAACGAAAAAGAAATGTAAATGTGAATAAAAGTGCAATACCAGCTATCAAAGAACTGAAAAATAAGAACGTTACAGTGTTACAGCGTTACAGCGTTACGTTAGCGTTCGTTACAGTCTGACTCTGAACTTGAAACTTTGGTGCAAACTTTTGAAGAAACAGTCAAGCTTCATGCTTCAGAGTCATTTCAGTCAGTATTCTTAATGTGAAAACAAAAAGTCAACAAAAGTGCCAAGGTTTGTTGATTTTCCAAAACAGATTCTATGTATTTCAGATGCGTCACACCCATAACAGGGTTTTTGTCACATCCATAACGATGGTTTTCCTCATAGTACACTTCATAAAAATATATATATATTAAACATTGATATTTTTATCTTCAGCTAAGACCCCTTCATCATGTGGATAGCCATATTAATATATTGGATTTAAAAGTTGAAGGAATTTAAAGGAAATCAAACAGTAGCCTATACCAAAAACACTAATTTCCCGTCACATCCATAACGCATGCATATTTTCCTTTTTTGAGGATGCTTAAATATATTTTAGAAAAAACATATTTTGCCTGTCAATTCCCCAGATTGGGTGGTCTGAGAATATGCATTTCCAAATTAAATATTTCACCTGTCATTATGAGTTCAAATGTCACATCCTCTGCAATATCATGCCTTAATGAAATCCTTTGAAAGTGGTGTGGAGCGTAAAACTGAAAGCCCTAGCGATTGCTTATACTTTCTGGAACAGTATACCAGTTGTCATCCAAAAGAGATTATAAAAAGTATGTATGTATAATAATTAGGGTCTGGTATGTAGGAGCCAAATAATGGGAAAGTCATGTGACCATATGATAATGGGCGTGACTCTGTTATATCATATGTTAATGACATTTAGGACATTATATCTCAAACCATACTGTGCTCAATTTTAAATAATTCTGTGAATCACAGGTACGACATTTGAGAAATGACATATCAAATGTAGGATGGTTTCTATTTAACATGTAAAAAAATAGACCTGAAGTCTTAATATAACTCAGGTTCATCGTTCCCTTAATATCAATGGGATTATTATTATTATTTTTAACGTTTCATCATTCGTTAGGTAAAAAAATGTGAGTCAGATTGCTTTGAAGAGTAACAGCAAGCACACCTCTCTTTAGCAAGTGACACAATTTGAGGTGTTATTTTCAGTCTGTAGCACAACTGGTTCAGGATCAGTTACGGGCCAAATTTTAATTGTTAATGGTTTTGAAATTAGCATCTAATTAAAAAGTCTCACATATGTTTCTCTGAAAAGGTTTTTCTTTTTCCAATTTTGTGATTTTTGTAAATGAGTCACTAGTAAGTTTACCCTCTGGAAGATATAAAGTATTGGTTGCATTGCAAATCAGTTTAATGTTCAGTATGTTTAAACTGGACACTGCACCATTTTAATATCTTCTGTGATGAATATGGTTATTTGAATGTGAGGGAGATGTTCCTCTGAGCCTCTGGACACAGTTCAGCTTCACTTCTAACTTTTCAAGAACACCTTATGAGATTTTAATTTACGATAAATCATGTATATTCATGGTGTTTCCCCTCCCTGCTGGCGTAATGAGGCAACATCTTGTTTATTAGGGTTCTGTTCCTTTACTTCTGTTACCATGGAAACAAGAAAAAGTGGGTGGGTTGGGGTGGCAAGGCGGTGTGATAAAGATATATACATATTTTCTAATTAATGTGAGATCTAGGTGCATTACATTGAGAGATTATAGCAAGTATATAAAGTTAATTCTTTGTAACGTCGGGTCACATTGTTGCACTGATGAGGTTAAAATAGGACTTGAAATGCTTTTTAAAAACATTTAAAAGTATTTTTTTTACAAATACAATTTAAACAAATGGTAAATAAAAAGAGATTCTTAACCTTCAAAACATTTTGATTGTCAATCTCAGGATGTCAAGCTAAGCTATTATACTATTACATAGCTTTTTATTTTCTATTCATTTTCTGTTGCCCGTTGCTGATTTCTTTGATTTTGTTCATTTCTATGAAGTCAAAAATAAATAAATAATATGCAAGCATAAGATATATGCCAGAATCATAACATTTAGCCTTCATTAAGCTGTGATTCATAGAAGCTGGCTGGTTTCGGACATTTTCTTTTTACATTTTTTTTATATATACATGCAATGTATACATTTGGTGACAGGGTGAACTGATGGCATTGTAAACTTTATTGAAAAGTCATTAGTTCAATTAGCTAAATTTTAGGTGTGTTCTTTAACTATAAAAAGGGACTGACATCTCTCGGTCCCCAAACAAAAGATGAAGGGTTATAGCTATAGGTCAAGGGTTTCTAAATTTCACCAACAGCAGCAGGAGCAGTTGACCAAAACTACAAAAAACACTTAAATAACATTAAAAACGAATCATGGCTTTTTCCTCTTCTCTGGAACAGAGGGAAGCAACAGGCACCCTCGGTTCACTGGACAAGAGAAAAGAGTCAAGGCAATGGACCAGTCCATGGTAATAAACTGAGGTCTGGACATTAGTGCAGTAGTAAAACAACTTGAATAATGAACATTCACAAATGTCAAAGTATTTTTTAGATTTTAATGTCAACAGCAGCTTTGACACTTAGAGACTGTTCACTGAAGAGTTACTGAGAGGAGGATCATTACTGTGCTCTTGAATAAAGCACTTCAACCAAGGTTGAACCAGGGGCAATCAGTGCGCTATAAATCACAATGGAAGGGAAAGAAAGCATGAGCAAAATGACAAGCAATCAAGATTTCGTAGAGAGAAATCTTTAAACAAAAAACCCACTATTATATATACACTAATTTTTTTTTCATGATTTGTAATCACATTATTCCTTTTGTAAAATCAACTTAGAATAATTTATGTAGTTCAGACAACATAATATTTTAAGTTTCTGATAATTAAATCAATCACCTTGATTGTATTAACTCAATTTTTCACATAAGTTCATTTCAATGAACCTAAATTTAAGGCAGCCAGGTTAATTAATATTTTAAGTTAAACCGACAATACTGTAAAAAAAGTCACTGCTTTAAATTTAAGTTCCATCAACTTGGATGTTAGTCAATCAACTTGTATAATTTATTTAAAAAAAATGCTTAATTTATTTGAATAAAAACATGTTGTCAAAACTTACTGATTATATATTTTTACAGTGTGAATATATATTTATAATTGTTAGAAATCCTAAAAAAACTTTTGCAGATTTAGTCTACAGTCCAACAAATCTAAATACTTGACAAAATCAAATTAATGATCTCATCAGTAAATAAATCTTTATGAGAACCTCCATTTTTCTTAATGACGCGTAATAAAATTAATTAAATATGCTCATATGATGAGTGAATAAACTTTTTCCATCAGGTTGCGGCGTGATAATTATGATTGATGGGCTTAATTTCATTTTGTTTTAGTAACCAAGGGAAGCCACAATGAATATATATGCTGTGAGAATGCATGCATATGCATATGAATGCTTGAATTCAGAGCTTGTGGGAGAATTAGTTCCCTTGATCCTCTTGTTTTGGCAGAATTGATGTGTATACTGAGACACCAGATGGGATTTTACCAGTCTGGGCTCACCATCAGGCTTGACTGCTGATAAGTATATCACAGTATATATCAGTAAAAATCAAATTTCTAAAATATTTTTGTTTCCACACAGGGCCCTTAAATATATGGTCCTATTTCTTTTTAATAAGACACACTTTGGTTTTCATTGATCATTTCTGGAGCACAGCCAGACCAGTTGAATGGCTCCGTAAGGTTGCCAAGGACGAAAGCATTCACAGACATGGAGCAAATTAACTATGAGATGTTTATCTCAGCACGTCCAATCAGCTTTGCTCTATGGGTTGCTATGGATGCTTTACACTATTCAGATCCAAAGTGTCAGCGGGTGAACAGAACAAGAGTGTTTAGTTTTGCAAGAAGTTTCCTCCTCAACAGGAAAATGGCATGTATAACGGCCAGATTGTGAATCTGTAAGGTGCTCCATGGTAAAATTAAGCTTGATGTCCGGCCAGTGACACCGGTTATATTTCAATATATTTATTATTTGTTATGGCTTGATCTGGAATCAATCAAAACCCAAATTAGTGAATTGATAAAACTGAATGATTGCAATTGCGTTTTCTTTTTCTTCTTTTTGTACGGTTGTATGATAATTCTAATGTTTTGGCTTCACTGACTTTAAACACTTTGAATGTTTGCTTGACATAATTAATGCACTTAATTAAAGAAAGCACATAAGCACAATAATGAAATGCTTCAACAAGTCTGAAAATGTTTCTGCCCAGTGTGGCAACTTCTCTGAAATATTAAACACAAATATGTCTGGTTTACAGAACACATTTGATACAACTCTTGAAACAATTTGAAATAGGTTGACTTCTTGCTATTTATATTTTTAGACATTCATATTAAAAATAGATACTCTATTTATTTTTAGACATTTATACACTCTAAACAATGCTGGGTTGTTTTAACCCAAATTTGGGTAAAATATGGACAAACCCAAATGTTGGGGTAATGTCATTTCAAATTTTAACTTGAACTTTTTAACTATATAGTTTTTAATTGCATTTTTAACCCAATAATTGGGTTTTTCATATTTGACCCAAATTTGGGTCTGAAACAACCCAACATGAAACTGGTTAATGCCAAAGCTCCACATATGCTGTTTACTCTGAAAAAAAAAAAAAATGTTAAAGTGTAGTGTAGGCTAGTATAAAATAAACAATTATTTCTTTATTGAATATGCAATATTATATCTCGAAGCCAAAATATGACAAAAGAAGAAAAGCAATCAGTTGCAAACCTAATTTTTTTTTGTTTGCATTATGACAGTTTGCATAAAGCCTATATGTTCCCATTCAGTGGTGTAGGCTACTGATCCATCCATATGCCTTTCTTTGTAATGCATTTCTGTCAAGGTAAAGTTGATTAGAGAGTTGAGCGTGTCACCAGGTCGTCAATCACATTTCCTTTGTGTTCAAATATCAAGTGCACTTATAGTCAACAAAGGAGCAACAGCTCAATGACATTCAAAACGCAAGACTGTCCTGTTTGTATTCGATCACACGACAGGTTTGTGCTCAAGAAATGCCAAAGCATCCGTGCACGCGCGCGATAAGGCAATTCTCCGGGACTTTGACATGCTCTCATTATTGCTGCACGCAATTAATCGTTCCATAATAAATACTTCAAATGTGGTGGTATTCACAGCCAGTCTGATATTTCCTTCATGCAAAGCATTTTTAAAATGGACCAAAGTGTGCGCAAATGCATGCAAATGTTGCGCGTAAATAAAATGCATGCTTGCTTACCAGTGAAGAATTGATCTGGCAGAAATTCAACACCTTGTGCAACTTGTTTCAAGAATGCAAAGTTGATTTAGCTTTGGAATTGGCGAGAAATCAGCCTCCATTCAAGATGTTCCCACAGGTGCAGGTGTTTGATGTGTTTGGATCTGTCCTCGGTGCTGAAACAAAGACCCGATGAAGCGCACAAGGTGATGACGATGATGAGGAGGAAGATCTTACCTGTGCACAGCGTAATTCACTCGGAATGATGAATGCCTTCTCATTAAAAGCAACGTGCACCACAAACACCTTCTTCAGACCAACTTAATGGTCAGTTCGGGGCTTTCTCCTCACTCTCAGGGTTTTGTGAGAGCGCAAGAATTCAGTCCACACACCTGCCATCGTGAGAGGTTTAATAAACTCAAACTAAATCTCCACGGATCCATGGTTCGGTCACGATTTTCCAAACGTCTTTTACTCAAACTTGAGAGAGGATTTTGATTGAACAATATTGTCCAGAAATAGCCTATTAAGTGGCGCCTCAATAACAAATATTTGGTCCCCCAACGATTCTTTTCATTTCAAATAGTGGCTGTTGGTGTTCAGGGTTCGAGCTTCATGCATTTCGTGAGGTTCGGGTGAAACACCAACCCCTGCGCCCCCTCAGTCAAGGCTACTCTCTCTCTCTCTCTCTCTCTCTCTCTCTCTCTCTCTCTCTCTCTCTCTCTCTCTCTCTCTCTCTCTCTCTCTCTCTCTCTCTCTCTCTCTCTCTCTCTCTCTCTCTCTCTCTCTCTCTCTCTCTTCTCTCTCTCTCTCTCTGGCTGCTATCTGTGTGAAAGATAGGTGGAGTCACAACAGTGCTTTTCTCGCTTAAAAATCGTTTAACTAAGATCAATTTTAATAACGGGTTAACTTTATTTTGTGTTCATAGCCTAATTGGTAGACGGATTAAGGGTCTTCACACGGTAGCCAATTGACGTTTAGTAGCCTGGCTACAGTCCACCTGTAATAAAACAACAGTAGGTTATCAACGAAAACGCGAGCTTTTTTAATTGGAGTCACGTTTAAATAAATACCTATTAGCCTAATTTATGAATGTCATCACGTAAATCCGCACTAGGTTTTCAGTCTTCTGCATTATAATACAAAAAAACAAATACATAAAATATATAAAAATAAATAGAAGTAAAACACATTTTATCGAAACGTGTTTATATTTCCCATCAGACGTTAAAACTAAAAAGCGCATGACCGTTTCTGGCTCGTGTGCATGAATATTTAATGAGGCAAGCACTGTGACAGTTTTGATTGGTTGTCGCTAGCACGCAGCAAATGTCGCAACCTAACTCTGCTATATTCGACTGAAACGCTACAAAAGAGATAAAAAAAAAATCAGAAAAAACAGAGAAGAAAGTTTATTTTCGCTTCGACATTGCAATTGTTTCCCTCAGAGGCTGAAACCAAACAATGCGAGTTTCGGAAAATTTTACAAGGAGCGTGCATATTTAATGATGCAAGCACAGAGGCCATTTATACTTTTTTTATTAAAAACAACGAAAATAAAAGAAATGACCACAAACAAATGATGCTAATCTTTTTATTTGGAACATTGTAATTTATTTTAATCATGATGTGAAAGAAAGTGTCCAAAACGTGCCCACCGTATCTTGTTTTTGATGAAATGCTTTGCTAGAAAAGTGCTTCTGTTTGTATTTCTTAAACTATATAGCCTATCTTTCTTGCAAAAAAAAACAACAACTCTATATATATTTTAACAACATGAGAAGCAGAGAATTATAGCCTTACAAGCTCTACAAGCAAAGAAGCCCAATTACATTTAGGCTACATAACCAAAGCAAAGGAAATGCTGCCCACATGCAGGTTCTGATCCGCAGGCTGGATTCTAACTAACTATTAAGAAAGAGCTTTTAATGATTTGGCCATTCATCTGTGCAAGACACCATAAAAGAAGGTATAATTACAGAACAAAACTTAATGTACTGATGGCTCTCTGAAAAATATTCATACTGTATGCATCAGCAGAAGTCAGTGCTTAAGATCCAAGTTCCAGGACACTGTGTTAAGACCCCTCAAGCGCTGACCAAGTTCTGTTCTCCCAGATTCTCAACCAATTAAAGGGGAATCGGGAGGGGGTTGGTCGCTGTTGGAGAGACACACACACCGACGCGGGCACAAAGCTTGCTTTGTCTTCCATACCCACAAATAATTTGGATATTTTCAGAGGACGGTGGAGAGAAATGCACATGCCCACAGTGGTGATTAGAGCAGCAAACACTCGCAATAGATTATATAATAACCACCTCTAACACAAAGGGACCAATTTTGCCTTGAAACAGAGGTCTGTTGAACATCATAATGGCAGAGAGATCCACAGACACCAGACTGAGTTTTGGGGAGTGCAAGGACGCTTAGATATATAATTATCAGAAATTGCTCCAAACTTTTCCACCCATATGGAAATACGGTAGAATAAATCTGTCACATTTTTAAGATCAGTATAAAAGCTGTGGTCAACCCTCTAGAAAAACTGTTTCAGAGGTTTGTATGATGCAACACCATGTAAAACTATCCATTGATATGTTAAATAACAAGCTTGTGAAGCATTCATGCAAAAATAACATCTATTTGTTATATTCAGAGGTAAAGCAAGCATGAAAGTGAAGTTCATAAATAGGTCAGCCATAATAATTGCGTATATCCTAAAATACTGCAGACACTAATATCTGATTCATGTGTAGGTTTTTGGTCAGTTAACTAGTCAAAGTTCTCAATTAACCACAGGCAAGAGGATCGAGAATATATTAACTAGTCTAGATTTGCCAAAACTTAGTTCATGGCTTTAAATCTTTGAAGGATACACTGTAAAAATATTTTCAAGATTTGTTATCACAACATATTTTCTTTTGTCAATTCAACTTTATAATAATTTATTTAGTTGAGATAACTTATTATTTTGAGTTTCTGATAATTAAATTAATCATTGTATTAACTCACTTTTTCCAGTTCAATCAACTTAAAATACTTTTTTAAGTTAAACCAACAATATTTTTTTTACAGTGTAGTAATCACAACATTTTTTATTTTGTCAAATCAACTTAAATAATTTATTTGGTTCAGATAACATATAATTTTGAGTTTCTGATGATTAAATCATTCTCCTTCATTGTATTAACTCACCTTTTCCAGTTCAATGAACTTAATTTGGGTTACTTTAACTTAAACCAGCAATATTTTTTACAGTGTATTTAGAGTTTAGTTTGATTCACATAGTAGCTTGTAAACAAAATTTTCGGCTTTTTTTCTATCTGTGAAATAAACATATTACTTTCAGATGTCCAACACCACCTCCTACAAGACTTTGAAAGAAGTGGGGGTATTTTAACTCTTGACCATGTCTGTTTTTAAAACTCCTTTAGATGTCTCAAGAGGCAGTGTTGTGATGTATTATTTTCCATCAGTGCCTATAGTATCAGCGACAATCTGGATGCATTTACGACGACACTTTGAAGTTTACTGCGAACATGCACTTCAATCTGCAGACACTACATAAATCGATCAGACCAGACAATTGTTTTGATTTTAAAGACAACATAAAGCGCTACCAGACATAATACAGAGACGGATTTACAGTTTGTGTCTATCGGGAGGGCCATAAAGAAACAAGACATCAAAAGATCTGAAGTTTATTAGAACTGGTTGATTTTAGTTATCAGTCAATATAGGGTAAATAACCAAGGCTGTTTCTCAGGGCCTAAAACTATTAAAAATTATTGTTGTTTAGGCTAATAGAAATAAAATATAAACTCAATATACAAATAAAATATACACAAAAATCCGTAAACATATGGTCCATTTAATTAACGTGTTTTACCTGTATTTTGAATTTGATTGCTTTGTGTATTATGGGGGAAATGGAAATGTCTGATATTACTGAATAAAGTCCGGGTAATAATTTAATTTCTTTACAGTGTAGGCTATACAATACACAAATATATATATATATATATAAACAGATGAAAATAAAATAAGAAATAAAGTTTAAACTGAAATTAAAGTTCAAGTTGACATACTGAAATTACACAAAAAATGTATGATTTAAAGATAAATTGAAATATTGACAAAAATAAAATAGTAAAAATGACAAAGCACATAAAATGACTAACATTAAAAGTAAAATGTAAAAATATAAAGGTTTAAAAAGAGAGAAGAACCAGTTCCGTATGTTAAAACCATTTATTAAGTTGCTCAACAACTAGCAGAACAAATCATTAAGAATTTAAATCAGACATATAATAAACTTTATCTAAACAAACAATATATCAAGTTTGTCCTGAAGTGTGTGACCTCGCACAACCTGAAACTCAATGGAAACATTTTCTAGGATAACATTCAAGATATCAACAGAGGAGCACAGTTGTTTCTACTAATAGAAACTTCCAAAAGAGGTGAATAACACCTGGAAATGTCAATATTCATCATATAGAAAAATACCACTGAAATAGCTGAAAAAAATATACTACACCGATCAAGTGTAATTTGTAAACTCACTGGAAGATCAAGTATATGCAAATAACTATTTATATGATATACTATGTTCAAAATAATGATGTGCTCTAAACACTTTTAATTGCAATCTACAAATAAACAAGTGTTGTAAATCTGCTGCAATCGTCTTCCAAGAGCGAGGAAATGTTATCTGTCAGTTTCTGGTTCAAATAAAGATTTGGTTATGAACATATGGCTTTGATGAATGAATATTCAAGTCACAGAACTCGTCAGGAGTTTCTTTCAGCGCAAATTAGTAATTACTGAAGGAAGAAGACAGATTGTGAGGATAAGAAGAACGCATTAGACTCAAATAATTGAAAGCTGAACATTACATGAATGATCACTAACATCAATGTCAGTTTAACTTCAGTCATTAGGAACTTATGATCAATAGCAAACAAACAACCAGCAGATTCACTAATGAAATACTAAATAAAACTATGATGATTCAAGACATTCAGGTTACCTGGCTCAATATGTTTGTCAGACACAATTTTGTACCTGCCGATTCCCTTCGCAGTAGAAAACAATCAACTAAACAATTTGTCTATTGATTAAATAGAAGCATGTTTTCCTACACATACATAACACTTTAAGGGATGGTTCACCCAAAAATGAAAAATCTGTCATAATTTTCTCACCCTCAACTCTGTACGAGTTTCTTGGTTCTGTTGAACACAAAGCAAGATATTTTGAAGAATTGTGGTACACAAAATGTTGATGGACCCCATCTGACTCCCATAGTCTATTTTTTCAATAAACTGTTTGGTTTCAATCCTTCTTCAAAATATCTTTGTGTTCAGCAGAAGAAAGAAACCCATGCAGGGTTAAAACAACTTGAGGGTGAGTAAATGATGACAGGATTTTCATTTGTGGATGAACAATTGGCTTTATGCACAGCTGCACTACTTCAGGAACTTCAGCCAACTCCTTGTTTCCTGTCTGCCATTATTGGACAAACTTGATTAAATCAGGTGTGCATGATTATTGTTGTGACTACTGAGGTCAGACACACCTGGATTAATCGGTTTGTCCAATAATGGCAGACAGGAAACAAGGAGCTGGCTGAAGCTCAGGAAGAGTGCAGCTGTGCATAAAGCCAATTTCTTTAAAGGGATAGCTTGGCTAAAAATAAAAATAATGTCATTATTTCCTTTTTTCTGTAGATGACAGATTTCTTTAAAAAGAATTTCAACAGTTAATAGTTGACAAGCCATAAATAGGATACAAATAAAATCCCCAAAAGTGATCCATGTGACTCTATTCCAAGTCTTTGGAGCCACACTATAATTTTTTATGAGAAGATAAAACAAATATTCACTGATTAAAAAAAATTTTTTTACTATTTTTTCACCAAAACAGCATTTATTGTCGTACTTTTGCAGAGGGCAAGATTATCTTATTCCTCACACAATCAAATGGCTTCAGAAGACTTATTTTTATGTATTGCTATTGTTAACTGAAACTATTAATTTTTTGTTGTTGTTAATTGAAATAAAGCAGAAATTAAATATGATTTGATGAAAAAATTCAACAAAAATAAAGCTAAATAGATCTATTAAAATAAATCTTTATTACAAAATAACTCGCACTTAAACTAAAATTTTAGAGACAAATTTAAAAATGAACATTTTAAAATAAAATACTATAAATAACACTGCTTGGAAACAAGTCCTATGGACCACTTTCTATGGTGCTTTTTAGAGTTTGAAAGCTGTTAGGTATCAGTAATTAAAGTAATTTGGCTTTTGAAACTACCAGAACAACGGCAGAATTTTCATCTTTGGGTGAACTATCCCTTTTAAACCAACTATATTCACATTTCCTCTTTCCATTGGCTCTCTCACTCTTCCTCAACCATCATCTCTCTGTCTTGGCCTTTGCCACTTGCTGTGAGGGCTGGAGGTGTGTGGTCACACCTGTCCGAGTCCAGATCCAGCTCCTCGAAGGAGGACACGCTGGAGGTGTCGCTTCTCTCCACGCGCTCAAAGTCCCAGTGTCGGTCTCGGTGCGAGTGTGTCCTGGTGGTGGACGGGGCAGGTGAGGTGTCCCGGCTGTCGGAGGGGGGCAGGCGGCTCACGGAACTGCACTCGCTGTGGGAATCAGCACCTGTGTGTTTACACGCACACACCAAACACAAGAGGTGATTCATTTCACCATAGTCTCACAGCAAGCAAGCGTCTCAGCAAATGAAAGCATCTCCTGTAAGGCTAGCATACCAAAGTGCGTATAACATGTTAGCGATTTCAGGTTGTTTCTGCACTTGCACTACTTGCTAATTAGCAGTTGTGACTGTGCTTGTGGAAAGGAGATGAGGAAGGAGTGTTTGGAGAACTGCATGTGTTGGCATTGGAGTGTGTGAACAAACACCTTTGCAGATAACTTGGTTTCTAAACTAGCTGCTATATAGATGTTGGTGTCTTTTAGTTGTTTTTAGTATAAATTACAAGGCGGTTGTTTACTGAACAATTTCAATGCAAGCAGGTCTATGCATTCTCTTTTTTAGCCTGTTTTATCATCTTCTAGAAGTAAATTGTATATCTCATTGTTGAGAAAAGTAATATCACTTGTCTCGATACGTTTGTGGTATCCTTTGTGTCTGACCACCTACCAACCATTCAGAACACCCTAGCAACTGCATGACAAGATGCAAAAAACACCCTGAATATCTTAAAAACTTAATATTTTTATTATAAATGTCTAGATTTTCATAATTTCTTTCCTGCATAAAAAATAACTTTGAAACATGGATGAACCCATACTAAAAATCAGGCCAATATATATAATGATCATATTATTGAGATATTAAAATTCGATACTATTTTGTGTAATAAATAAAGAATAAAATACCTACAATTAAATCATTTTTAAAATGCTACATCAGTATAATACATATAATAAAACCAAAATAAAAATATTACTTTTGGAAATTATATAGTTTGCCTTTGCAATTATCTGAAATAAAAATAAAACATAAATTAAAGCTACATAGAAACAACAAATTAAAAATAAAATAAATGATTTTGTCAAATGATTAATCACATCCAAAATAATTTTTTATACATAATATATGTGGGTGCACTGTGTATAATTATTTTGTATATATACACACATATGCTTGTATATATTTAAGAAATATTTTCATGTATAAACTGTATATAAATTTATATATAATTTATACTATATATATATAAATATAAATATTTTATATATAAATATTTTTTTTCTAAAATATACATGCATGTGTGTGTATTAATATATATACAAAATAATTATACACAGTTAGGGTTGCAAAGTTTCCAGAAACTTTCCAGGATTTTCAGAAACTTTCCAGGATTTTTGGAAACTTTCCAGGATTTTTGGGAAGTTTCTGGAAATTACCGGAAATATTCAGCCCCTTTGCAACCCTATACATAGTGCACCCACATATATTATGTAAACACAAACTTTTATTTTGGATGTGATTAATCATTTGACAGCCCTAATAAAAAGCACATAGCACAATTACTAACATTTACTTAAAATGAAGATAAAGGATAATTCACAATACTATACTAAAATAACACTGGGCCTCTTTCTTCTTAATCCTGCATGAAAAATTGCTTTGAAACATAGGAACGTGCAAATATTAAAAAGCAAATACTGATGACCATTGTGGCCAATAACCAAATAAATGACTGATATTAAAGATTGTTACTATTTTTGTGAAGAAAAAAAGTTACTCTATTCCGGTCGTCCACTTTGGATATTCACAGAAGTAACTTTGTAACAACAAATGTAAAAATTGGGGAAATGATCATGCGCAACTAAAAATCCAATATCAACAAATATGGATAAATAAAAAAATATGAAACAGCCAATTAATCAATATGCCACAGATATGTTGTGCCTTCCTATTGAAAAATAAAGCAAATTGTTTTGCAGCTATTCAATTAATCTTCTGCATCAGCAGTTTTAGACACAGTTTTAGACGAACAGACAGACTAACAGATTGAGAGAGGCGAGTATCACAGAGAAGTGTGTGCGCGCTCATGCTGTGTGTGAAGGAGACCCCGCACGCTCACACTCAGTGTGTCGGAGTGACAAACGTGTCAGGGCCGCCTGCGTCTCAGCTTTTTTTCTGCTTATGTCAGTGCTTCTAAGATGAAGGGATGTTTTGTGTGTCTATTAGATGACCGTTCACTAAGTGTTGTTTATCTGCCTCCTGCTCTTCCTGTCAATGTGGCATTTTGGTAGGGATGGACAGATTAGATGAAGGGGGGATAGCGAGGGATGACAGAGAGTCTGTGAAAGAGAGAGAGGAGTAAAGATGAAGAGATTGATGGAACAAAGTGTCCTTCAAATGCCATCAGCGTAGCGGAGGCCGCCGGAAACTCTGACATTTTATACATTTTGCTTCAATAACTCACAAACTACTACAAATGTGCCTGCCATATTTTGGTATTTGTTTGTGCATGTATATGTGCCAACAGTAATAGTACTAAAATATGTACATTTAGAATCACTTGAATTTAACGTGCCCCTATTCGGGTCACGAACTGGCTTTTTAAATTTTTTTATATTGTTGTCTGAGGTCAACTTATGATGTTCGGTTGGTTTTTACATTAAAAACATCAAAATTAAAGGAGAACTCCGCGAACAATGAACCTTTGGTCTAATAAAACATCGGTACCTAGTCAATCGTTCTCTGAGTTTTGTTTTCATGATAATCGAATGTAAAGAGTTTTATCTATAAAAACTGTTTAGCGTATAATGCTAGCACTGGGGGCATTGACTCAGTAAAAAGAAATCGCTAGTTTATACCACTAACAAGGCTCAAAATAGCCCCACACTAACGCAATAACATAATGAGTGTCTATACATGCAAAACGAAGCATTGAGAACTTTGTAAGAGTACAGACCGTTTAATGAGAAGATACGTTATTAAAGACAGTTTACTTCATGTATACAGACGGGAGCCATCTTAGAATATAGTCTCGATAAGTCGATCCCCGAACGCCGTTCATACAGTTCAGAAGTTCGCTGAACTTCATACAGTTCAGATCACTCAGCACGACGTTCGTGGTTTACTTAGTCAATGCCCCCAGGGCTAGCATTATACGCTAAACAGTTTTTAGAGATAAAACTCTTTACATTCGATTATCATGAAAACAAATCTCAGAGAACGATTGACTAGGTATCGATGTTTTATTAGACCAAAGGTTCATTGTTTGCCGGAGTTCTCCTTTAACTCAGTAATAGGCTATTTTCTATCCTAGTTTTGAGCCTAGCTAAAAAATGCTCTGTTTTTATGGGCGTCTCGCACTGAAGACTTGGAAGTAAACATATTATATTATAATAGCATATTATAATGAGTTTCACTCTCGATCCGGTTTGTCATCGCGATAACATCACTATGTTATTTAGCTATGCGTGTAATGCGTGAATCGGTGGGCGGGGCTAAACTAGGTCGTCTTGAAGTAGGCGTTGATCTTCTGCGGGGGTGGTGTTTTATCCTCTTTGTCGTCATATGTTCCCCACTTTGGAAAATGAGTCGTTTGCTGAGGCTGGTGTCAATAAAAGCTTTTATTGGACTAACAAGGATGTTTTCAGTTCTGAAACTTACTGGATATTCTTATAATATGATGACCTCTTAGATGTCAAAAGCTCGAGGAAAATTAGATTTCTCAGTTCATCAGCCCTTTTAAAGGTTCCTGATTTTGTTTTAGAGGTCTCCTACAATAGGTTTACATGGTAAAAAAACCCACTTATTTTCCCATACAATATATTGCACATCACCTAATTTCTCAAAGACTCTGAAAATGCTTCTTTTGTTCGAACCCCTGCTTTCGGAGAGCCTACTCTGCTCTGATTGGTCAAACGGCATAGACTGCAACAGTAGTGATCGATCTACCACTTACAGCGCATGTCCACTTTTCACGTCAATTCGAAGCCCGAGTAATAGAGGCCAAAACGCGGAAGTGAGTTAGCATTTTAGCACTTCCGGTTCCCTCGCCTTAAAGTCTATGGGTTTTTTGAATGGATTTATGCTAAATCGCCTGAAATAAGGTCTGTGGTTAACAAAGCTTCTAAATATTTTCACGTTTTGATGTATGACATAAAACACACAGTTATAACCTGCTTGTGTTTTTTAAAAACTTTATATAGGCTTCAAAATGTATACATTTTGTATTAACTTGTAAAGATTATCTTGATAGACAAATCGTGTAAGGGTCACAACTCTTTGTTGACCACAGATCTTATTTTTAGCTTTTTTTTTTGTTTTTTTTTAAAAGTCTATGGGGAAAATGCATAGCTTTTCAATCGAGGGAACCCATGCGCCGTTAGCTTCCGAGTTGTTGTCCTACAAAGTGACGTCATCACTGCGGCACTCTATAGCCTATGCATTTAAAGCATACATTACAAATTTAAAATATAAAAGACTCTTATTTTTTAATCATACTTATTAGCCGATAACAGTTTTAAGTTATTTAATTTAACAAAATAATGTTGATTTAATCAAAAAACATCTGTTCTTTCAATTTAGTGTTGCAACTTTTATTTTATACTAGTGATACAGTTTCCCTGACCTCACAAAATCTGCCCTCAGAGACCAGAGCTAAAAATCTGGTATTCATGTTAACTGACAACCAAATAAAATATGTAATAATTTGGATTCAAAGAACAATTGGACATGAAACCTAATATGTATACATCGTTTAATTGTAAATTTCTCACAAAGTAGCCTAATGCAGTCTTTTCTCAAGCGAAGAGAGAACCTTAATGAGTGTGTGCTATTGCCGATCATTCTTTTGTGATTAGAGCAATGTAAGGTGTTACAATTCCCCTTGGTTTCCCATATCATATGAGCACTTCACAGCCCCTGCCATTTAAAGCACATTTCAGTGCAATATGCCACTATGACAAAACTCATTTCGCAGCCGTTTCGTGAACAGCATCTTTCACCAGGGAACAGATGCTGAAAGCTTAAATCTGGGCAGCAAGGTCACTTCAGCAAAACAGTGATTTCTTCAGCATGACAACTAAAACATCTCTTGACAACATCATTTGCGATAAAAATGCGTAGCTGACACAGCGCTGAAACATGACATTAAGTCTTTTTTTTGTGAATTATTGCAATTATACTAAATGTTCAAAAAGAGCTGACCGTGCATATTAATAATTAAATGGTCGGTTATTTCTACAGTGAAACATCCTTAGCAATTTCAAAACACAAGGCAGACATCTGCTCAGAGACAACCAGAAGTACTTCAAAATCAAGGAATAGAAAATCTGTTTTCTTCTGTTCACATCTGTTCTCTGCACTTTGTGTCACTACAGGCACACTGCTGTCAGACTCCTGCTCATTAAAAGTTGAAAACTTCTGTCATTTTTTCACAATACATTTGTGTGCACTAATAAATCATAAGGACGTGTTTATTTTGCTACTTGGAAGACAGTCTGACAAAACTGACAGATGTACAAGTGTAAAAGCCAGGGTTCCTACATGTTTTTCATTTCAAAATGTACAACAGTCCTCTGTAAATATTCTTATTTTCTGTTTTTTATTGGTTTTCTCAAAGTTATAAGCGCTTACATGAGGAGAAGAAACCTAAAAAGCTTTATAACCTGCACACTGTATATTCACATCAGTTTGATACTGTTATTTGACGCTGAATGATCACCAAAACAGCAAAGTACAGTCTGATGATTGTTTGCTCTTTTGTCTGTTGCTGGTTTAAGTGACACACACACACACACACACTCACACACATCAACTTAAGATCAAAAGAGACTTACACTCTTAGAAGAAAAGGTTCTATATAGGTGCTACGTATTTGGAACCCCTAAAAGGTTCTACACACTCTTAAAAAAGGGTTCTGATATAGAACCATTTTGGAGTTCCATATATGAAGCGGGGGATGGAACCATTTCTGGTTCTAAATAGAACCATTTCTTCTAAGAGTGTATGGTAAAAGACAAAGTGCTTCGCGTAATGAAAATGTACACCTTGAATTTATTAAATTGTGTCTGAATTTATTAAATTTTGTTTGACAATCACTAAAAGATTACTAAAATTTTGCCATGAAAACAATGCCAAGGTCATGGGTTTGAATCCCAGAAAATGCATGAAATTAAAACATTTGTAGCTTGAATGCCATGCGAGTTACTTTTGATAAAAACGTCTGGCTAATGTAAATATGTAAATATTACAAATACAGTCATCATGACATTTTATTTTCTACTGCGGAAGACAAAAAAAAAAAAAGAAGAAGACTGAATTACTATATACTTTTTTTTGTCCAAACAATGAAGTAAATGGGGTCAGAAATCACAGTGGACCTTTGACTTCCACAGAATGAGAAAAAAAGATAAAAGAAAAAAGAAAGAAAAAAAAAAAAGAAAGATTTTTTTTGGAGGAACTATCACTAACTTATTCCTAAAACACTTGCAGAAAACAGTATTTTATTAATGTTGCTTTTATTATAAGCCATATATAGGGCCCTATAAAATCTGTTGTATTTTTTCCCAAATTCCAATTTTATTTTTTCCCAAATTCCTTTTTTTCCGTTTTAATTTTTGCAAATTCTGTTTTTCGTTTTAATTTTTGGGAATTAATTTGTTTTTACCCTTTACTGTTATTTTAGTTGTAAAAAGAGTGTGCTTTTTATTCTGTGATCGCAGAAATTATAGGGCCCTACATATATTAGTAACACTTTATAATGTTTTTCATTTGTCAAAATTAGTTAATGCAACATAAACTAACAATGCACAATATATTTGAACATTTATTAACCTTTGTTAATGCTAGTTAATAAAAATGTACACTGTGCATTAATTAATGTTGACCAGATACAACTAGATTAACATGAATTAAGATATTGTTACTAACTAAACTAATATTAATAAATTGAACCTTGTTGTAAAGTGTTACCAATATATTCAGAAATATTTTATTACTGATGAATACATTTTCTGATGAGACCAGACGATTTTGTGTTGGATTCTAAAGTTATAAGCCAATAGCAACTAGTTTTGAGGGTCTGTGCGTCCGCGGGAGGATCAAACGTGCACTTGAACAGGACAGTAGGAATGAGACATGCTGTGAAACATATTACATTTAGACCCAATAAACCAGCAGGCTTCATATTTGTCCTTTAATCTTCCGTTCTGTGCTTTAATCTTCTTCCCTCTCATATATTATAGTTATCATTATGTGTTTGTTTCAAGGTAACAGACTAACAGGTGTAACAGGCATCACTAGGACAGGACAGCTGGTGTGGACAACACACCCCTCACAAACAGCTCGTGTGTGTTTCATATTCGCTCGGCGGTACCTCTGGGCTTTGGTCTGACCAGGGCAATATGCCATTCACACACACACACAGATTGTGTCTCATTATCACCAGAGCAGGTGTAGGTGAGTTCAGCCAATATGACACAACCACATCAAAACTCCATAAGATGGTAGTTAATGCCCATTAAAACACTTTCATGTGAAATGTCAAACCTTGATACACTGGGCACACTAGATGTGAACTTGTTAAATGGGCAATAGGCTCATTAGTGCTCAATAAACAGTGATAAATCTTTGATAGGAGCCAACAAGTTTGTAATAACGTCATTGTCAAACCAAAGAAACTATGTTTGGTAGCTTACATGTCTAAATGGGCAGTTCTTAGCCAAAATAAGTATGTAGATAATCAATTTGTTAAAGGTTTTATTCCTTTAATTGGTGTACTGTGAGTTGCTTTAGATAAGAAAGCATCAAATAGGAAAGCTATAATTCGTATACCTGTGATGTCCGTCCTCCTGTCCTCTTCAGACTCTTTTCCAGTAACCGTCTTTGGGCCTCTCTAACTTCAGGAACATAGAAATCACCCTGCCGAGCCAGCGGACTCATATAGTGGATCATCCCTCCTCGGTAGATCTCCAGAAATGGATGCGCGCATAATTTCCTTTCCTAAGAGACACAAAGACAAAAAGATAAAAGACAAAAATGTGAATAAAAGTTCTTTCAATCTTACCACATATAAAAAAACCTCCAAAAGAGAATGATCCCAGCACAAGTTTAGGATTTTTCTTTTATGTTTAAGAAATAAATACTTGTACTAAGAAAGGTTAAACTTCAAAAGTGACAGTAAAGACATTTATAATGCACTAAAGTCGTCTATGTTAAATAAATGCTGTTCTTTTGAATTTTCTTAATGCATATCATAGTTTACACAAAAAATTATAAAAATATATTAATAAGCACAACTGTTGGAAAAACTGTTTATTAAGCAGCAAATTAGCATATTAGAAGGATTTCTGAAGGATCATGTGACACTGAAGACTGGTGAAGAATGTAATGATGCTGAAAAATCTGCTTTGGCATTACAGGAATAAATATCCATCCATATCGACAGCCTTAATTTGAACTCTAACAGTTAACAGGTATTTAATCATTTATTTCCGTTTAAAAGAAGAAGAAGAGAGAGAGAGAGAGAGAGATTCAACAGAACTGTATTTGTTCACTTACTCATCCACAAAAACACACAATTATACATAGGGGTGTACCAATACATCGTGCCACAATATATCGCGATACAAAAATTCATTATATCGTGGATAGTGACAATATGTATGGTGGATAGTCCCCCCAAAATAAAAAATAGTGTGTGAGAACAATTTTTTTTTCAGTTTTAGTGTAAAAACTACATTAAACTACTATATTTATTGTTGATTATAATGTAGCAATGGGGGAATATTTGTGGGTTCTGATAATGTCAAATGTCTGATGTGACCAGTAAAAAGTGGCCAACATTATTGTAAATATCTACACTCTTAGAAAAAAGGGTTCTATATATGAAGCATAGTGTTCCTTACTCAACTCCAAATTACATTTTATGCTAAAAAAGGTTCTAAAATTACAAGAAAGAACACTTTTGGCACAAAGGTTCTTTAAAGGCTATAATTCATTCGTATATTACATTTTTCTGCAACATTTTGTAGTTGTAATTAAGTTATTGTTTATTAAACTGTTGTAGTAACTTAATATCACATTTTAATCAAGCTGATTTTTGGAGGATAAAAACTGAAATGTCACTCTTCGTACATGCATTGCATTTCAGGGGTTCCAAATATGTAGCGCTATAGAACCTTTTAAGGTTCTATATAGAACCTTTTCTTCTAAGCATGCAAGAATATTTGTCTACAATAATTCTGTATTTTCAGCTTCTGAATCATGAATATTTTTATTATGGTGTGTCACCATTGTCCTTGGGTTTCAAGCACCAAGTCCAAACCTATTGATTCAAACCCACAACGTAATATCTAAGTTAGCATTTTAATCAACAGTACATTTTTTGTTAACCTTTTACCATGTGTCTTGGAGTATCGCAATAATATCGTATCATGATATGTATCGAATCGTGACATGAGGGTATCGTTACCCCCAAATACTTTAACATTTTCATAATATAAAAACAGTATAATATTCACATGACGACAATAACAGAAAAAAGTGAGAGAGAGAGTGCGAGCGAGCGAGAGAGACAAGAGAGCAAATAAAGGGACGAGTTGAAAAGCTAAGAGCAGGTCATCCACAGACACTAACGCTTCCTCTTACCCCTTCCTATTCTCAGTTTTCACCCTAATTACTCACTGATTTTAACACTTATCCTGAACACACAAAAACACACTTCACATCAAAGCTACCAAAGCTTGCTTCATTTCAATCAAATTTAGGGAGCCCCAACAGAGTTGTTAAACCTCGCATTGAGACAAATCTGTCTTGTGATCTTTTCATTAAAATCTTCACGAGCACTAAATCATACTAATTGAAACAGACACCCAAAAAAAACCCTAAAAAGATGCTCACTTTGGGATGCTGAGTACTTAGGGTGAATACACATTTATTGGGATACTTTTTGCCATTGAAATAAGTGTGAAAAATTGTCCCAATCAACCTGAATTCACGCAACGTACTTAGCATCCAAAAGTGAGCCTATTTTTTTTTTGGGGGGGGGGGTATATTCCTGGTTTTAAAATGCCTGTTTCAATTAGTGTGGTTTAGTGCTCGTAAGATTTTAATAAAAGGTTAAAAGTACTTTATAAAAAGATCACAAGACAGATTTGTCACAATACGAGGTTTAACAACTCATATTGAGACAAAAATACATTTCAATGGCAAAAAGTCTTCCAATAAACCTGAATTCACTCTAAATTGTGGATATCAGCATCTACCAAATGCATGCATGTAAAACAGATTTGTCGAAGACAACCTAAATGCATCATTTTGATAACTGTATTCTCCCCCCCCAAAAAAAACCCCATTGCTAATATGTCCTAACTGTAGCCAGCATGTGTTGCTTTCCCTTCAGGCAGGGTGTAGGTAACAGTACTCAAATGTTACATCAATATTCATTAGGCTGATGAATATTTAAAAGTGAAGTGTTGAATATGTAAATCACAAATGGTTTGAAGTGCAAAAATATAAGATGATTGATCACCAGATTGGACCGGGATTATATTTAAGATAAATTAGTTTGTAGAAATCACAAACAAAAGTCGGATAACTGCTCCCTTGCAAAAAGAGACCGAGGCAAAATCAGCAGGATGTGTGTTTAGTCGTCTACGTGTACTCAAAGAGTCTGGGACATCAGGGACGTCTCTGTTCTCCCACCATCTGTTTCTCACAGACAAAGGCTTTCAACACCTGTATGACAGTCAGGCTGTTATGTCTAATTTAATTCTTATAGGTTTAAGTCTATACGACTCTTTTAAAATTATATATATAAAAAAACACATTCGTTTTTACCTTAACTCATCATTGCCTTGCCTTTAGCATTAGCATACATTCTGCACCTATTTAAATCACAAACAAATTCAAAGTCTGAAAAAGCAAAAGTCCTGATCTGAACCCCTCCATCTCCCCGTCACGGCGCTATTCTACATCTGACAGATGATTGACGTGTGCTGCCACGAACAAAGCTGGAGGACTGGGGCCGTAAACAGGGACAGGAGACAGAAGGGACTAGAAGCAGGGATAAAGGATTTTGAAGCCCGAAACCGATACAAATATTTGTTGGCTTTAAAATCCGATATTCCGATATATCGGCCTATATTTTTTTTATTTCAAAAAATGCGCAACAAAACCAACGCATTCTCATCCCAAGGCGCCATATTTTGACACTTTTGCAAAAGCGTAATATCTCAACGCACATGGCACCCTTTAGCGCCAAATGAGACGGTTAAGTTTAGGTATGTGGTTGGGGTCGGGTTAGACCACTGAGGACACGCCTTCTGCCCGATTTATTTTTACGTCTCATTTGGCGCTAAAGGGTGCCAGTGCGATTGGATATTTACACTTTTGCAAAAGCATTGTATATGGCGCTTTGGGATTAGAACGGGCTGACAAAACATAACATATTTCCCTAATATTAGTTATTTTTAGTTATTTATGAGTTTTAACTAAAATTAATATGATAATGCATTTTAAAAAGAAACTTGTTTATTTCATTGTCACAATAAAACAGACTGATGATAGTGGCATTAGCTAGCTGTGTGGTTAGCTAGTCTATGATGAGCCATAATTTAACAATGGATTACGTCAGTACGGAAAATTGTAAAACATACATTTTCAATATAACAGGCCAATGAGAGATGATTAGTCTCATTGCTATAACTGTCACGCGCTATTAAAGAAATACTTCTGTCACATTGTCAAAAGTTAAAAGGACAGTCAGTCAACTACACTGTAACAACGTAACGTAACTATTACAAGCTAATTTCGCTTCACTCTCAGCTTATTTAACATGATGGTCACAAATTTAGTCTTACTTGAGTTAAGAGAACTGATGGGGATGTTCTTTTAATTGTTATTCAAGCAATGTATGTCTCGTGACCAACTCAACAAGTGTTGCCAACAGGGGCGGTGTAGA
This sequence comes from Hybognathus amarus, assembly GCA_030378365.1. Lineage (NCBI taxonomy): Eukaryota > Metazoa > Chordata > Actinopteri > Cypriniformes > Leuciscidae > Hybognathus > Hybognathus amarus. The sequence goes on along the minus strand of JAQIUQ010007201.1, from coordinate 128,946 downwards.
GTGCCCTCTGGTGGACAAACTATACAACTCCAACACTCATGACATGGTTCTAGCGTGTTTTGTCCGTTTTTATTTTATTTTTGAAATATTCATTTATCGGCCATTATAACTGCCGATACCGATAGTTTGGAAAATGCCTAATATCGGCCTGCCGATATATCGGTCTAGGCTCTATTTACGTAACACTATTAATATATCCCAATGTCATAAACAATGTATCCATGCAATACTGTTTGAGATCCAGTTCCTCAAGACCTGAAAAGGAAAATACACAGATGAGCAAATAAAAAAAATTTCTGTTGATTTATTGATGCAAACTCTTAGGTAACAAAATTGGGCCGATAGTTTGTGCAAGGATCTACACTTAAAAAAAAAGTCAGCTAATTTATCTTTATTAGAAGTTTTGGCTTTTTTAAAAGTCTGTTAAGCACAACTTAAAAATGCTGATGCATAATCCATACGTGTATTGTCTTGGTCTCCCTAGTGAGATTTTCTAATTGGTTTATGGCTGAACTATTGATTCTAGATAATTAACCAGCTCACAGTCTCATGTGACCCTCTGCAATCAAAGTAAAGCTGAAGGGCAAGAAGTTTCATATCCACCATCATTATATAATCAATAGTCTTTCCCTGAAAGAATCAGCTATTGTTCCAATGTTTTACATTTACCTACTAATGCAGGCCTACAGAGTTATCGTCCCCTTTTATAGAGGTCTGGGTTTGTATTTCATATTTGAGTTGAGCCAAACCAATTAACCTAAATATATAAATTCAAAGCCAAAAAAACTGTCAGAAAACTGGGGAAAAGACAAAGGGGTAATACTTTAATTGAAGGGGTGTGCATAAGACTGACAGGACACCTATGACCATTAAACATGTCATAACTGAGGGAATGACACTTAATGACAGTTGTCACAAACATGCATAAAACTTCCTTCATATTCAGTAACATGTCATGATTATGAAAGTGTCATGAAAGTCTTATGCACACCTCTTCAAAAAGAAAAGTGTAGCCTACAAAGTTTTAAGACTTTACCTCATTAGCTACATTAGTGGCTCTTTCATTAGTTTATGGCATTAGCTCTTTCATTCCGTTATAGTACTTTTATCAAAATCTGAACTTTCATAAAGAATATATTACACTTTGGAGAACTTGAATCTTTCCGAAACCTATGCCGTCAACTACTTCAGTGCTGTAGTAGTACAAAGCAAATGTGATTTAAAGGAATAGTTCATCCCAAAAGAAAATTCAGTTATTTTAATCACCTCGGAGAGCACAAAACGTAGACTTTTAAACAACACTAGGCTAATATTTGAAAGAATGTGAATGAGAACCGAGTCTGTCAAGCTCAAAAAAATAAAAATAAATAAAAAATACAGCATAAAAGAGCCATTAAATGATCAGAAAAGTAGTCCATATACCTACGAAGTCATTAAAATTTTAGTCATTAGCTAGTGGTAAGTATGTATACAAGTATGTATATTCAACTGTTGACTGACATTTCAAGGTGAAATATGGGATATCCACGTATAAAAACAATGTAGATAACAAAATTAATGACGCAGGAGAATGTAGAAAAAAATAGAGGAGCAAAAAGGCTCCATTGCAAACTCTAAGAAGAAAAGAGAAACAGATGGAGAGGAAAAGAAGAGGAATGGCTGCGGTAAGCCAGAGACGAAGATGAAAAGCTGTCAAAATTTCTCATCCAAATTCAGGAGGAAAGGTTCCATCTCACACTGCTCTTCTTCTCTGTATATCCTTTTAATTAACGTTCCCTCATATAGATTCAGTCTCGACTCACAGAAATAGAGAGAGAAAACGGGGCATGGAAATGCCTTCCGCTTTTCTTCTCAAGGGTAGCAGAGGGTGTGATAAGCATTGCCTTTCTACACTATAAAAAGGATCTTGAACTCTGAGATCTGTTTACAGGCTTTCATTCATTCAAAGAATCACAGAAATTCTGATCTGGATGGAGTAATGTGATAGTACTTTGATACACAATGAAAGAGACATGATACATATGACAGACTCAGACATTATCAACGAGATCTCTTTAATATCTCCACTGCTTCCCATAGAAAGCAAAGAGATTGAATGGAGATTAAATCCTGTTGTTTTTCTGAGAAACAGAACCTAGCAATCTCAAATGTTGTTACCAATATCTGTCTAAAAAAAACCCCTAAAAACTAAAAATGTCTCTTCAAGTACGTCCACTAAATTCCAATTAAATCTTTTTTAACACTATAAATTAGAGCCAGACCGATATATCGGTAGGCCGATATTATCGGACGATATTAGGCATTTTCCAAACTATTGGTATCGGCAGTTATAATGGCCGATAAATGAATATTTTAAAAATAAAAATGGACGAAACACTCTTGAACCATGTCATGAGTGTTGGAGTTGTATAGTTTGTCCACCAGAGGGCACTCTACACCGCCCCTGTTGGCAACACTCGATTGAGTTGGTCCAGCTCCGTTCTCATCCCAAAGCGCCATATACAAACGCTTTTGCAAAAGCGTAAATATACAACGCACAGGGTACCCTTTAGCGCCAAATGAGACGTAAAAATAAAGCGGGCAGAAGGCGCCTCCTAGTGGCCTAACCCTACCCCAACCCCATACCTAAACTTAACCGTCTCATTTGGCGCTAAAGGGTACCCTGTGCGTTGTATATTACGCTTTTGCAAAAGTGTCAAAATATGGCGCCTTGGGGAATGAAATGCGTTGGTTGGTCACGAGACAAACATTGCTTGAATAACAATTAAAAGAACATCCCCATCAGTTCTCTTAACTCAAATAAGCATGACAGAATTTGACTATTATGTCCAGTTTTGGTGCTGTTAAATAAGCCGAGAGTGAAGCGGAATTAGTTAGTAATAGTTACGTTACATTTTTACAGTGTAGTTGGCTGACTGTCCTTTTAACTTTTGACAATGTGACTGAAATATTTCTTTAAAAGCGTGTGACAGTTATAGCAATGAGGCGTATCATCTCTCCTTGGCCTGTTATATTGAAAATGTATTACAATTTGCAGTATGACCGTTATCCATTTGCTAAATTATGGCTCATCATAGACTAGCTAACCACAAAGCTAATGCCACTATCATCAGTCTGTTCTATTGTGACAATAGAAGAAAAAAAAGGTTCTTTTTAAAATGCATGATAATATTATTTTAGTTAAAACTCATAAATAACTACAAATAACTAATGTTAGAGAAATTTTGTTGCGCGTTTTGAAAAAAATAAAAATAATAAATTTGGCCGATATATCGGCATACTGGATTTTAAAACCAAAAATATCGGTATCGGCCTTCAAAATCCTTTATCAGTCATGCTCTACTATAAATGTCTTTACTGTCACTTTTGATCAACTGACTGCATTATTGCTGTAGAAAAGTAACAATTTCTTTAAAAAAACAACAACTTAATGATCCCCAAATTTTGAATGGTAGTGTACATTAGTCTCTTGAGCTAAAAGAGGAACCTCACAGCAATAAATGTTTTCTGTTGTTGAACTTGATTGTGCAACCAGAACCATTTTCATAGATCACACATTTACCCTGCAACAAAAAAAGAAAAAAAATTACCTAAATAATAATATTACCTAAATAACAAAATGCCATATTGCTCCTTCAATGAGAGACTCTTTTTTAGTGATGGACCACTGGCATAAAATACCCCTCTATCTTCAGTGTCTCCAGGGATGGCATATCTCAGGAGAGAATAAAGATAGAGACGTGGAGAGAGACTCCATCCTATTTACAAAAAGTGACAAGGAGAAAAGGCCCCTGCAGTGACTGCTGGAGAAGCCCATCAAATATTTGGCTTGGTGATTGAGTAGCTTTAAGATTGTCTGGGACGTCCCTCCATTGCAATTCAAACTGGCCCTGCATTTCAAGGTGTTGTTTTTCTTCTGCAAAAGAAACATCAATAGTGTGTAGAGTCCGAACCAATAAAGGATTTTGAAGGCCGATACCGATTCAAATATTTTTGGATTTTAAAATCCAATATTCTGATATTTCGACCGAATATTTTTTGAAACGCACAACAAAATATTAACAGATTTCCCTAACATTTGTAGTTATTTATGAGTTTTAACTAAATAATGATAATGCATTTTAAAAAGAAACTTGTTTCTTTTATTGTCACAACAAACCAGAGGAACATCAAAATATATTAAAGTTCTGATAAATAAAATAATAATTAGTCTCTACATTGCCTTATAGTTTAAGCATTTTTCATCCGATTTTATATCAGGATAGTATCGGCCTGCCGATAAATAGGTCATGGCTCCTAATATATATATATATATATATATATATTGGTATATTTTGGAAGACCTTTTGGTATCTTTATCCTTAAAATAAATAAATAATTTAAAATAAATAAGGATATATATATATACATACCAAAATCTCTCTCAAACACAAACAGAAAGTAAAAAAGGAAACAGAAGGTCAATCTGGCTACCACCAACAGAGAATGCCTGTGAGAAATAAAACATTATTGATGTATTTATATAGCTTTATTTCTCTCACACGCCACAGGTTTTCATGTGAGAACGGATGAGTGTTTTCTTTTTTGGTAAGTTCCTTGCCTGGGGATAAACATCTGATGGAACGTCAGTTTGGAAAGGAAAACCCTTTCCAAAAAAAGCATGCTTTCAGAAAAATAAACAAAAGTTTTTAGGATAAATTTAGGACTAAAGAAGACCTCATGGCCCAATGTACAAATGTACTGTTTCTAAACAGTTTTGTTGTCACTAGCATCTCGCACACACATACAACGCCATGCTTTGTGTTCGGGCAACCACAGTTCATTGTGGGCTGAAAGTGCTACAAAGAGATGAATGTGCCAAAAAGCACCAAACCACACATCTATGAAAAAGGTCAGCACAATTCTGAAGTGCTGATTCTGGAACAGTTCATGTCTTTGTTATTAAAAATCAATTATGTAGTTAGGTGATCCCCTGATCTTCCATACTTGATGGATTTGTTGCCGTTTGAGATGAATAACCTAATCATGTCTAAACTCCTTTGCAGAACTAATATCTTTCCTCTGTGAAGGAGATTCCCAGTGGTGGTATCCATCTGAAGTAAAAATGTCAAAGATCAATCAGAAAGAAATCTATCAGATATACAGTATAGTGGTGCTCGATAAGGCTTAAAGGAGTAGTTCACCCAAAAATAAAAATTCTGTCATACTCACCCTCATATTGTTCTAAACCCGTAAATCTTTCATTCATTTTCAGGAACAGAAACCAATAATCTCTTTGAAATCTGAGTTAGTTCTGTACTCTCCATTTAAAGCAATGCGACAACCTCTAAATCATCAAAAAGTTTATAAACAGACTGTAAAACTAATCCATATGAATTAAGTGGTTTAGTCCAAAGAAGAGATTCAATCACTTTATATGATGAGCAAATTAAATTTAGGCTTTTATTTACATATAAGCATTGATCAGTGAACATAAACAGTAGCTCGACCAAACCTGCTTGACGAGTGAGAACAAAACTCATTGGTTCTTGCTGAAGCTCAAACATGCTGCGTAACCTCTGACACGCTTGTCTACCACAGTACCACTAGACCATTAAAGAACTCAAACAAAACTTGTGGACTGATGCATTTATTTACGGGCTGAGCAGAGAGGCTCATTCTCTTTTCTTTTTCCTAGTCTCTTCCGACCGTGTTTTCTTTGGTTTTTCCATCGTCAAGTATCACGTCTGAAATGTGCGCTAGTGTCTTCGTGCTTCATGTTGTGGTTGATGTGTGTGACGTCGTTGCCATAAAGCATGTCGTGATTCTCGAGAGATTTGTCAGGGTCGCTCCTCTCAAACTTGCATTGTTGGTTTTTACAAGCTTTACTACCAGGATGACTCGCCCTACTTTGAGTTTGTTTACCACCGAAATTACTTTTAATCTGTTATATGAAGGTACAATTCTTGCATAGTGTGCCTATAAAATGATTAAAATTTTTTAAATATTAAATTTATTTTAAGATGTACCATCTCAGAGGATCCACACACAAACCTCACAGTCTAAACCAGTACTCAGTTTCTCCAGACACATCATATCCTAATATTCCCCAATAGACAGCTGCTGTTCAGGGGAACTCTTCTCTTTCAACACCTGCTCTTGTCCTCCTCCTTTAATGACCGTAATCTACAGGATTATGGGGTGGACAACGGTCAGACGTCACTAAATACGGGGGACAGACAGCAAGTGTGTCTTTACCAGCGTTAGACAACCATCACCATTATCTGCCAATCTCTAAAAATAATATGTTTAACGGTCTTGGACTCTCTATCTTGACACTTGTAGAAAAAAAATATCCAAGGTAAGGTTTTCTGCTACAAATGTATCATTATTTTGACAAAACAGGTAGAAAATACAATTTATTTGGAGAAAAATTATGCTAACCATATCTTGAATTTTGTGATCATTCACATGCGTTTCATTTTAGGGGTTCCAAATACTAGCGCTTTAGAACCCTTTAAGGTTCTATATAGAACCTTTTCTTCTAAGAGTGCATCGGTATCATCTGATATATGTTCATTTTTAAAGTTATTGTTATCATTCCGTTAAGAAGATTTGGCTGATATCTTTAAGCCAATAAATAATGGATTCTTTCCTTTAGAAGAGGTTTTGAATTACTTGAAATAATTTGTTTTCGTTTGATTTATACTAAAGTGCTTGGGATATGTCTTTTAATGACTTTTATTTTGTAATCAGGCTCTTAAATACCATGGAAAAATTTGGATATATCGGCCAATACATTGTTATTAGCTTTCAAATATAAAGAATTAGGGATATCAGTTTCACTCTAAAAATGCTGGGTTGTTCTAACCCAACCTTGGGTAAAATATGGACAAACCCAATCGTTGGGTTGAAAATGTAATTAAAAAAATGTAACCCAATGGCTGGGTTTGTCCATATTTGACCCAAAGTTGGGTTAAAACAAATCCAGCAATTTTTAGTGTGTATTAATAACGGCGCATCCCTTTTAGGAATAGATCAGATTTGATCACACAATCAACATGGAATACATTTCTCCCAGTCCTTTCTTTACCAGAAGTCGATGCTTTAACATCACAAAGACTCCACTATAAAATTTTTGACTTTGATCCCAAACAACTTTATTCGAAGAAACTTGCTTTCTCAGATTAGTGTGGCCTATTTGCACTGTCTAAATACATTCAATTGGCCTTTCCTTATAAATCACTGACCCGAGTGATGTGTCAGTGTTCGGTCTTTTGTCAAAGCCATTTCCTTAAGCTAAATGGTTCTGGTCCTCCTCTAAGCTCCCCCGAGCTCCTGAGACTGCAAACTCACAGTCCACTGCCCCTAAATTTCATTACAGGTCTGGTCGAAAATCCCTGGCAAGAAACAAGAAGGAAAGCTAAAATTTGCATGCGTTATCTTGAAGGAGAAGTTCACTGGTTTGGCAGGGCCCCCTTTGTCATTTCTTTAAAAAAAAGGAGAACTTGCGACTACTCTAATAGTGAAAAATGGGCAGTATGACCAAGGAACGCTTAGAGAAATGTCTATGCTTTGCAGACCATCAATAAAGAGACAATTTCTTATTTGCTGGGAAATGGTAGAAATCACTCTTCCATGATCAATGTAACAACCCAGAAGCTCTAAGGGACAGACGAAAATAATCCAAGAGAAGGTAAAACACAGGTGTTCATATTTTCAAATAGGACAAGATACAAGTAAATTTTAGGAAACAGACTGAAAGAAGAGATCTTCCATGGTGGTACCTTATCATTATGTTGTCCACAATCTTCACAAAGTGTGCATCAAACTTCTGACATTTTAGTGTAAGAGGCTCTAGCACTTTCTATCCTTTTCCAGGAGATGCAGCACAAGATGCTCTTAGAGAAGAAATGATTCTATTTCAGAACCAGAAATGGTTCCATCCCCCGCTTCATATATGGAACTCCAAAATGGTTCTATATAGAACCATGTTTTTTGGTAAAAGGTTCTATTGGCCAAGTATGGAACCTCAGGGTTCTATATAGAAACCAGAGGAACCCTTTTTTAAGAGTGTATAGAACCTTTTAGGGGTTCCAAATACGTAGCGCTGATAGAACCTTTTAAGGTTCTATAGAACCTTTTCTTCTAAGATAGTGGATAGCCAATAATAGGGTTGCTCATTTTCATGAAGGCTACTTCATAAACTATCCCACTTTCAGAACCTCCAAAGATAAAAGTTATAAATGAGACAAGAGAATCTAAGCCATGTGAAACTCCATGGTTACCAAGGAAACGTTCGGAAAGATTTCCATGGAGATTAGATCCTTTGATATTCCAAAGAGAAAAGGAATGGGAGAGAGGGAAGCATCCAAAGACACAGATCTGATGAGAAAATCCATCATTAGGGAGAACTTTTTTTAATCTGAGAGAGAAGACAAGGAATCCCAATCAGTGCATATCATTACTGAGCGATTCCAGTCTCCAACATGGGCTACTCAAACTCACAATAGCCTACATTTCTAATGGGGAAGCCCTTCAATTAACCCCAGCAATTAAATTTCTCTTAACTATAGATGAAAGACAGCTACCTCAAAGTTGCTTTGACTTGGATCTAAAAACCAGTTTTGTTATTTTTCGCACAATAGAAAGGTCAGATTTTGAGAAAAGGAAGGCTAGACATGAAAGATCACCGTGACCTTACCGAGACAAAACAAAGCTGAGAATCTAAAGTCAACTCTCACAAACCCAAATGTTTTATAAACTTTGATGATACAAGAAACAACTAGAAGGCTTTGAATTAGAATACATCAAAGAAGGGACATATTGTAATCTTGGAAGTTAATCAGTGTGTCTAGAAAATGCCTTTGTTGAAAATAAATAAATATATACCAATTCACCCTTTATAGAGGATTATTGCACTGCTTACTAATGATTTGTTTACTACTTTTAAACAATTATTTCTCTCTCTATCATCTCTGAGACCAGAAACACAAATTGGATTATTATTATTATTATTATTGACACTACCGTTCAAGCAAGATTTTTTTTATAATTGTTTTTGAAAATTGTCTCTAATCCTCACCTAGGCTGCATTTATTTGATCAAATATACAGTAAAACAGTAATATTGTGAAATATTTTCAGTGAAACTGTTTTCTATTTGAATATATTTTAAAATGCAATTTATTCCTGTTGATCAAAGCTGAATTTTCAGCATTGTTACTCCAGTCTTCAGTGTCACATGATCCTTCAGAAATATGCTGACTTGCTGCTCAAGAAACATTTATTATTATTATTATTATCAATGTTTTAAACAGTTGTGCAGCTTAGTAGCATTATAAATGCCTTTACATTCACTTAAAAAATTGTATGCATCTTAGCTGTATATATATATGCAAAATGCATTTAAAAAATGACTGACCCCAAACATTTCAAATGTCAAACAATTTGATTTTAGCTAACTTTCTAGTTAGATTCCCTCCAAACTGTTACAAACTGACCTGTCCATAGAGGAATAATGCTAATGCAATGCCAAGGATGCAATACATTTGTTATACGCAACAGAAACAGTTAGGCAGTGTGTGTCCATCTAAGCGTTTTTCCACGCGCCTGGCGTATGTTTTCAATTGTTTTCAATGGGAGCGCTGGCATTTTTTTAAACGTCATGAGCGTATCGAGGCGCCGTGATTCACACTGAAGTGAACAACTTCTATCTGTACAACGACGTCAACCAGCAGAGCTAACCGAAAAGTATGAAAAACATTTTTTTATATGAAACAAATTATCTGCAAAATCAGTGACAAGTAAACTGTGCTACAGATATTCTGCATCAACGTCTGCAGCGAAAAAAAAACCCGCTGCGCTGCCAAAATGCTCTCAAACGTCCAAAGCTAGCATCTAGCATTTTTTTAGCTGGCTAAAAACGCTTTGGCTAAAGGAAACCATAGGGAGAAAGCGCACGAATGATAAACACAGAGGCGGAACAAGCCGAAACCAGTCTATACAACAAGCCAAGAACACCTAGTTCATTTTCACCCCATGGGTCAGAGTGGTTTCATTTACACCTCGATGACCACACACACTCCAGCCACAGCTTGACTGCCTCCAGCATGCCATTATAAGACATATCAGCAAGCTCGTTTCATCTTCTCACCTCACACTGGTACATAACCAAAAACACATTCATCTAGCATTAAATATTTAAGCTAATCAAAAGCTTTGAGTCTCTCTATGACATCTACTTCCACATTCACTGCAGATGCTACAAACACAGATCCTCTTTAATTCAGGGTTGATCATGTGTCCTGCAATTGCTGATGGGAGATTACTAGTCTTATGCGTCGACTCGTTAGGGTCCTGAATTATAATAGCACTTCTTTCAGCTTGACTGAAACACACACACCCCTTGAGGGAAGCGGAACAAAAAAGCCCCCAGCTTTGAGTTTAGAAAAAATGTTAAATCTACCTAGTAATTTAATGCATGATGATAACAACAACATCAAGCATCTTGAATCTTCAAAAAAGAAAAAATAATAATCAATTTTCAGCCCCATAACCATGCAAATATCACCCTGTCCCCTCCCTTCGTGTAGTAATTTCAGATTCATCTTATCTTAATTCTCAGCCACTTTCGCACAGAGGGCTGATCAATCATATTCAAATGTGACATTTACCTCCCGCAAATGTTCCTGGACTCCCCCAGGCTCTGGGACAAAAGTCATGTTTGAACTGCTGGAACGGAACAGGCCAGGCGGAGGGACGTGTTGGCGTCTCTCTTGTGGCCTGACCACACACCCGCCACTCGCCAATGTCTCATATCGCACAGTCCCGGCAGGTGTACGCACACACACACTGCCGCTCTCTTCCTAACTTTGCCTGGAACTTTTTTTTAGCATATTGATTTCTCAACTCATCTGACATATGTGAATATCACAGATTTGGAGAGAACTATCTTATTCCCTTTATTTGTCACTTCCACTTCAAAGCTATAGGGTTGGCTATACTTAGCATGGATGCCAGGCGACCATAGTCCCACTATATACTAATCTAAATGTCAATAATATATAGACAATACACTATTGTTCAAAAGTTTGGAGCCAGTGAGTTTTTCTTTTTCAATAAAATTATATTTTATTCAGCAAGGATGCATTAAATTGATTAAAAGTGACAGGAAAGACATTTGCAGTGTTACATTAGATTTCAGGAGAAACATCAATATCCCTGAAGCATTGCTGTCAACATTTGGTTTTCAAAATCCGGGAGATTTGTGCAGGGACCGTTTGGTGCGACGGGGGGTTACTCGCTTTCGGGTTGAGCTTTCCGCGACAGGTTGGCTGGTTAAGATGACAAACGGGTTGAAATTGTATAAGGTGTGTGGATTGTGTGAATATAATGCATTTAATGCAAGATCTTGCAACTGGTCAAAATTAGACAAACATATTGGTCCGATTATTCATTTTCGGGAGTTTGGGCCATGCAAATTACGGTAGTTTCCCGGGAGAAATAACAAACCAGGAGGGATCCGGGAGATAGGGCTAAAAAACGAGAGAAACCCAGGAAAAATGGGAATGTTGACACTCCAGGTATGCCCTGAAGTCCTGAAGTCTCATGAGAAATCTCTGTGCAATATATCGTTAAAATTCAATGTTAAAATGTGAACATCCAATACCCATTGCAATTTGAAAACACACACACACACGGTTCACTATCTTTGTGAGGACTCTGCATAGACTTAATGGTTTTTATACAGTACAAACTCTGTATATTCTGTCCCTTTACACTAACCCTACCATACAAAACCTCCAGCATTTTTACATTTTCAAAAATGTATAACCATGGTATATTAATATGGTAATCATTGAGTGCCATTGTAGAACCACAATAGTTTTCTGTAAGGGTAAAAAGCCCATCTGCCTGATTTAAATATTCAGTGCACTAGAGTAATGAGTGTTAATGATTCAGCAAGGAATATAAGGTGACAGAGGAAGTAAACTAATGAATATTTCATGACACGGGGGAAACAGTGAAGCCACGGGTGGTGACAAAGAATAGAAAACAAACAAACGATTCAAAGCACAAATTAGAAATAAGTGTCGCTGTCTGCACCTGGAAGCAAACTATAAAAATACACTGCTCTCGTGATGTGTGTGTGTGTGTGTGTGTGCTACGTCTTCTCAGTCACATTAGACAGTCTAGTCATGGGTCACAATCAGCTTTGGCTTGTGGTGAGGAAGGCCATATGGCTGAGTGGGCAGTGGAGCGTCTCAGAGGGAAACACACAAACACTGGCAGCGGTAAAGGCCAGCAATGTCAATACACACACAATACATACACACCTACTACCCAGTCAACCTTTCAGGTTTTCCATGTATCCGTCTGTGCCCTTTACCAGCAATGATCTTGGCTTAGGCCTGCAGGGTGCCCAAAAATGCCCTCAAGTCCAACAGCTGTGCAGCCGTCTCTGCGGATGCTGAGGGCACCTCTAACAATCTTGTGAACAGCATCCTTACAACTCAACAGACACTTTCAGTCAGATTAAACAGGATTATTGAATAACTACTAAACAACTTCACAAAGCCTTTCTGTAAATCATATAACTATGATATATATTAGTATGAAATCCGATTTCCGTAACTTTAGTAAAAACAGTTTTGACTGGAAAATTTTAAATAAGACATAACATTTTTGATTTTAAGTTTTAAATATTAAAATAAATAGATAAATGCATAAATAAATATATTTGATAGGTAGAATAATTAAAAAATACATAAATAAATAGGTAAATAAATTTACATTTATTTAATATAATATTTTTTATTTCAGTAACTTTCTTAGGTAAAAACAACAGTTTATATATATATTTATATATTTCAGATATAATAAATTAAAGAAATAAAATCTTTATAAATAAAATAATCTATTTATTTATTTAATTTAAATAATATATTTGTTTATTTAAGATTATATCAATTATTCATCAAGGAAGATCTGTTCAGACTGAAACACTTTCAAAGCTGTTCCATGATTGATTGACTGATTGATTGGTTAATGGTTTTTAAATCTATACAGTATAAAAATAACTTACAGATTATGGAAATGTTAATTTAGCGGTAGAACTCAATTTTGTTTAAGCACATTGGCTTTAAGGCTTTCAATTATGCTGCTTTAGAGGCATTATTAGAAACACATTAAGTGCACATCCTTCAACAAGATCAAACAGCACTAAAAGGGGTAATTCACCGCTGGCAAGATTGGCTTTTATTAAAACTTTGCCGTCTATGCAGTACAAAGGAAATTTTACTATGACTAGATAAAACAGAGAAAAGGGGCTATGATGCTCCCTTTTACCAAAAAGTTTAGGAAAACTTCATCGCCCATAATGCATTGGGATAAAAATGCGGAAGGATGGTAGTTTTCATGAAAGCACTGGAGCTCTTAAAATACTTTTGCTGAAAAATAAACAGGTAACACCGGATTCATTTAAATATACTACTGACATTGTAACAACTCTGGTTGCAAATCAGTGAAGTTAGCCTTTAAAAGTTCTATGTCTTGCTAAAAATAAGTATGCAACAAATGCAGCTGCTTCATTCATTTAGGGGTAAATTCAGAGAAGAGCAGGCTAGACAAGTAGCTTGTGTAAATTCATCACACGTTCTGCTAATATGACACCCCTTCACCTGAAATACCAAACAGCTAATTAAGAAACCAGGCAACTGAGACTGTGAAAACACAGCGTGACACCCGGTTGTCAATTCTATGCGAACTAGATGCCAATAAAACACCCTGGAACAGAATTTAATCTTAATTAAACTTTTCTTTAGATGCTCACATTTTGTGCATCTTTGTGTGGATTGAGGAAAGCCAGCAAAGAAAATATGTTGCACCTCTCCTGCTGCGTGACAATAGGAGATTATCAAACATGGAGCTTTTTTGTAAGCAAACAGTGGGAAGGTTTGGTTCATGTTGTCTCTAATAATCTTTAGAGGATGCTTTTGAGCTGAAATGTCACTTTGGCATTTGGAAGAGCATTTTCTCCTGGTCCAAGAAGTTCATTCCCACTTTGGTTGTTTGATTGTGGACTCTCGTCTTAATGCTGAAGGATGGAGAAGGACACAGAGATAGACATAAATGTGTGGTACAATGGGGAAAGTATCAAAATTCAGATCAGAGCAAAAGTATTTGACATTCCAGGTGCTGATGTACCGACCATCAGACATTGCAATACATATTCCAGATGACAAGGCAGACAGTTGCGCACACGATCAAGAATATTGAGTAGTTTGAGGTGTGAGTTCATGACAACCTGACAACAATCAAGCAGGAAACAGCAAACTTGCATGCAACACCTTGTTTATGGAGGTTTTCAATGCAAGTTTTTTTTTTTTTTTGCGGGTACTTATTATGGAAATAATATACTTTAAAATAATTAGAAATTAAGAAATGCAAACTGAATGTAATGTTCTAGACACTTAATAGCTATTAAGTGGAAATGTATTCTAGTTTAAGTTTACAGTAAATGCAATTTGGGGAACTTTAGGTTCATATACATCTGACATCTTTTGGAATATGGTTAAAGTGTACTGACAAGCATTTATAATAAAATATTTTATATATAAAATATACACCTAAAGGATTATTAGGAGCATCATACTAATACTGTGTTTGACCCCCTTTCACCTTAAGACCTACAGCGGCATTGATACAAAAAGGTGCTGAAAGCACTCTTTAGAAATGTTGGACCAAGTTGATTGGATAGCATCTTGCAGTTGTTGAAGATTTGTGGGATGCACATCCAGGGCATGAAGCTCCCATTCCACCACATCCCAAAGATGCTCTATTGGGTTGAGATCTGGTGACTGTGGGGGCCATTTTAGGACAGCGAACTCATTTTCATATTCAAGAAACCAATTAAAAATGATTTGAGCTGTGTGACATGGTGCAGTGTATCCTGCTGGAAGTAGCAATCAGAGAATGGGAGACATCTCTGAAAGAAAACATCCCCCACACCATTACACCACCACCACCAGCCTGCACAGTGGTAACAAGGCATGATGGATCCATGTTCTCATTCTGTTAACGCCAAATTCTGACTCTACCATCTGAATGTCTCAGACAGAAATTAAAGACTCATCAGGCCAGGAAACATTTTTCTAGTCTTCAACTGTCCAATTTTGGTGAGCTCTTGCTAATTTTAGCCTCTTTTCATTTTTATTTTCATTTTTAGCCTCTTTTTATTTGTAGTGGAGATGAGTGGTACCCGGTGTTAAGAAAGGTGTTACCTAATAATCCTTTAGGTGAGTGTATGGTTACACTTTTATTTTAAGGTGACAGTTACATTACTTACTCAAATAATACTGATTAATATTACAGTTACGGTTAGGGTTTGGTTTAGGGTAAGTTACTTGCAAATATGCATACTTTACTTTTATTACTATCGGCAAGTACATGCGGTTGCAATTTAATAAATTTGAAATATATTAACTTGAGTTAAATGTAATATTGAATAACATACTACAGTTAAATTTACAAACAAATACATGTACTTACACATGCTTTAGCATGTTAGTCAACTTTATATTAAGGTAAAACTTGACATTATTGCAAAGTGGACTCGCATAGTCACAAGAGTATTCTCTTTCCATAGAATTAAGCTCACTTCTTTATCACAAGAGGACCTACATGTTGTTCCACGACTTTCATTCTTATGCAGAACGTATATTTTGAGAGTAGCAAATCCCAAACAAGGTTGCATAGAAAAATCCACATCTTCTTTGTGTTCCACAGAGAATAGAAATTCATAAAGGTTTGGAATGACTGCGTCTAAATGATCAATTTTAATTTCTAGGCAAACGAACCCATTATTTTTTATTTCAAGATGACTTTAATGTGATGTATGTTATAAATATACTCGATTGAAGTATTCTGACAGCTCAGGCGTTAGCTCATTTGAGGTACTTTTAGAACTACTTTCAGAGATGTAACTTTGGCTGAATGCAACAGTTGTTCTAGTTAGTCAAATGTCACCTGTGCACTGGATTTATCAAATAGTGCCACAGATTTTTGAATTGGACTGTCTGTCAGCCACTATTAATAATGAACTTTCACCCAAGAGTCAGTTTATCTAGGTTATCTTGCAAAAGTTTCCTGGATATTTCACCATTCCTTTTTCCTTCTGTTTTAACAAGACATCCCAGATAATGAAAAGCCACCCACAGCATGATGCTAACTCGCCATATTTCACAGTATAAGTAGTGTTTTCTGAGGTGTTAGATTTGCACCACACTCATTTTTTGGCAAAATAATCCCACATTGCAACTGGGTCACTATTATGCTACTTGGCATTTCCTGGTCATTTACATTTTAACACAGTGCCTATAGTGGAACATTTAATAATAATAATTTATGCATTTGTTTGACTTATTTCTGTTCTTTAGTCTTTATTTTCACAGTTTGCAACTTGAATAATGAAGCCTTAATTAGGAGGGTTCAATCTTGAATATGTGCTTGTTACTTTAAAGATTCCCATTATAATAGGGAATATAACTGGAACGAGCCAATTTAACAAGCAAGCGTATCCTCATTATGGCTTTAGCGACACTCAAGACAAAACAACATAGTTCAGCGATTTATTATTACATAAGAACATTTTGAACATAAATAATGACCTTAAAATAATTAATTACGATTTGCAGTGCTTATGACTAAAGCTTTCCCAGAAAACAAAACATCAACTAATGAGTGAATTATAATTACCAAAATACTGAACTGCAGTGGAGAGATAATATTGTCAAAAAGTACTAAACAATTGCCTTTAATACCACGTATTTTAGATTTGATCTGGATCAATGAACTACCGTTGTGTCTCCAGAAGAAATCAAATTGCAGGACTGAGGTTAGGAAAAGAGCAAGTCATAATGAGCATGTAGTGTTATCTCAGCACAGGTAACCTGAACCTCCTGGATCAATACACACCAGCAGGAGAGCAGGGAAGCAAGCAGCAGAGTCTTAAAAAGATGTTGTTTCTCCTGTGTACTTGCGTAAGAGAAAATGAAAGGCTAAGACTGACCAAATATTGATCCCATTCATTCAATCATGATGTCCAGACAGACACTTTCTGCCATCTCTTGCCCTTACTGCCTTAGATGAGGACTATTGAAGTTCTGCGTGACGTGTGTGTTATACGATTGATGTGGAAAGCTTGGTCTCCTATGCTGTCAGGACGTCTGACGGGTGTGATGATTCCCGGAAGTGTTAAACTCAGGTCAGCGTATCAGAAACGGTTGTTAATGGGTTGTCTGTATCAAATGACAAAAATGAACTTGAATTGACATTGAACAAGTCATGCATGTCTAGTGAGAACATGTGTGGTGATTTTTTTTGGGGGGAAAATTTTTGAAGATAATACTTCAAGTAAAAAATTCTTTGGGTCCATCATTCGAACACAAAATTTATAGGATTTTTTAAACTTTGCAAAAATATATACATTTACAAAAAAAAATACTTTCTATTGAGCAAATTATGCTGTAAATAATCAAAAAATTTACATTTGCAAACATTTTTTAGTTAACTAAATCCATTTGCACTTGTTTGAATAATTTTAATTGCCCATAATTGTACAAAAATACAGATCCTGAACATCATTTTTTTACATTTTTTAAATTAAACTTAAAGGGGTGGTAAAATGCCATTTTCACAAGATGTCAAATAAATCTCTGATGAGTGTGAGTGAAGTTGTAGCACAAAATACCCCACCGATATTTTTATATAGCATGTTAAAGTTGTCACTTTTTGAGGGTTTGAAAAAACGCACTGTTTTGTGCCTGGCCCTTTAAATGCAAATGAGCTGCAGCAGAGGGCGGGGTTTCAAGAGCTCGTGTGTGTTAGCAGCTGCGATTACCTCACGCAGACATGCTAAAATGACAGAAACTGTTCTCCCTTTAATGTTAAAATGAAGTCAGTCAAACATGGAGAGACTCAAGAAGACAGTGACATGTAGAATGCATCAGGACGTCTCTGAATGGTTAGTTGATTAATTTATGTTGCTGATGTGGATCTTCAATTAGGATATCTTTAAACCACTCATATAGGAACTGTTGTGAGATGCACACAGAGTGACTTTCTATTGCATGTGACAAAATGGATGCTAAAGTTTGAGCTGACTCACAAATGTACTATTATACAATCACTCTTTCCTCTTCTCAACATGGACTGCGTGTTCCCGGGGCGGGGCTTATGCACATTTTAGGGTTGGTGATGTCACTATCGCTGGAGGAATGTCGTGTAGTCCCTGTTTGTTGTAGTCCTTTTCTTTAAAAGCAAATATCTTCCTTCGCTTTGAACTTCGAGCGTTGTAACTTTGATAATGTTGTTTATGGGGTGGTGATGGCGCAGTGAATAAGACACATGCCTTTGGTGTGAGAGACCCAGGTTCGAATCCACTGTGAAGACACCAATGTGTCCCTGAGCAAGACACCTAACCCCTAATTGCGCCAGAGGCATGCAACCTCTGACATATATAGCAATTGTAAGTCGCTTTGGATAAAATCGTCAGCTAAATAAATAAAAATGTAAATGTAATGTAAAAATGTATGCTCAAACAGCAACATCTCACACTAACTAAAAATAGACAAGTGAAATCATACTTTACCACCTCTTTTAAAAAATACAATTTAAATTTTAAGATATAGTTATGCATTTAAATCTTTGAAAAAAAATTCTCAGACATTTTCATTGTATCTATAGTCCACATAACATGAAATCATACAACACTGCAACAAATTGGATCAATAAGCTTCTTCTTTGTTGAAAAGGTTTCATTTAATTGCATGGAACAGTTCAGATAGTTAGTATTATCGGTTTGTTTAAATCCATAAACCCTAAGCTTAAGAACATAATAGTGATGCTTGCCGTAGCAAGTAACTGTGACCAAAAAAGCATGCACAATTCTGTTAAATCAAGGGTGAAGAATTATTCTGGTAATGCCCTACCAAAATGTTACTCTGCGCATTATAAAACACAAAGGTTCCCACTTGAGCGACCTCTCCAGAAATGGGTCTGGTTGCCATAGGGATTCCCTTAAACTGTCCCAGTCAGAATTAGAAGCGTCTCCGTGCAATCTGCCCACGAACAAGAGAGGACCAACCTTCCGTCTCACATCACCAACTGCCTTCAAATTACTCATTCTTACTGTACGCAAAGTTCAATCATCTGCAGCCCACACAAGCTACGGACAGACGGCCTCTGCCATGGATTATTCATGATGAGAATGATTTGCCTTTTGTTGAAGTAAAAAGAGAGGGCTGTTTAAAATGGAGATTTGCTTCTAAAAGATATATTTAAAAGTGACTGTGATGCATCAAGAGAGCAGAACGAATGTTGGCTCTGGAAAAAACTCTGTTTGGCAGGCTCATAGGTGTCGATTATGGTTGGGGATCCGATGGGGCTCTCGTGATTTGATGCATATGCAATGTATGTTGGTATACTGTGTGCATTGGGTTATGTAACGTAAACAAAGCTGTGTTGGATCTGAATCTCGGGCTTTATTCAAAAGAGTTGTGGATGTCTGAAGAACGTTTTATCCTGCTCACTTGCTGAACATGCAACACGACAGCATATTGTATGCGACTTTGATAGAGAAACAGACCATGCAACGAGCAGCTTGTGCATTAATGTGATCTGCTAAACTGTTTGTTTTTAAATTTTTGATATCTAAAAATTTGCTGCAAACATGCTGCCAGAATGCTTTAGCTAAGGACTAATCTAGAAAGGTTTTTTTTTTTAATTTGCTTATACATTTTCAGAAAAAGCGGTCAGGAGGAGACCAGAAGAAATTCCCCCCTTCCATATATAAAGCGTTTTGAGTGCCAAGAAAACAGCTATATAAATGTAACAACTTATTATTATATAAGTTTGGGGTCAGTTAACTAATAATATGACAAAATACTAATACTAAATCAATATTTTTATTCAGCAAGGATTCATTACAGTAATCATAAGTGTCAGTAAAGACATTTATAATGCTACAAAAGTTTTTTTTTATTTCATATAAAGCTGAATTTCAACAGCCATTGCTCCAGTGTCACATCCCATGAAAAAAATTACTTCTCTTTTTTTAAACATTAAAATAAAAAATGTAAATTTTGATAATAATGCAAAAAGTACAGAAAAAAAAGAAAAATGCAGCACTTTTGAGCATAAGACTTACCAACCCCAAACTTTTGAATAGTAGTGTATACTTTGAACATCTCTAATATAGAAATTATTTAACTCCTCTGTAGCACACCTTTCTGGAAAAATCCATATCTCAATTCTCACATTCTCAATTGTGAGACATCACGCACAAGCCAAATCCTCCATAATTCCACAGCTAACTTCTTGGTGCCCTCATTCAAGACAAACAACATCGTATAAGGAAGCGCACGTTAATAATTGATAACAGAGTATTCAGACATATAATAAAATCTTAAATAGAATCTCAGTTATTCTTGAAAGTCTATCACACTGCATCAATAGATCTTGAGGCAACTACAAATTAACACAAGACACATTAAAGACCACAGACATCTACTAGAATAATGTTAAAGAGGTTTTAAATAATCTGAAGCTTGGTCTTAGACCATAACAATTCCCAAATAGATGGAATAATTTAATATAATGATGATCCCTAGTGGTTGAGATAATAGATTTCAGCATTTAACTCCAATTTGTCTACACCAATGTTCTTCGGACTTTCTTAAGCCTATAATGGTGGTATCAAGATTTCTATAAGCGACAGAAAGTAAACATGCATGAAAAAGGCAGGAGATAAGCAATCTAACAGCTGAGCTGACAGATCTAAAGGCTGAAGGAGCGTGAGTGTGTTGGCTGTGTTCACCGAGGCTGCATCAGGGCAGATGGTGGGGAGAGTTGAGGAGGCACACGCACACACAAAGTATGGAGAAAATGTGATGGCCATCAAAATTGCCTCTAAAAACACTTAGAACACCTTGACAACACCTTAGCAACGAGCCAGTGATTAGGCAAGCAACACACATTTTCTTCAAATTACCTAGGGTGCAAAACACCTGTTTTTTTCAGGAAATCAGACATGGGCTGCTACATTTACATTTACATTTATATATTTAGCTGACGCTTTTACCATCAAATGACCAGCAGGCTTGCATGCAAGTGTTTAAATCCACTTGCTTTGTTTTTGTTTAGTCTGCATTTCCCACCATCAAATGGCAGCAGATGCATAAATATACACTTACTTTTTGTTTACTCCATGTAGTTGAGAGCATGTTTTGATTTTCTTAGATGCATCAAGGTGTGTTCTCACTTACTCTTTCTCTCTTTAATAGGCTATTTAGTATGCTATTATACTCCATGGAAAAGCCAGAGACTAAGGTTATTATTATTATTATTATTTTTTTTTTTTTTGCACAGGCCTATCTAAATGGTCATTGGTGCCTTCTAGTTATCAACAGTAAAAATTAAAATTTTTACCTCTTCCCAACAGGGAAAACCACCAACAATTAAAAATGCATAATTATTATAATTATTGCATTTTAATTATTGCACCATAATTAAATATCATAATTATGATATTATGGTGCAATCATAATTATTGCACCATAATTATATGGTGTCATGATATATTTGCAAAAAAAGTGATTATAATGGAAGTAAATGGGGCAAAAACAGCCATGAACTGTACCGTAAATGAGGGAGAAAAAGTTACTAAACTAAAAAACTAACAATGCATCAAAACCAATTCCAATTTTTTGACAAGTCCAAGACTGTGATAAAAGGTAAAAAAAAATCCAGTCCACAATCATATTTTATATTGAAAGTAAGTCATTTTGTGTGCGTGTTTTCCCCCAAATCAGTGACATTATTTATAAATTTGGCAATTAAAGAGTTAAAATCGTGAATTTTTTTAGTACTTTTGAACAGGACCAGAGGTTGATTAATAGATTCATGCAAAACAAATAAAAAAATATATATATATATATATTTATCCGATACATTTTTACAGCAGTTTAAAGTAGTGGCTTTTTTCAGCCATGAACATTACGAAAGGGTAGTGAATTTGAACAATGCACAATGTACAATCAAGGCATCAGATGAAAGCTTTATCTTCCAATCTTTTGAAAGTTTTCTAGCTCAAAGTATCAGGGAGATATGGCTCAGGATTCATGAATATAATTAAACCTTTTTAGCATATTTGGGTGATTCCGAGGAGTTAACGCAGAATTTGAGGTGGCATTGTTTTGACCTTAATTACAAGTTTCCAGCACCTTGTTGACCGGGTTGTGATCCTCAGACATCACAGATTTAATTTTAATATGACAACCTTTAACATTAGCCCATGTCTGCTAAACCCCCTTTCCCCAAAAAAAGTAGTTTATAGTTTTAAAAAAAATCTGTCGATCATGAAATGACTCAAACTTGCGTTGCCCATTTGAGCACCACATTAATTTAGGGTTAATTTCGGGAGTTCGGAACAGCTTTCCAAAGCCAAATTTCCAGAAAAGTTGCTCTGACTTGTAAACTACCATTGGTCCATAGCGATTACATAATAGGATTGTGTGCTCTGAAGCTCCGCCTTCCTTGACGTGGCAATCTTCTCTGGTTCATTTGTTCTGTTCAGTCCGTCGAAGTCAGCGCAAATTAAGTCAGAGATGCTTATTCTGTAATTCTAAACGAAAGCAACACAAAGACTATTTTTTTCTATTCTATGTTCATTTTTTTACGCCTAATCAAAGAAAGATAAAGAACATTTGAGTGTGCATCTTTACTCTCGAGATCAGCTTTCCCTTCAACAGCAAACCTTTCTGTCCTTATGCACCATCTCTCCATTTACCTCCTTCCCAATTTGCAGTCCTGCAACTCTCATTTGTAGCTGTCTTTGCCCTCATCCTCTGCACTTCTCTCTTTTTGTCCTTAATTGCTATGATTAAATCTACTGCTTAATAATTACTGTCTTCATCCCTCTAGATAGAGTCCAAAAACACTAACAAACTTGGCGTTCATTCCCTAACAACTCATGTTGAAGTTACTGCACAAACACAACATTCAAGTGAAGTTGTAAAGCTTTTGAATTTTAGAGAGCAGGCATTTGTTGAATGATGAAGAAGAGGAAGTTACCTTGATGTAGTAGTTCAGCTGTGGATAGACCCTCTGCACCCCCAGGAAAATAGAGAGAGGGGTTCGGTGAGGGAAGGAGGCCGTGACGACATGTGTAACCTCTGGGAAAGAGAAAACCCGAAAACCGTGCTTCTCGTACAGCTGCTGCTGGTCCTCATCGGGTCCGTCCGTCACCTTCACTCAGAATACTGCCCACAGCATAGCGACACTTCTGTGCTGGAACCTACACACACATTTCAAACTTACATCACAATATTCATCATATTTACAAGTCATTAAATCATGTTTAATTTTGACTTCTCTGTGCATGCTCTTTGAGGTGGACCCCCTATACCTGCATTACATGACTGATAGACCACATACACTACCGGTCAAAAGTTTAAGATCGGTAAGATTTTTTATGTTTTTAAAAGAAGTCTCTTCTGCTCACCAAGGCTGCAATTTTTTGATAAAAAATACACAAAAAACACAGTAATATTGTGAAATATTATGACAATTTAAAATGACTTTTTTATGTTAATATATATTAAAATGTAATTTATTCCTCTGAAAAAAAAGCTGAATTTTCAGCATCATTACTCCAGTCTTCAGTCTCACATGATCCTTCACAAATCACTCTAATATGATGATTTTATGCTCCGAAAACATGTATAATTATTATCCATGTTTTATTTCAGGATTCTTTGATGAATAGAAAGTTCAAAAGAACAGCTTTTATCTGAAATGGAAAGCTTTTGTTACATTAAACACTACCCTTTAAAAAAGTTTGGGGTCAGTAAGAATTTGTATTTTATTTTTGGGGGAAATAAATAAGAAATCAATACTTCTATTCATGAGTTACATTGATCAAAAGTTACAGTAAGACATTTATAATGTTAGAAAAGATTCTAATTAAATAAATTCTGTTCTTTGAACTTTCTATTCATCAAAGAATCCTGAAATAAAAATGTAAAAAAACTGTTTTAAACATGGATAATAATCATACATGTTTTTGGAGCATAAAATCATCATATTAGAGTGATTTGTGAAGGATCACTGAAGACTGGAGTAATGATGCTGAAAATTCAGCTTTTTTCAGAGGAATAAATTACATTTTAATATATATTAACATGAAAAAGTCATTTTAAATTGTCATAATATTTCACAATATTACTGTGTTTTTTGTGTATTTTTTATCAAAAAATTGCAGCCTTGGTGAGCAGAAGAGACTTCTTTTAAAAACATAAAAATCTTACCGATCTTAAACTTTTTAACCGGTAGTGTAGGTTTGACCTAAAAATATCAAAATTGAAAATACTGTGAAAGCAAAGACACCTACATCTTAGATGCCCTTGAGGTAAGCTAAAACATATCAAAAATTAATTTCAAAGTGAACTATCCCTTTAAGAAACCTTTTCAAATAACATTAGCATTGAAGCAGGCTTATATCAAAGACAATGAACACTTCTCTTGCCAACAAACACTGATCTTCCCAAACAGCATATCCACAAAAAAACTTTCCCAACCCCATTAAAACCCATCAACTGCCTGCAGTAATCAGCAAAAAGAGCCATACACATCTCACAAGGCTTATCTTATGCAACAAATAAGCAGGAAAATCTCCCTCCCTCTTGCTTGCGCAGTTGTGTTCAAAGACAACGGGGAGCGTGTCCATGATTCAGTGAGTCACAGAGGAAAAGCTATCTTAATGAGAATAAACAAAGCCACGGCTGAAAAAGCATATAAATACAGGATTAGATGTAGTTGCATGAGCAGGTGGCATTGTGTGGAAGCTATAGTTTGATAAGATGGTGCATAGTGTTTGGCAGCTTCGAGACGAGTGTGTGGACGGATGCCCAACAGTCACTTTTCATGCACACCTCTTGCTTTTACCAACTGAATGCATATACGCTTGCAAATGAGATGGATTGTATGACCCAGTCTCAGCTTGTCTGACCCAGTCTCAGCTTGGGTTTTAGGTCCCTCGAGGATTCGGTGGGAAGAGGGCTAGCTCACTGAAGACAGACTGTGACAGATGAAGGTCTGTTTAGAAAAGAGGCTGGAACCGTTCCCAGAACATCCCTCCTTTCATTCGGAGGAAAGTGTTCATTCCTCTTGTAGTCTTCTGGGTCACTTCCGGCCTCCTGCCGAGCCTTCCAGGAATAAATTGCACTGCCAGTCAGGTAAAACATCAGTCAGAAAAGCAGATAACCAGATTAGTTCAACTGGTTTTAGTTTTCTTTAATGTGTGCAATCGTTCTGCATCCTAAATCTTCGTGATTCTTTAAGTAGTCTACTCACAGAAGGAGCATTCTGCGGCTCAGGTCCGCGGAGGTCTTGTTTCTTGGTGCGCTCCCAGCAGGTGTTGCTCACGGGGAGTGTGTTTTAACAGACTGGCCTGTCACTAAGCCTCCATTTGCTCAAAGGCTTTGACACAGATTGTGACTAAGTCTTTCCCAACACGGCATTAGATTATAAATAAATGAGACCACAGCAACAAAAACTCTGAATTGCCAGAGACCATGTTCTGTCAACAGTTTATTTTTGATGTCAAATATTGCAGAGGTAGCAGAAATAACGATTCATTGGTGCATGTTATTCCAAAACATTAAAAGGGATTTCAAATAGATTCATTGTGATTAATCACATCTAACATTAAAGTGAAACCAGGTAACTTTTCAACCTTCATAATATATTTCCAAGTCTCTTGTGATGGTACATTGACTTACAATAGGTTGACTGACATGTCTGCCATAGCCTGATGGGGTCCGTAGCGGTTTTAATCATATTTTTAAACTCCGGGTTCGAGTAGTCACCCGCGAACAAAGTCGACTACAAAATTCGACCGCTTTACTGCATATACGTCACTTCCACGACCACCCCACTTCCTTAAAATCGGACGTGTGAGCCAAATGTTATAGTCATGGCCGAAACAGCGCAGAAAAACAAGAAAGCATGATGATTAGCTATTATAGTAGAGTAGCGAATTATCAATCTGGTAGCTAGTAAACGATATTCTAGTTTTTGATGATTAGATATTATAGTAGAGTAGCGAATTACCAATCTGGTAGCTAGTAAACGATATTCTAGTTTTTGATGATTAGCTATTATAGTAGAGTAGCGAATTATCAATCTGGTAGCTGGTAACGATATTTAGTTTTTGGTGATTAGCTATTATAGTAGACTAGCGAATTATCAATCTGGTAGCTAGTAAACGATATTCTAGTTTTTGATGATTAGCTATTATAGTAGAGTAGCGAATTATCAATCTGGTAGCTAGTAAACGATATTCTAGTTTTTGATTATTAGCCATTATAGTAGAGTAGCGAATTATCAATCTGGTAGCTAGTAAATGATATTCTAGTTTTTGATGATTAGCTATTATAGTAGAGTAGCGAATTATCAATCTGGTAGCTAGTAAACGATATTCTAGTTTTTGATTATTAGCCATTATAGTAGAGTAGCGATTATCAATCTGGTAGCTAGATAAACGATATTCTAGTTTTTGATGATTAGCTATTATAGTTGAGTCACGAATTATCAATCTGGTAGCTGGTAAACGATATTCTAGTTTTTGATGATTAGCTATTATAGTAGAGAATTATCAATCTGGTTGCTAGTAAACGATATTCTAGTTTTTGATGATTAGCTATCGCAAGCATTCTCGTTCTGATGTGAACTTTGCAATCGATGAAATGCAAATAGCAAATGTTTGACCTAAAAGTTGTAGTCTACTCAACATGTACAAAGAAAGGAGGAAGATTATTAATATTATCATTGTGTTCACAGCTTCTCATTTGTTACATGTGTAAAGTTACTTGATTGTGTAATATCTGATTATTGATAGCTACAGATATACGGTTATTATCTACCCCTCAAACATTGCATTGACGTATCATTTAGATTCAGTAAAACAGTAACCATGATTTTTAGGATTCACTGAGCCTTAACCATTACATCATACCACACATTACAATAAACCAAATCAAAATACCAGTAAGTCATAATACAAAAGCTGATACAGACTAATTTTATTTAGAGTTGCAATGTGGGTACAGGAAGGAGAGTAAACCGAAGGATGGCTTGTTTAGTCCGACTGAGGTAAACATCTGAAAAGAAAGCTTGTAGACAAGGAAATATGGCAAGAAAAAACAATGAACTACTAGGGCGACGGAAGTACTGATGAGCATATGTAACTGTCAGAGTAGCAGTTCTGTTTTACTTTTGTCATTTTACTTGTCAAGCAGCAATCAAATCCATTTCAGGCAAATGTGCGAAATGTCACTGAGGTTATACAGTGTTGCAGCGGTCCTCTGGGGAAATGACTCCAAAATACCTCGGAAAAGCAGACTCATTTATTCATCACTTCAGACGCACTTTAAAAAGCTCTCGCATCTTCCCTTCCCCTCGCCATCACTGCCGCTATCCGCATCTTCACAGTGGACTGCCTTTTCATGTTCCTGCCATCCTCAGACAGCCAGGATGCTGTGAAAATACTAATAGTTTTGATGGCGAGAGCCAGTTGGAATTCTGTTACAAGACGTCTGTTGACAACAGGATGTCACCGAAAATGGCAGTCTGTTGACATTATCTTTTCTGTCACTAGTCAGATTTAATCTGGAGTGATGAATCGTTAAGATGATCACAATAAGCTATCAAGCTTATCAAATAATTTACAGTTGTCAGCAACAGAAAGCACTCAGTTAGGGCCCTTCTTTGACATGAGTTAAAGGCATCTCGGCATGTTTCTGTTACAATCCAGAATATAAAATTAGCTTTCAATCAAAATATTCTCTAAAGTTAACTTCCTGGTGTCACAGAACACATGTACATACCTCACGGGTGATTTTAAAATACAAACTTTTCAGCAACAGTAAGGCAAACTGTCAGAAAAATGTGTAAAACAATGGCACTTTTGGGAATTGGGAATGTACCCAGACACACTCTGTACCTTACCTACTCCTCAAGGGTGCAAATTAATACCTAATGGTACTCTTGAAGGCATAGTTCACCAACAAATTGAGTAATCTATCATGTCGTTCTAAAAACATCATGATCTCACTGGAATCTTTTGGTCCATAATGAAAGGCAATGGTGTCCAATGTTGTTTAAAACCCCAATTACTTTCAAAATATCTTATTTTATTGTTCCACAGTGTGACTAAAGTCATACAGGTAGTAAACCTTTGTTATTATAGTATTATTCATAGTATTAATTAATAATTTTAATTATTTATTTTCAAATTTTCAGTTTAGTCATTTATGTAATTTGTCAACTTCAATTAGTTGACAAGACAACATTTAATTTTCATTTTTTTTTATTTTAACTAAGTTTAACCAAAGTTTTTACCAAATTTTTTGAAATAACCGTTTAAGCTGCTCATATGCACTCTTAAGAGATACATAGGGTAAAAAGACTCCCAAATGTAACATTTTTGGACAATTTCTCTGACAGTGCAGTACTAGAACATGCTTGCTGACATGTCACAACATTTTGTCTTGATATTACAGACCACTTAGTTAGTCCATTTACATCACAGAACCATCATAAATCCCTCCTCTTGTGCTGAATGAGCAATCCTAGCACCAGTATACATGGATACTTCAAAAATCCAGCAGAAATATCCTCAAATTACAACAAGTCACCATCACCTACTCTAATAAAAGCCTTTGCCACAAGAATCTGGTGCACCTGTTTTTTCTTCTCATCTTTTTGACACACTCTCAAAAAGCAGACGTGAAGAACAGAGAAAGAGCAAACTCTAAAACTCTCCGTCACTTCAGGGATTGGAATGCCTTTCATGCCCCTTCACAAAATCCGGCATGTGAAGAAGTCTCCCGGCTCTTCTTATCCATGGCAACCATCTTCAGACCCACGGCTTCCACTTCCATCGCATTGTTTGGCCTGATGAGAGGAAGTTCCCAAAAACTTGAGGGCTTGCAGACTACAGTAGCAGTCAGTGAATCTGAAATTGAGGAACCAGGGTGGTCACGCCAATCCTTGTGGTAAAATCTTTCATCCCAGAGGAGTCCATTGTTTTCCAATCCTGTTCCCGCCTCTCTCTTCTTTCTATCAGCAGCCTTTAGGAGCTTCTGACCCCCGGGGTTTAGCACCCCAGGATCCTCTCTCAACAAGTTCATTATGCCAATTAGCTGAACTGGATCAGAACTTGGCCATGGCTGTATGCATAGAGCTTTGGACAGTTGCTAATTGGGGACTTGGGTAAAGAAAAAACAGTCTGTCAGTGACAATGAGGCTTTGAAAGTAAGGCCGAGCTGTCACTCAAGAGTACCGACTCCATTCCAGTAGGGCTTTCTGGTGGGAGGTTGAGTACACATTAACGCTATGAAAACGTATTTGACCGGTTGAGAAGGAGGTGGGCAGGAGGTGTGAGAAATGTGATGCAAGTTCTGCATCAAGAAGGTCTTGTGCACAAACAGGAAAACCTAGAGAAAATCTTTGGCAAACGAGCCAAGAAATAACTCCAGCAACAGTCAACCTACACACACTGAGGGTGGGTTTTTGCACTGCCTCGGTGTGAGAAACAATGGCTATTTACTGAACCTCCATTTGCAACGGCTCCTGTTGAGTTTTTTTTGCTAGATAAATGCATACATAAATAGATCAATATAAATGCATTACGAAATCCCAAATAAGACACACTGCTGCAAACTTTGTGAGAACTAAACAACTTGAAAAGTGATTTAACCCAGAGGGTCACTGGAGCCACTGAAGGTCAGATGAAAAGTCACATATGAGCTCATTTATATTCCCTAAATGTGTAAGGGCATTAAGGTCAAGTGAAGTAGGTAGGTATAGGGCAACAATTCTAACAGATTTTACCTTTTCCGCTTTCCTCTTTATGACATTCTGAGGTAAAGGTCCCTGCTCTGAGCCAATTCGTATTTCCATTTTTGGCGTTCTATCAAACACGCATAATCGCTCTTCAGCGTGTTTATGAATGCCGTTGACTTAACTTTACATTAATGTATATATAAATATATGACCTACCTCAACCCCATCCCTAAACCTACCCATCACTGGGGTTAATAGCATTTATGAGTCTTCCCTTACCATCCTAGGAAAAAAAATATCGCTCCCAGATGTAGATCTACATTTTGCTTCACTTCGCTCAGGTATTTAACGGCGTGTACATACACGCGGAATCACTCAGACATTAATGGCGTAGACATACACGCATACACGAGGACAGCTCAAAAAGCGTATCACGCCACTTGACTTGAAAGTGGCGTTTATGTTTAGCAAAAATTATGTCATGTTGCTGTAAAATCAGTGCCTTCGTAGGTGGGGTGCGAGGCCCTGTGCAAACTTGAAATGCAAGTAACACCCTGACCTGTCGTCAAGCTCAACGATTTGGGCAAATCGGGCTTAAATCTGGCTTAAAATCATGTAGTGTGAAGTTGAAGCCCGTTCTCATCCTTTGGCGCCATAGTAGGTGATGCCATATGACATTTCGTTGAAATACTACGCACATGGCACCCTTTCAGCGTCAATATAACACGCAGAACACAAGGCATCATACAGGTGAGTGGCATCCTTTAACGTCAATATGAGATGCAGACCCTAGCCCAGACCTAAACCTACCCATAACAGTGCATGTTATATTGAAGCTAAAGGGTGCCATGTGCGTAGTATTTCAACTAAATGTCATATGGCGTCACCTATATGACGCCAAAGGATGAGAATGTGTTGGCTTTAGCTCACCGTTTTTCGGTGAAATGCCTTGTTTGTAGTCGAGAAGTGATATGCAAACTGTTGCTTGCAAACTTTTTTTTCGTTATCTATTTTCGTAAAAATTCCACCACACTGCCGATGTCTTTGACATGGTACAGCAGGACTAACAGTAAATTAAATGCTCATTAAATTAATATTCAGCAAACCACCAGACCAAGTCCTTTTAGTACTTTCTATTTCAATCTGTCTCCAGTGGGTTGGGCTAATCCAAAAAAAAGTGAAAACAAGGGGGGTGTTCTGAAGACAGGCTGTTACCTGCCTCATTAGTAATTAGTGCTTTCCACCTGATGAAATTAACACGTTCAAAAAATCGACCAATCAGTAATTTTGGTTGCGAGAGGTTGTTGCCGAGGCCCCTAGTGGTGTCAAGGCCCTATTGCACAGTTCGCACAGCCCTTGTGACGGCTCTGCTCATAATAGACGCAACTCATATCTTAAATAAACTTATTCTGACTTGTATTGAAACACCATTGGGAGTTGGAACTATTGTATATTTACAACTTTTGAGGTGATTTTTTTCTTCTCTGGAACTAGAAAGAATTTTGAATTAAAGTGGTCTTTCACAATTAAAAAGAATAGCAAACTTTTAAGCTTGACCTATTCTTTCAAGCTTTAAAAGAAGAAATGCCAGATTCATGAATAAATCATTCATTTGAGTCAGACCTTGACAATGTTCAGCTGATTTTATTGATAAAACTGGTCTGGGATTCGTTCATCGAGTCAAACTGATCTGGTGGGTTCAGTTTATAATCAGACCTTCCTAATTCCTTGTACTTGAATAAAAACTTGTACTTGTATGCATGGACTTGCATACTTGCATGGTTTGAAACTACATGAAGATAAATAATTAATGAAAAAGGTTTTTTTCTATTCCTTTAATGTTACCACTTTTTTCTTTGGTATAAGAACACCTCTGCTTCAAATAAATGTAAAATGTAATCAGTCAAAACAGGTTTTATAATGTAATAGCCATGACTAATTCTCTGGCTTTAGTAACTAATGATGCATTTAAATTTTACACACCGAGATACAAATTAAAAATGTGTGTACAGCAGGCTAACTGGGAAATGTAATGTCATTCATCATGATTATATATGATCAAAATAATGATATAACACAATAACAGGTAAACTAATTATATCAGAACATACATTGCAAACATATTCCACCCCCCACATGGCCAACTGCATAATAAACATTAGAGCACAACATGACTATATATCAACACCTCCATCTAGTGGTGTATGAGGACCAACATCTCCAAATGGTCAGAAATTATACCTTTCTATAGCCAATGCACATTGAAATCGCTATAAATTAATAAAACTAAATAGAACAAATATCTATAGAATTAGAATTCTCTAATGAAAAGCTCTATTGTGAGACCTTTGTAAGAGACTAGACTTCTTGAAGGGAAATGTTATGGATTACACGGTCAAACAAACAAAGTAAACAGCAAATTTAAATGCAATGAATTCACTAAATTAATTGAACTAATTTACTTTCATGAGGGGATTAAAGGTTAATGCATGTGTAATGTATTGGATGTGCTGAGGCTGCGCTCTGCATACTGAGTGTTCAGTAAACAGGAAATAGCACGGGTTGCTCTGAAGCCACAACTCAGACTATAATTGTGTTATTTGCACATGACATTATATATTATTAGTCAATTCTAATGCGATTGATGATAGCTGTAGAAATTAGAAGTTGATTCTATATACAGTGAGGAAAATAAGTATTTGAATACCCTGCCAAAAGAATTGTTCATTTTGAGTACAGCATTTATTAAAAATAGAAATCTTTTGTAACAATATGCACTACCGTTCACATGTTTAGGGTAAATAATATATTTTCTTTCTTTTTTAAAGAAATTAATACTTTTACTCAGCAAGGATTTGATAACAAGTAATAATCACAATTTATTTTGTTAGAAAACATATTTTAAATAAATGCTGTTCTTTTTAACATTTTATTCAATATTTTCAACATTGACAATAACTGAGGATCGAATTATCATATTAAAATGATTTCTGAAAAATCATGTGACACTGAAGACTGCAGTAATGATGCTGAAAATTTAGCTTTGCATAACAGGAATATATTATATTTGAAAGTATAGAAAACTTGTAATAATATTTCACAAAATTATTGATTTTTTTCTGCAGTATTTTTTTTCAAACAAATGCAGACTTGACGAGCATAACAGACTACTTTTAAAAACATTAAAAATATTAATGTTTCCAAGTGTTTGATTAGCACTGTACACACACGCATTTATACATAGGCCTATGTAATAAATATGTAATGCACATTTAAAAATGGAAAAAAAGTGAATCTTTTATATCTCTTGAATCAGTTACAGGCTGTAATCACTGAAATAGTACTATTAATAATTCCAAACACAAAACAATACTGCTAATGCAGGAATATAATAGTGTCTTACTAACATAGCAATAAAGGGTCCCCATCAAGGTACACGATTGGCCTCATTCATTCTACAGTCTACTACTCACCTTCTTTGGATCATCATAGAAGATCCCAATGCACGACAGCTCGGGGTCCAAAGCTGCGGCTCTCTTTGAACAGGGAGCCACAGTTTTTATAAGGTCCCACTTTGTATTTATAGGCTATAGTGATGCTCCTGATAGGGGGTAAACCAGTCCTGATATGGATTTCAGAGGTCAGTCCAGAATACAAAATGTAACATACAGCTATTAGAAAAAGAACTAGAGAGATGAAGCCTATGAGACTCGAAATCTGCCATTCCCACATGTCAGCTGAACGCTGTAACGTTATTGTGATGTTCGAAGTGTGAAATAATAACCGAGAGCTGCTTTTAACGAGTATAACAGACTCTCTGTTTCATTCATTCAGCAAACCATCCGGACTATGTGGGTTTTACTAAGCGACTGCATTGGTTAAAGGTGAAATATACTCAGATTAAAGGATTTATTACAAGAAATCAAAACTTAGTTTAGGATGACACACCACTCAAGCGCAGATTCACTTCCTTAAACACAGAAAAGTCGCGCTCGAGCTTCCTGGACGCGACCATCTCCGTTATACGGGTGGGAGATATTTATATTATTTACTACCGCCTAAATGGAAGCGAGTGTCTTGTCTATTTTCTAAACATTTATAACACTTTTCTTTTTAAAAAAATCTGTCATTCACAATTTAATACAGAAAGGTATTCTAAATGGTTCAATGGTTTCACTCACGTATGGGTTGATATGGTATTTGGTATGAACTGGATTTGATTGAATTAACTTTCGTGCTGTCCTTTGTTTATATTGTGCATTTTATGTTTCTTATTTTTAAAAAGGCACAGAACTGAATAAACACGGACTTGTGATGCTCCATTCGCGAACGAATCATTCAGTGGGATTATTTTTATGAACCGATCGAATCGGTTCACAAAACCGGACTAAATTACTGGTCACTTGAATCAAGTGAAGGTTGAATCAAGTCTCGGAGACTCACCGGTTCAATGAACCGAGCCTTCTTAGAAGTTCGATTCTTAAAGGAACCGAGATCTGTTTACTCATACTCAATAGCCAAGTTTCCATCCACTTGTCTATAAAATTATCTGAATTTCATTAAAGAAATCATGTGAATAAAGATGGTGAAAGTGTGTTTACATCCAACGGCTTTAAAACATCCATGTAATGACATCACCTGCTGTTTTGAGATCAAATAGGTATATCAAATTGATTTGAGACATTTTAGGTGTTTCCGTTCATTTTCGCACTGAATTGCACAACACTTAAGCAAACATTTGCAAACAAAGTTTTGCTATACAAAATGGATTGCGCGATCTACCAACACAAATTATTAATATTGCACAAGTTGTAGTAGTGTTATGTGCCAGCTTAGCGACATATCTGGGATAATGTATCGATCAAGATAAAATCCGATGAGATCGACCGAACGTATTTCATTTGAGTCGATATTCATGGAATTCAATCGAATTTTACTGTTTTCATAAGGCATTTTTCTTAATTCGGATAAAAACGTTTGGATGGAAACAGCTATTGTTTGACAGATGATGGCAGTGTTTCACTACCTCTTGCCTGGCTTCCCTCGCACGAGACAGCTTTCACTTCCTTGAATTGTTCCCTCCCCTTAGACTCAAGGTTCAACTCAAGGTTCGATTGATAAAACAAGCATTTTATACTTCAAACTAAAGAGTAAACAGCATGGCAGGGACCGCGAAGAAGCTTTTTGATCTGTCCGCCAAACTTTTGTCAGGGGAGCTCCTGAATTTTTCGTCTCTCAAAGGTAAAGTTGTGCTTATTGAAAATGTGGCGTCGCTTTGAGGCACAACGGTCAGGGATTACACCCAGATGAACGAGCTCCACAGCCGCTACGCTGACCAGGGGCTCGTGATTCTGGGCGCTCCCTGCAACCAGTTCGGACATCAGGTGAGACTTCCAACAGTTTTGGGTCTTTCATCGGTTAGGCTACTCATTTTCCCAGTAGCATTTTAATCCTTTTAATTTTTCAAATGATATCTATGTTAAACGTAATATATTTATTTTAATATATCATATTTTTTTTAAATATTATTTAGTTATCGTTGTAGACTATACTGATTATATGTAGTAAATATTTGTAATATTCTTTATAATTTAAAATAAATGTTATATATATTAAATTTTTGTAATATCTTAAGTTTATATATATATATATATATATATATATATATATATATATATATATATATATATAAAAGAGCGTTCAGTGGTTTGCTTTGATACTGCTTTGAAAAAAATTATATACTGACCTCTATATCGCTATCAGTGAAGCTTTGTTCATTTTTGATAACAGTTACAATAGACAGCCTGCATTGTTACCTGATTTCATGCTAATATGCCATTTTCTGCTTTATAACATATTGATATTGTGCAATTTTAATTGCTTAAACAGGAGAACTGCAAGAATGATGAAATCCTGCTGTCTCTGAGGTACGTCCGTCCGGGAAATGGCTTCGAGCCCAAATTTCAGCTTTTGGAGAAGATGGAAGTGAACGGTGAGAATGCCCACCCTCTGTTTGTGTTCCTGAAAGAGAAGCTCCCTCAGCCCAGTGATGACGCTGTGTCCCTGATGGGTGATCCCAAATTCGATCCTCTGGAGTCCCGTGTGCAGGAATGACATCTCCTGGAACTTTGAGAAGTTTCTCATCGGCCCGGACGGGGAACCATTCAAGCGCTACAGCAGAAGATTCCTCACCATCGACATCGAACCAGATATCAAAGAGCTTCTCAAGAGGACCAAGTAAACATGGCCACGCAAGATAGACCGTCCATTCCATATCTCATGTAGCCATTGCTTCTAAAATAAGATTGTTGTTTGATATATGCTGACTGTGCAGACATGATTAAAGTGCCACTGTTTTTTCAACTGTTTACTTAATGAAGATGCTTCCTAAACCTTTCTGAGGAAGTTTCTGATGTAACTGTAAATGTTTATTAATAATAGTGGTATTTTATCCATGAACTGCACAGCTTTGGTTTTATCTTTCAACTTTTAACTCAAAATAAAAAAATGTATAAAAACGAAACCCATTGTTCCTTAATTCACTGAAGAAAAAAAAACAGAAGCAGTTCATATGACAAACCTCAACCATTCATTTTCACTTCCACTTTTTTCTTTCATTTTCAGGCACACACAAGATAATATTCAGCGCTATGAGTGTTATAATGCCCAATTAATTAATTCTCTATCTAAATAAAATTGGGTTTAATGATCAGCATAAAACTGAATCCAGTTTAGATTGCCTAATGTCAGCATGACCAAGCATAAACACTTTATTTAACAAAAACTAGTCCAAAATGGGGAAGCCAGGTGTGACAAACTGAGTACAGCCTTTCTGCTTCCTTAGGAATTAAAGGAGTAGATTACAAAAAAAAAAAAAACTTGCTGATAATTTACTCACCCCCATGTCATCCAAGATATCCATGTCATTCTTTCTTCAGTCCAAAAGAAATTAAGGTTTTTGATGAAAACATTCCAGGATTTTCTCCATATAATTGACTTAAATGGGAACCAACGGTTTCAAGGTCCAAAGAAGCTTCAGTGCAAACTGTTCACGGGCTTTGAAGTTCAATTTCAGACGACTGAATAAAGGGTCTCTCAACGATCAAGCGAAACGAATCATTCATTTAAAAAAAAAGTTTTATAAACTCAAATGCTTGCCTTGCTCTGTTCTGTGATGCGCGCTCATGACTCTCCTGTTTGATTTTGTTCTTTAAAATGAACAAATCTTTTTTCGTGTCCAGAAATGAACGAGTTAGAAAGATTCGTTCATTTTGATGAACGAGTTCGAACAGGAGAGACACGAACGCGCATCACAGGTGAGCATTTAAGCTTATAAAACTTAAGCTTTGTTATTTTTGTTTTAAATGAGCAATCGTTTCGCTTGATAAGACCCTTATTCATCGTCTGAAATCGTTTAAAGCCCTTCTGAACAGTTTGCACTGAAACTGTCTTTTGGACCTCTGAACCGTTTGGTTCCCCATTGAAATTAATTTTATTGAGAAAATCCTGGAATGTTTTCATCAAAAAACCTTAATTTCGACTGAAGAAAGAATGACATGGACATCTTGGATGACATGGGTAAGTAAATTATCAGCAAAAGATTTTTTTTAAAGTGAACTACTCCTTTAAGAGAGCAAGTAGCAGTCAGGCACTTCTATCACTGGCCTCAACCCGACTGAAATGCTGTGTCGGGACCTTGAGAGAACTGTGCATAAACAAGTGCCGCGCAAACCTCGATGAACTGAAGCAACATTGTAAAGAGAGAGCGGGGAAAAAATCCTCCAGAACAATATGAGAGACTGAAAAATCATTAAACCCCGAAAAATTAACAATAAAATGAAAAATAAAAACCGTATAGATAAATGCGTCCTTTAGTAATGGAATCATTATTCATGTTTTTTTTTAAGATATTGAATCTAGTCCAGATATAAATTAATCTAAACAAGGAGTAATTGAGGATGACATGCATCTAATCTGTGCTATACAAACATATACATTATGAAATGCATAAAGCTTTCTGACCACCCAAATTTTTCTTTAGAAAATGACCCAATTCCCTCTGAACAGAAATATAGTATAACAGGACATCATAAATGTAAGTCCAGCTCCAAAGAACTGACATCACAGTCAGCAGTGAAGTCACTGTCCCGCTCAATCTCAAGAATCGTGTCCAGCAAGAAGGAATATTCCTCATTACTATCGTGAACCGAGCGGCCGGTACTGTCCTCTTCCATATCACTGTTTGCTCCTTCTCTTTGGTGCAAAGAAGATTCTGGGTTTTTATTCTGCAAGGATCTACTGCAGACGCGGTTCAGCTCATTTTCAAACTCCAGCTTGGCCACAAGATCCTCCAAGGTCTGCATGTCTGAAAATACACAATGATATTATTCACAAGAGCAAGAGCTGGCATGACTGGCAAGTGTCACGCCTGACATGATTTTGATGACGATTAAAAGGACCCTTGGTGACATCACTGACCGAGGAGCCCTTGCAGATCTCGCAGTACTGAACGTGTGCAGCACAGAAAGTCTTCCTTCCTACTGATAGAAAACGGCCTAATTATACATGATAATCAGGGCAACTGCAGCATTTATCACTGATAAAACAGAATACACACCTAAAACACATGCAGTCTGGTCTCTCTGTCCAGTGGTCAAATACACATGTGTCATCATTCTGTGATATTTTAACCAGGTTTTGAGAAGAGACACTGTTTGGAGCTGACGACGAGCCGCATGGAACCTCGTCTGCTGCCTGATCCAATGCTGCCGCAAGGCTCTCGTCTACATTTTGTTAATTTAGTAGACATTCCTCTATTGATTTAAAACTATTAAGTGCAAAATGTTACACATTACATTCAGCTCACAGAAATGCACCTTGAAAATTACATTCAGAAAATCACTTGGTATATTGGCAAGTACCAAGTGCTTATTAGTGAGCTGTAGAGCTGCACAATTCAGGTCAAAGGGCAACTTTAGCTACAAAAGAGTTAGCCTAAAGCTAAGAGATTAGTTATTAGCATTGGACATGATATCATGATAAAACCATGTTTTTAGACGTGAAATAATCATTCTATCACTGGCTGGTAAAAACAAAAACAAAACATTGCTCAATACGGTCGGAAATGTTACTATAAATAATACATTGGTGATGCTAATAGATATTTACCTGCTCTGAATAGGACGTTTTTGTCCAGATAAACGTCGTCGTTGTTTAAACCTGAAGGCTGATTCGTTATGAATATTAAATTCTGAATCGCTCCGAGGACTTGAATGTCTGTTAATAACGTGCTCCAGAATGTTATTATTTATGTGTATTTTTTTGTATTTCGTTTATTTTCAATTTATTCCGTTCGCGCAAGCGGGCTGCATTCTAAGTGTTAAGAATATCACGCATTAATGCTGAGTTCAAGAGATTTTAGTCAAGCCATTAACACAATTTTATATATCTATAAAAATCTGATAAATAGGCCTAGGTTATAGGCGTAATTGTAGCTTATTTATTTTTCCTATTATATCTTCATATAGGTTAGTATTTGCTTATTATATGATATTAAATAGTTCTTTTATTATTAAATATAGGCATAGGTCTGTTATCTTGTAATATAAACAATTTAATTTGTAAATGTAATGTATTTACTCGCTTATTTACTTCTTCTTTTGTATTTTATTGAGGCAATTATCATATAACAACAAAATTCAAGTGCAACAAATCGCTTGTTTGTCTTTAATTTCAAATGATCCCTCCGTTCTTTTCCTCGTAATCTCCAAAATGAAGTGTGATTCGCTGTTTGTCCACGAGGGGCGCTGCTGATTCCTCTCTCTCTCACACACACAGACAGCGGCTAACGCTAACGCTAATGCTAGCTAGCTCACGATGGCCGGACAGGAAGATCCAGTGCAAAGGGAAATTCACCAAGACTGGGCGAACCGTGAATATATCGAAGTGATCACCAGCAGCATTAAGAAAATAGCCGATTTCCTTAATTCTTTCGGTAAGATGGAGAAGCTTTGTCGTGTCGTTTAATGTTGCTTAATTTATTACGCCTTTTCTTCACGCTAGCATGCTAATCGGGAGAAGTGGGTCATTCGACTGCTTTATGTGTAAACGTTAGAAAATATGATTCGTTAATTCAGTTGTTTTGTTTTTAATGTCGTTCAGGAACAAATAATATCGTAATTGTTATGTATGTTGTTGGAAGAAGTGGTTTATTTGAAATGCAAATAGTGTAACGACCAGGAAAAACATGTAGGGCGTTGGGTTGGTCTGATGTTGGTCTTGTCGTCCATGTTTCAAATTTGCAACTTTATATTAAACATTGCATTTAAATTATGATTTAGCTTATTTATATACAGAAATATAATGGCAATATAGACATCTAAAATCGTTATGATCTTGTGGAAAACGACAGGTTAGCTAATGCAGAGACTTTGGTTTGTTTGATAAACCATCTCCAGTTTCAGTGCCAGTACAGTATGTGCAATATCAATAATATGAATCCGTAATTTAACAAATAAGTTTATTTATATTATACATATATTCTTATTTATGTTATTGTACTAGTATATATATATATATATATATATATATATATATATATATATATATATATATATATATATATATATATATATATATATATATATGTATGTATATATGTATATATGTATATGTGAAGAGTTCAGATGCAAAAGCCTCTAAATGCCATTTGAAATTTTCTTCTAAAATGACCATTTTTATCAAGCTTGTATATTTAAGTTCAGTATTTTCACTTAAATGACAATTAATAGGTAATCTTCATTGCCATTTAAGTGAAATTACTGAACTTTTTAGAAGAAAATTTCAAATGGCACTTAGAGGCTTTTGCATCTGAAACTCTTCATATATGCTATTAAACTACTATTTTGTAATTTTTTAATAATCTGTCAAAAATGTATTTTTTATTTCAATGAAATGAATGTACTATATTTTAGTTTGAAAATATATTTCATTTAATATTTTTTAATATTGGTGAATTTTATGGTACTAACTTATGCTACTAAATTATATTTATGCAGTAGTTATAGTCAATTTATTAACTTTTTTAAACATACACCTGAAAATTAAATTTTCATACATCTTGAGTGCTTTGGATCAGATCTTAGTTTGCTCTCTATTTAGAGATGAAACTTGGCACATTATTGCTGTAGCAGTTTAAAAACAGTTTGTAAAAAGTGAATTTTGAAAAAAAAAAGTTTTACAATTTTACATTATTAAAATGAACAAATAAAAACAATTCATATAAAATTTATATTTTCCAAAGTGCATTTTACTCCAAAACTGTGAGAAAATTAAAGCCATTAATCAAAACATCTGTTCCAAATTTGAGGTTGATATATATAAAATGAGCTTTCGGTAAGAATTTGTTCAATTTGTGGAGTATCAAACGTTTTGTCTTGTCTCCATTCATTTCCAACAGTACAATACAAGTGTGACTATTTTTGACCATTTTACCATTTCGTATCATGTCCATGATTTTTTGTTTGCGAAACCTTTCCCAAGTTTCGTACTCTTCCTATGAAGTAAAACATTCTAAAAACAAAACGTAAAATGTTTAGTTAAAAAATGACCAAACAGCCCCAAAGGGTTAATAATACTAATTGAAAACGTTTGTAAATTTTAATGTTTTCGTCTCATATGTTTTAAAAAAACTGAAATGTCTCTTTTTGTCTTCAGATATGTCCTGCAGGTCACGTTTAGCCACTTTGAATGAGAAGCTTACTGCTTTGGAGAGGAGGATTGAGTACATTGAAGCCAGAGTATGTTTTTATGATTTTAGAAAGTCAAAAACGAGTTTGCAGGACCCTCTTGTTTTAAGTTCTTAGAAATAAACCGCTGATTTGTGTTTATTTCGTCTCTTAAGGTCACAAAAGGGGAAACCTTGACTTAGACATCGATCTTGGTTCGACGTCGAGGTCAAGATGATGACTAAGAACACTCACCTCCTGTCTTTATCTTTCATTTTAATTATTCAGACTACATTTTTATTAGTTGGCTGTTGTAGATCAGTTACTTTCTGTATGGGGCCATTGTGATGATGTCTATGCTTTTTGGATCTGTCAGGCAACCTGTTACCGTCTCTGTGGTCCTTGTTCATGCAAACAACCCAGTGTTGTATGTATGTATGTTGTTCTGACCTGCTGTTAAACTGTTTATCTTTTTTGACACCACACAAAATATAATGACAGTCATGCAAATATAGATTGAAATCCCCATGGATAAACCGACATCATGCCTTTTTTTATTACTTTTTTAATGTACCCTCCTTT
Source organism: Hybognathus amarus (assembly GCA_030378365.1). Lineage (NCBI taxonomy): Eukaryota > Metazoa > Chordata > Actinopteri > Cypriniformes > Leuciscidae > Hybognathus > Hybognathus amarus. The sequence continues at coordinate 86,753 of JAQIUQ010007201.1, read as the reverse complement.
GTTTTACCAGAGCCTATTCTGATCTTGTTAAAATACAAAAGTATGTTTAAAATACATTGCTGCCTGCTGTACATTTATCATGCAACAAACATCATGAGAAATGCCAGTTAGAGGTGGTGGAAGTGGATGGAAAGCACTAAAGTGCCAATCAGACTGTTTTAAAGTGTTTAGTGCTTCTCTCCAGTTACACAATTTTATGTCTCAGTGTTTTTGTGGTTAAACATTAAATAAAAAAAGTTAAATGGACATGCTTGTGTTTATTTGAATAATTAGTAACATAGATATCAATATTCTAGCAATTAAAATGTACATATTAAACAATAATACACACACATGTGACTGATTTAATATCACAATTAGCTGTCACAACTTAAGAAAATGTTAATAACGTTTTAAAATATACATATATGGGTTACAGCTGCATTCAACAGCATCTTATTCTGAGATGCAAAACATAACATAATTCTATCTATTTGTCGATATCTGTCAGATTCTGATTGCATATACATTTTTTACCGTAAAACCCCCACAATATTTCATAAATTCACCTCAAAGTAACGTCTGCATGAACGCGATAATTTATAACCAATAACATCCTAAAAACTCAACGTACGATAGGGCTTTTATTTTGCATCAACTCCGAGCTTTTATGCGTGTCTAGTAGCATTTCCGTTTCCGTTTCTCAAATGCACGTATATTGAAAATCAAGCCCCAAGTTTATAATGTTTTCTTTCACATCAGAGACATAAATATTTATTAAAAAAGCATAATGCGATCATACAGCCGGGATCTGAGTGGCGGAATCGAGAATGTTCCTGTTTTGATTGAGAACAGCGTCCCCAAAGAGGCTTTTTCCAGCTTTCAGGTAATTAATGTTTTCTCTCCTTACAATATAGTCGTTATATATATGTCTTTTCATAATTTTGCAGTCTAATAGCGCTTTCAAACAGCACGTAAGTTGATTTTAATGACGATATAGACTAGAGATGTACACGGCATGAATAGTTCTGTCACACCGCCACTAGATGGCAGCACTTTTTTATACTTTCACTCTGATTGAGTTACAGTTCACTGTAAGTCTTAAAGGGATAGTTCACCCAAAAATGTAAATATTGTCATTACTAACTCACCTTCAAGTTGTTCAAAAACCTGTAGTTTCCTGAGTAAACCTGAGTTTCTTTCTTCTGTTGAACACAAAATATATTTTGAAGAATGTTGGTAATCAGACAGTTGACGGCACCCATTGACTTGAGGTAAAAAAAAATACTATGGAAGTTAAAGGAGTTCACTTTTAAAAAACTTTTGCTGATAATTTACTCATCCTAATGTCATCCTGGATTCAAGATATGCGCGTTCGTGACTGTCCTGTTGGAACTCGTTAATCAAACTGAACGAATCTTTTTTCCTGTCATTTGGTTGATTTAATGAACGAATTGACTCGGAAAAGATTCGTTCATTTGACGAACGAGTTCGAACAGGAGAGTCACGAACGCGCATCACAGAACCGAGCAAGGCGACCATTTGAGCTTATAAAACTTAAACTTTATTATTATTTTTTTAAATGAGTGATTGTTTCACTTGATAAGGCCCTTATTCATCGTCTGAAATCGTTTAAACCCCTTTGAACAGTTTGAAATTTGCACTGAAACTGTCTTTTGAACCTTGAACAGTTTGGTTACCAGTAAATTGCATTATATGGAGAAAAATCCTGGAATGTTTTCATCAAAAACCTTAATTTCTTTTCGACTGAAGAAAGACATTGGATGACATAGGGGTGAGTAAATTATCAGCAAGTGTTTTAGAACTACTCCTTTAATGGGTGAAACCAGCATTTTACATCATACATGTTTGTGTTCAGACAGAAGAATGAAACTCATTCAGGTTTTGAACAACATGAGGGTTAGTAAATGATTACAAAACTTTCAATTTTGACTGAACTAGCCCTTTAATCTGAATCAATCCTTTAGTATGTGGCAGAGAATGTACAAGGACCAGGCTGTGACCTTGACCCTAGTGCGGTGACCCTCCCCGGCTGCTCATGTCGAACCCGGTCCTGCCTGCCCGACAGCTGCCCCTGCTTGAGGTTCGGCCAGACGTATGACATCGAGGGATGTCTCAACCAACAGCAAGAGGACGCTGGCTACAGCAGGCCTGTTTTCGAATGCAATGCCGTGTGTGCCTGTGGCGACTCCTGCCAGAACCGCGTCGTTCAAAACGGGGTCGATGTTAGTCTGGGTGTTTTCATCTCCAAGGACAGGGGTTTGGGGGTGGAGGCTCTCGAGCGCCTCCCTCGTGGCCGATTCGTATGCGAGTACGCCGGGAAATAATCGGGAGACACGAGGCCCGTCGCCGCCAGCTCTCCCAGACTCCTCTAGACATGAACTACATCATCGCTGTTCAAGAGCACAGCGGAGGGACGCCGTCACCCAGACGTTCGTGGACCCAGTCGCTGTGGGGAATGTTGGGAGGTTCATCAACCACTCCTGCCAGCCCAACCTGGTCATGGTGCCGGTTCGAGTGCACTCGCTGCTGCCCAGACTCGCTCTGTTTGCCAGTCGAGATATAGAAAGGTATGAGGAGCTGACTTTTGACTATGCAGGAGGACAGAACAGCAGCACAGACACACTGACATTGGACAATACGCCGAGCGGGACTCACACAGGGCCTGATGGTGACAACATACCACAGAAAAAAGTCTGTCGTTGTGGGGCGCCAAACTGCTCAGGATTTTTACCATTAGATTTGACAGTTCTCCATTAAAAACAAGCTTATAATGCGTTCTAATGACTTGGGATTAGAAATGATTAGAGCATGAGTTCTCAACTCAAGGTTGTTTCAACCTTGATCAAACACCCCTAGAAATCCAGAAGACCTTGTTTAGCTTGTTCAGGTGTTAGACTGGAACTTAACTTTAAAGTTGTGGTTGATTATGATGTCACTTTTCTATCTTTAGTTAGTGTGTACTGTTGCTGTTTGAGCATATACAACATTTGCGAAGTTACAGACGCTCACAGTGTTCAAAGCAAAAGGAGATATTTGCTTTCAAATAAATAGCTTTTTAAGGACTACAACAAACGGCTTGTAGGGACAAGCTTCTTCCCGAGATAGTGACATCACTTACCCTAAAATTTACATAAACCTACACCCGTGAACACGATTTATACATGATCAAGACAGAATATGAGTCTCTTGAGTCTCCTTCTTTATCTGAATCCGTTTTGAACATAAAAGGCTAAAAGTTTTTGAATTTTTGAAAATTGTAAAAGCACACAAGCTCTTGTAGCTCCGCCCCCTGTGCTGAGATCAGCAGCTCATTTGCGTTTAAAGAGACAGACACAAAAACGGTGCGTTTTTGCTCACACTTAAAAAGTGACAATTTTAACATGCTATATAAAATATCTGTGGGATATTTTGAGCTAAAACTTCACATACACACTCTGGGTACATCAGAGATTTATTTGTATAATGAAAAGTGCATTATACCATCCCTTTAAAGGTGAATCTCAAGGGCCAGAGTTGAAAATCCCTGATTTAGAAGTTAATTAAAAGTTTAAAACAAGTTGAAAAATTTTTTTGTGTTCAAATATTATTATTATTATTATTCATTTTGTGACGGTTGAATTTGGGGGCTAATGTTTTCTGTGCTGATTAACATATGCATGCATTCGTGCTTAATGATGAATACATATTTACAGCACTTATTAATCTAAGTTCATGTTAATTTACAATTATTACAGTATAATTTACAGTATAAAGTTAATTTTTTTAACATGTACTTTAACCTAGATTAATAAATGCTGTAAAAAATGTAGTTCTTGATCAATGGCATTATTGTTAAAAAAATTTTTAATGAAAATTAGAAATATTGCCTTGGCAGCTAACCAAAATATGCAAATTTAAGTTCTAAAATCACTTAAATGGAAATAATTAAAAAAACAACTAATAACGATGAAAAATGCACAAATCACTAAAACTTTAACTAAAATAAAAGCTAAAACATAACACTGCTCATGATATCTAATGCACTGACTAATGTTAACAAATTGAATGTTGAATGTCCCAAACTCTATCACTTTATCACAGCAGCGTTGTGTGTTTTGTCTCCTTTAAGAGCAGTCTGGGTTTCTCATGGTATCCTTTAGGGTAATGAGCAATTAAAAAGGGCCCATGGGTGTTTTAATATAGTAACGGCTGTCACACACACACAAGTGGGAGTGACCCACTTGACTCTGACGCCAGCCTTAAATCTGCCTCCTCTCCTCTCCATCTGCCCCATTTCCACTCCAGCCTCCCTTCCATCACCACAGCAATATTAATATCCACATCTGGGTTAATTAGCACAGAGACCCAAAAATCAGAGCAAAGCACAAGGCATTCTGGGTAGAAGCAGATAGATTCCGTCTTTATCAGTGACACTTTACTCATCAAGTATGTTTGGTTATATCGCCACTGGTAGACACTTAAGTCAAAAGATGCTTCTGAAAAACAAGCAAGTAGTGTTTTATTTTTTCATAAATATGTGGAAAGAGACCTAAATATTATATATTAATACAAATAAATATTTTTATTAATAATGAATACATTGCAAAATTTGATCTATCTCTTCTCTCTCTCTCTCTATAGATAGATAGATAGATAGATGATAGATAGTATAGATAGATAGATAGATAGATAGATAGATAGATAGATAGATAGATAGATAGATAGATAGATAGATAGATAGATAGATAGATAGATAGATAGTTATAAATATTAGCAACAATATACAATACTGTTAAAACATTTGGGGTCAGAGTCAGTATATTTTTTTCTTTCTTTTTTTAAAAGAAATTAAGTCTTTATCCAGAAAATATGTATTAAATTGATTGAATTTATAATAATAGTAAAGTAAAATAATAATAGTATAGTAAAATTATAATAGTAGTAAAAATAGCATAGATTTATTTGTTAGAAAATATTTATATTTTGATTAAACGCTGTTCCTTTTAACTTTTTAAAACCTAAAAAGTATCACAGGTTTAAAAAAAAATTAAGCAGCACAACTGTTTCCAACAGATGATAATAACTTGTATCAATATCAACATATTAGAATGATTTCTAAAGGATCACGTGACGCTGTTGACTCGAGTAATGGCTATTGAAATAATAAAAAAAAAAAAAAATATATATATATATATATATATATGCATATATATATTTATGCAATTATATATTTCTCAGTGTATGACCTAAACGTGCAAAAGATTTTCTGAAGGATGTTAGCCAGTGTTGGTGATTATGGTTTAAATATTAAACTCACATGATGACTTCTCTGATTAATGAGACACACACTGTGTCTAGCGTTATAGTCCTGTATTTATTAGTAGTGATTGTGTTCCCCTTGCACTTCAATCCACTGATAATGTGAGGATTGTGGCAAACTCTCTTAATCCTGTTTTTGTCTCATGAGTCACTGGGTTTGGTGAGTGAGCCGACATTCCTGGGTCTCTATGGCAACGGGATGTGTGATATCGAACTGATGCTGCGTGTAGGCTGTAGTGTTTAGAGTGAAATCTGTAATTCTCTGCTCCGTTCAGTAAGTGTCAGCTTTGCCTCTTGAGGTTGTATAGCAAGTGTTTGACTAACAAGGGAGGAAAGGTCAGGGTGTTTTTTCATGATGAGGTCACATTTTTCACCTCAGAGAGAGAGAGAGCTGCACTGAGTTTCAGGGCACTTCCTTTAACCTCTGAACTCTGTTTTTATTCATTCTGTTTGTCAGATAAAATAACAATTGGAAAAAAGCATACATTTACATTTATTCATTTAGCTGTCGCTTTTATCTAAAGCGACTTACGATTGCTATATATGTCAGAGGTCGCACGCCTCTGGAACAACTAGGGGTTAAGTGTCTTACTCAGGGACACATTGGTGTCTCACAGTGGATTCATACCCGGGTCTCTCACACCAAAGGCATGTGTCTTATCCACTGCGCCATCACCACCCCTCTAAATAGTAATCTAAATAGAGCATATTGAATGTACTTCATATTTGCTATTTATAGATAAAGATTCAGTCATTTAATAGCATTGAATATTTTTTTCCCCATTTGATTCATATTAATCAAATAACTATTAGCAATACTCAAAGTATAAAATACAATAATTATGTTTGATACCGTTTCATAAAATATGAAATAAAATATAAGTAATACAAAAGTATAGCGACTTTATGTATGTGTGTGTGTGTATATATATATATATATATATATATATATATATATATATATATATATATATATATACACAATAACTAATTAATTAATCCAAAATAAATTAATACGCGATTAATCCAAAATAAAAGTTTGTGTTTACATAATATGTGTGTGCACTGTGTATAATTATTTTGTGTGTGTGTATATATATATATATATATATATATATATATATATATATATATCACACACACATGCATGTATATTTAAGAAAAAAAATATTATCTATATATAAAATATTGAAATTTATATATAATATTATATTATATATAATATATTAGATATATAATAATTATACACAGTGCACCCACATATTATTTAAACACAAACTTTTATTTTAGTTGCGAATTAATCGTTTAACCCCCCCCCCAAAAAAACATTTGCTAGATGTGTGTAATAGTAATACATATATATATATATATATATATATATATATATATATATATATATTATTAATCATAATCTAATTTTACATAATCTTTTTCTAATGTTTTTTTTCTAATTTCTACATAATCTAATTTTATGTAGTCTAGATATTAGTCCAGAAATGCATTTATTTTATTTTTTTTGGCTGGCCTTTCTTTCTCCTTTGGCTTGAGATCCTCTGGAGAAAGTGTTTTTCCCTTCAGACTCGGCTAATGTCCACGCTGCTGTTGATCAGTGCAGCCGAGTTTAAAACAGTGTTGACTTCTATTTATATAATCAAGAGAGTTTCACTGCATCATGAGAGAAAAAGGGAAATATTTCAGTGGCCCAGAATAAGGATGTGATGTGTATTAATATTATCCACTGCTGTGGTTTATGAGTATAAAATGAGCTATGTTCATCACATGGTCAACACTGAGGCATTCTGGTGAAACATCTTTGGGATTTAGACAAATGTAGGCAACTTCCTATAACTTATAAGAGTATCTTTTGATGTGTGAAAAATCAGCGTCAGTTCTCATGGGCAAAATGATGCATCTAGCATTCTATTGGAGTCATCCATTCATTATTATCAATTTTATTCATATTTTAAATGGTTTTTGTGCTTGCAGTGAGGCAAGATGTGCAATAGTCTGAACTGAAACCATCTGCTTTTTCTGCTGTTCCTCCACTAATTCTTGGTTTGCAGAAGCGCAGTGAGCTTCTCTCATCAGTCACGCCTGTCCTCCACGCTGCCATTAGTGACAGGCAAATTACACAGTGCTTAATAGTGACTTAATGAAGCTGGACTTGCTAATCTGCCATTATTACTCAGAGACCCTCAGACTGAGATCCTGCCATCCGGAATGGAGAAAGTGCCATTAAACTCAGCTGGTTATATTGAAAAAGGTTTCCAATTGAATCCCCCTAAGAGTGTCTGCACTTCATCCTCAGATATCATATCTCAGATGAGTACAAATTATTCATTTCTGTAGTTACCACATAATAGTGTGCAGAAATTAGATTATGAGAAGGTGGATTTCCATCTCTAGGATCACATTGTTTGTCAAGTTTATTAATTTTGTAGCATGTGAACTGATAAATTGTGGTAGCCTATTTCTTATTGGTTGCTAGTGGATTTTCATGTATACAGTAATTTGTATTATTCAGAGACACAAAATAATGTGGCTTATCAATGAAAATACTGCCTCACGGAGCAATATGCCATAAGACCCATTTAGAATAATGCTGTAGCTCTTTTAATAAGACCTTTTCCTCTGAGAAAACCAAAGCCATTATCACTGTATAATTGTCTTTTATTTTCAGTGAGGAAGAACGTTGTCCTGGGTTGAACAGCAGGTTCGTTTGCATCTGTCATCTACAGTAAGTGGTCATGTCACGTCAACATGGTCTGGCTGAAGTTATAAGCCCCAGATGGTGTTGATCAAATCAGAAGTGGTTCCAACATTAGAGATTTCTTCACCCAGTGGTGTCAGTGTGATGATGATGATGGTGTGAGGTGGACGTAGCCTGTACAGAAACTCAGAAGTCTTTGGCAAAAACATGATCTTTTTGTTTAAAATGATGTCATTTTTTTAAAAATGAAACTTCCCCACATTTATTCCCGGTAATTGTCAACCTTTATGTGATGGAAATAGACTGTGGTTTTGAATAAGACTAAATCGGCGACAAAGATTCAGATCAAGACTAAACTCAAAACTGACCATTGATTCTTGAATTTATTGTGAATCATCTCAAATATATATAAAAGAAATGTGTTTTAGTCCACTTTTCACCATCTGATCAATTCCCAGTGAAAAACGATCACATCCCCCTATAATTTCCTTAGTCATTTAAAAGTGCATCACATTACAGAGTAAATTAGTTCACGAATTACATTTCTTGTTGACCAAGAAACCTACACTCTAAAAAACGCTGGGTTACCCAATTTTGGGTCAAATGGAAAACAATGTTGTTAAATTTATAAATGCATTTTTTAATCCAACAATTGGGTTTGTCAATATTCTGACCCAAAATTGGGTTAAAACAACCCAGCATTTAAAAATGCTGGGTTGTTTTAACCCAATTTTGGGTCAAATATGGACAAACTCAAACATTGGGTTAAAAATAGTCCTTTAAAAATGTAACCCAGTGGCTGGGTTTGTCCATATTTGACCCAAAATTGGGTTAAAACAACCCAGCATTTTTAGAGTGTATAATGAGATCCAGGCCAGAGACCATGATTACATATTTCGAAGGCTTTATATTGATACCACTTTATACGCTTTGCTCCATTTTTTCAAAAGAAACAAATTTAAGCTGTAGCCTATAACAATATCATTTGAAAATAATTCATATACTGTTTGTGGTGGTCAGTTTAAAAGGCAGCCTTGATGTTTGTTGTCCTCTAATCTATAATGTGCGTCCATTATGAGCCGTAATTCGCATCATCCACGTCAAACAATGGCCGTTTCCTCCTCATTGGCTGGTTAATTTTATTTTTCCCTCGCAGCCAGCAATTAATTTACAGATCGTAAACTGTTCCACTTCCAGGCTGTTCCTATATGTTCTTTACAGAAATGGTTGTTGACATGCATAAATAAAATCTTAAATATTTCTCCCATACAAAAATAAGATTAAAGGGTTAATTAATTCACCCAAAAATTACTTGCTCATCCTCATGTTGTTCCAAATCCATAAGATTTTATTGCATCTTCAAAACACAAATGAAGGTCTTTTTGATGTGTAAATAAAAGCCTAAATTCAGGCTGTTTATCATATAAAGCTATCGAGTCTCTTCAGATAATTGGCTAAACTACTCAATTTAGCCTATATGGATTATTTTTACAATATCTTTATGAATGTTTTGAAGCGTCAAAGTGTTGTTGCTGTCAACAGAGGGACAGAACGCTCTCATATTTCATTTAAAGGTACAATATGCAGGATTTTTGCAGTAAAATATCCCAAAACCACTAGTTTTTGGGATATTTAATGTTATATATTTTGTTTAGTTGATTACTTACAATATCCCAAATGTTTCCAGCTATTTGTAAATCGTGAGAAAATTGTGATTTTTAACCAAGGAATGGGGGAGTGTGAGCAGGGACGAGGAGTCGCCCAGTCAATGACTGTCATATCCGCGTTACCCCGGTTTCCGCCAGGTTTGACCTCGTACCAACAGTAACCATGGCGACAGACGTGGACAACTGGGTCTATTATTCCCGTTATGCGTGCTCAACAGCGTGAGCGTCTCTAAGCAGGATTTGTTCAAACATTATAGACCATTGCAAGCAGACTTTGAGACAAAAAAGAGGACGAAAACGAAGACCAACATCTTTCCAGATGCCGAGAGCACGTCCGCGAACTAACTTTGACTTGGAGATGCAAGTGTTGCATGTTACTTTAGCAAACAGGAGAGCAAATCAATGTATATAAAACTAATCAATTCAATGTAGTTCAACATGATGAAAAGTTAGAATATGATCTGTATGATATTCTAATGTTAGTCTAGCTTAGTCTCATACAGCCAACAAACAACCTAACCAACATTCAACACACTCAAATGTACGTCTTAGTGTGATAGTGAAACTGTTGGAGCAAGTGAAGCAGCGCTGCGTTACCTTAAGTTTAAGTTTAATTCGTCTGATAAACTGACCTGTGTGAGTATTTATATCAGTAATTTAGCACTTGCGTGTAATTCGGTAGAATGAAATGTCCTTATTCCTTTATATTCGCGAGACTCACGTCTGCGTGTGGCGCTGGTATACGTTTAGCAATCGCGCCCTGCTTCACACCACAGTCATGATAAAAACATCAATGTATTCACTCATCCATAAAAGATCCATCAGCTTGACGACAAGATCCATATTTCCGCTTAATGCAGAATATACGTCATTAATATACACCTTTGTTATTGTAAGAGGTTAGCGACCCCTGGTGGTGAAACAATCTTGCATATTGTACCTTTAAAAGATCTTCCTTTTGTATTCAAAGATGGACGAAAGTCTCACTGGTTTGGAACGACGTGAGGTGAATAAATGATGATCCCTTTAAATGGACATGTTGAAGAGTATCGTGCTTCTCTGATTTTAATTTTCCCAGAGAAAGACTCAATCTCCAAAGAGAACTCAAAAATGTTCTCAAAAGCAGCTTTTCCACTGTCGGTAAGTAACGGTTTTAGTTATTTTCACCTGAGCCTGTTTCAGCACGGCCAACATACCATTCAGTACTAACTTGTGAAATTCTGAACGGCAGTGAATTTCTGATTCATTTACTCTTATACTCGTTCTCTCTAGCTGGAGATCCTCCGAGACCCAGACAGGACCCTCAGGACCCAAATGAAGACTATTCTGTCCATTCAAATCAACTGAAATGTTTCAGGATTCAGTTCAAACACTGGATATTCAGAAGGGATATAATTCTCTTTAAAGGTAATACTATCGACTATTAGTCTGAGGTAATTGTCAACCTTTAGTATGATGGAAATAGACTGTGGTCTTGACTAAGAGAGTTTCATCATCAAATCTGTTTGTGATCTTTAACACTAAATGACATCTGTCACATTTGATAGTGTCTCTCCACAGACGATTGCTGTTTTTCTCGGGTTAACTGTCGCTTCCATCAACAGATCAGAAAGAACGGGTTCGGGTCTCGTGGCAGCTTTCGGTTCGAGCAGCTGTAGCTGCATATATTTACATCTCAAAGGCTTGCTCGACGCTGTCTTCCACTCCACACAAACACTCACACACGTGGAGAATAAGGTGAGAGCCCAACGCAAGACGCACAACTTTGTATGATAACAATGACCTGAGCCCACCCACACTCATGGCCCCTCTTACTCATCCTGCAGTTCAGACGCAGCGTCATGATGAATGACAGAGCACTACAGCCTCTATTGTGTTCGGTGTGTGTGTGTGTTGTCGAGTAGTAAACATCACTCTCAGGGTGTGAGTGCACATTGGGTTGCTAGGTGATCTACCTTTCTGTGAGGGATATAGCTGTGCTGGGCTAAGCAGGACGCCAATTTTGGGGATGCTGCTCTGGTGAAAAGTGCTGAATAATCAGATCATATTTATATATTTTTTTGGATGCTCATTTATTTGATAAAAAATACAGTAAAAGAGTACTATTGTAGAATTACAATTTCACCATTTAGAAATAACTTATATATATATTTTTTAATACATCAATGCTGAAAACAGTTGTGCTGATTCATATTTTTGAGGAAACCGCAATTGTTTGATTAGTTGAAAGTTTAAAAGAACAGCATTTATTTGAAATGAATAAATGAATGAATAAAATGTTGGATAATTTTCAATTTTCAAAAAACAAACAAAAAAATCTTATTTGTGTAAATGTAAAAATAAACACATTATGCAAGGGAATGTTTTTGTATATATATTCCAGCAGGCAAACTAGGGCCCTATAATTTCTGCGATTACGGAATAAAAGCACACTTTTTTATACAACTAAAATAACAGTAAAGGGTAAAAAATTTAATTTCCAAAAATTAAAACGGAAAAAACGGAATTTGCAAAAATTAAAACGGAAAAAACAGAATTTGGGAAAAAAATAAAATGGAATTTGGGAAAAAATAAAACGGATTTTATAGGGCCCTACAGAATACTTATGATATGATTTATGAGCAAGATTATCATCAAGTTTTTTTTAAACAATATTTTAATAATATTGCTGTCTGTGTGGTGAGATAAACTCATTAGCATAAAGTAAAACTTTATTTCCACATTGTGTTACAGTTTCTGTTGCTGAAAATTGCCAACGCTCATTGAAACTGAATGACTTCTGGTGACTTTATTGGCTAAAAAATTGTTGTCAGTCTGTTATGTTGCAAAATATAATGAATAATTAATGAGAACACATAAAAATAAACTTGGAGTACACCAATTTAATATTTTATGGCTACAAACAATGATTTTTTTTGTATAAATATATGTTTTACATTTTTTATTCATTAATTTACTTCTTTCTGTTCTTTCAGCACACACAGCATTGTGGGATATCAGACAGTGAAAGACATTATACTGCCATTATAAAAAAAAAAATAAAAAAAAAATATGAAGTCATCGTTTTAGACATGTGTGATGCAAACATTGGATTCAGACATATATACAGCGCTGCCTGTTCAGGTTTTGGATACAGCCTTGTGATCAACTAATGCTTTGCATTAGCAAACACTGATACCTCTAACAACCCAACCGCTTTAATGCACACTTGACCCATCAGTAATACGACCCATAAAAAAACTATTTCAATGCAATTTAAACAAGCTGCAGTGATCTATAGCAACCTGTTTTGAAGTGAGTTTGGTGTATTTCATGAAAAACCCAGAGCATATTTAAAATAGATGCGTCTATCAAGGGAACACTGTTAAAATCCAGAGCCAAAGCACATCAAAAACGTGCTCCAGTTCGACTGATGAACATTAGGAATGTTTTTAGTAGGCCAAATGCAAAAAAAGAAAAAAGTAGATCACCAACTTGATTTGTGGGTCAGATTTTTTAATAAGTGCCTATGAAAACCAGAATCGAAGGACGGGAAGTAGTCCAGCCACTCGATCCAAACCTGTTTAGCTGGATTCTTAAGGGTAATTAGGCCATTCATTTGACTTTATTCGTCAACACTTAATCCAATTGTTCTGTTTCTTGAATGCCTGTTTCTAGACTTTATAAACTCAGATTTCAGTACATTACATCACAGAATGTCATAACTTAGGCCTATCACATTAAAGGCAATGCAAATGCAATAATGAGGTATTATACACTTTAATTAATATTGTTAAACAAAGTACAGCTCCTTCTGTTTTTGACAGTCAGTGACCTCATAAGCTCCTCCCCATTCCCTTTGAAGACACACTATTGGTCAATAGAAAAAGAAACATCATATGCCTGTTTTTGACATATAGATTTATCATTACAATGAAAAATAAAAAATGCTGGGTTGTTTTAACCCAATTTTGGGTCAAATATGAACAAACCCAATTGTTGGATTAAAAAAAATGAAAATTATAAATGTAACCCAAACGCTTGTCCATGGGTTTGTCCATATTTGACCCAAAATTGGGTTAAAACAACCCAGCATTTTTTTTGAGTGTAGATGGATGGATGGATGGATGGATGGATAGGTAGATAGAACTCTAAAAAATGCTGGGTTGTTTTTACCCAAATTTGGGTCAAATATGGACTAACCCAAATGTTGGGTTAAAAATGTAATTAAAAAATGTACAGTTGAAAGTGGAAGTTGGGTTAAAATTTTAGATTATATTTCTAACCCAACAACCCAGCTTTTTTTCATCAGAACCCAGAGTTTGTCTGTCTGTCTGTCTGTCTGTCTGTCTGTCTATCTGTCTATCTATCTATCTATCTATCTATCTATCTATCTATCTATCTATCTATCTATCTATCTATCTATCTATCTATCTATCTATCTATCTATCTATCTGTCTATCTGTCTATCTGTCTATCTGTCTATCTGTCTATCTGTCTATCTGTCTATCTGTCTATCTGTCTATCTGTCTATCTGTCTATCTGTCTGTCTGTCTGTCTGTCTGTCTGTCTGTCTGTCTGTCTGTCTGTCTGTCTATCTGTCTGATCTGTCTATCTGTCTGTCTGTCGTGTCTGTCTGTCTGTCTGTCTGTCTGTCTGTCTGTCTGTCTGTCTGTCTGTCTGTCTGTCTGTCTGTCTGTCTGTCTGTCTATCTGTCTGTCTGTCTCAAACTCTACCATCTCTCTCTCTCTCTCTCTCTCTCTCTCTCTCTCTCTCTCTCTCTCTCTCTCTCTCTCTCTCTCTCAGGACTCCATTACCCATCAGCTCTCACTCCTGATGCGTTCAGTTAGGGGGCGGAGCTTCAGAGCTCATGTGGAGGTGGTGAGAAAGCGGACAAGTGCGGACAAAATCCAACTGGCAGCTAGACGCCGCGATTTTCAATTGGGAGACTTTCGCATATCATGGAATTAAACGAGGAATCCCGACCGGAGCAGTTTATCCGCTGACCACATCGCCAGTGCTGCATTCCCGACACGGTCTCCTTCTGAAGAAGGTAAAGTTCGGCTGAACTCATGCTGTTACTGTACTGCGAAGAGACTCATCTGGCAGGCAGTGGATGTGAGACTGATACATCCATCAGTGAGTGCAGAACGGGAGTTTGACAGGTTACGTTCTTTCGATAAACGCGTTCGATGCGCTGATTGATGTTGTCGCGGTAACAATGTAACAATTTTCGAATGATTCAGTGTAACAGAGTCAAGTGCTGCTGAAGGAGGCAGGTGGACAGCAGACATCATCGAGATTGTGGATACAGGCATTTAAAAGACAGGGTTTTATAGTATTAGTGCTCATAGTGTCTTTCTAGATTGGAGTTTCTGCAGTGAAGCGGGTTGTTTTGTAACGGATAGATGCAATGTTCAGTTCGAGGCTGCTGAATTCTGATTGGCTGTTTATTATCACCTGTCAAATTAAGCGTTTAGGTTCTATCTCAGCGTACTACGTCAAGGTGGATGTCTCAACTGTACAAGTCTGTGTAAAACTTTGTTTTGTTTTGTTTTTTTTTCTCACAGGGAAACTGTGGTTTGTATAGTCAGATAAGTTCGCCTCCACATTTAAAACCTCAGACTGTAAAAATAATAATATTCGACTCATGTGTTTCAGGGACAGCCCACATACATCTGTCATTCTTGTTTGCTTTAACAGGCCAAATATAATCTTCAAATTGTTACTTTAGAACTTGTATAAAGTTCTAAAAGGTCCCCAAATACAATGCTTTAAATTTGACAGGACTGTATATGCCATAAACAGCTGGAACAAATATAATAAGGTGGGTTGCTGTTAATTTAGGCAGTTATTGTTATAGTAGGCCTACAATGCATTATTATTGTTCCAGTACAGATGTCAATGCAGTACATATCAACTTTATTTCAGTCACTAAGTAAGGGATAATGTACAGTCAGGCAGTCATTATCAGAAAATATACACCTCAACAGGGTCCTTTATCACTTATTTTATCTCTTGATTATCCCGCTACGTATCAGGTAAGTAAATAAATGGATATGAAATATTGATCAGAGTATTATTTTATTATCTTCCAGAAGTTGTTTAAACAGTATAGCATTAACGCTTGCAACGCCAAGGTCATGGGTTTGATTCCCAGGGAAAGCAAGAACTGATAAGAATGTAAATGTGAAATGCTTTGGATAAAAGTGTCTGACAAGGATGAGCGGTCAGTTATACAGCGTTCGCTTGGGCTACAGTAATTTTTTTAGAAACATTTGACCACTGAATATCGTGATTGGCCATTCAGAATTCCAGAAAGCTGTGTAATAAAATAAAGTATACATCTGCATTATTCCCGTGGGTAATATTTGAAATTCAAAGAGAGCTTGAGGTTATGAGGAAGTGGTTTATCATTAAATATTTCACAGGTAGAGCATGTTTACTGCTCAAATAATAATTGGTCTTATAATCAGCCAAAGAAAACAAACAAGTTATTTTCCTATAGTGCATAAACTTTCAGTTAAGATAAAGGCAGATATCATCTCAACAGTGTCAATACTGTATATGTTTGTAATACCCTGATAGGCTATATATGTTGAGCATGTGCAATCTGTTTCTTATTGATGCACTCTGGTCTCATCTGCCATTGATTGAACCATATCATTCATATCATATCATATCATATCATCATGTACGAACACAGAGGAGATGTGTGTACTTTTATTTATACATATTGCTAATAATTTCAATGCTTCTACAAAAGAAAAAAAATAGGCTATGTATTATATTCGATTTTAATATATTTAATTAAAAATGACGTTACAATGTCATATTTTATTTAATTTATTTATCAACAATTAATTATATTATTTATAATTTATCGTGTTTTTTGTTGTTGCTAAATATTAGATAGATTCTGAACGTTACTACAAATCATTAATTTGTTATTTGTAGAGCTGTCAAACGATTAATCGCATCCAAAATAAAAGTTTGTGTTTACATAATATATGTGGGTGCACTGTGTATAATTATTTTGTATATATTTAAATACACACACATGCATGTATATTTAAGAAAAAAATATTATTTATATATAAAATATTTATATATAATAATACATTATAAATAAATCTATATACAGTATGTAGCCTATATATATATGAAAATATTTCTTAAAAATATACAAGCATGTGTGTGTATTTTTATATATATATATATATATATATATATATATATATATATATATATATATATATATATATATATATATATAAAAGAATTATGCACCCACACATATTATGTAAACGCAAACTTTTATTTTGCACGCGATTAATCGCCCTAGTTATTTATTTGACTACTATAAGGCTCTTCATATTTCATATGACACATTCCAGTTGGCAGGCTTGTAATCTTCTTCAGTGCATAATTTTAATTGATCATATTTCAATCAGCAACTAAATCTTTAAAGCTTACCAAACTTATAAGACACGCTCTCTTGCTGACCCTGTAACATCTTTATTATTGATCCCTCAAAAGGTCACACTTAAGCACTAGCTGTCCTTGAGCAATACGGATATAGTGAACCAAGATGCTGCATTCAGTTTCAGCCCTTTAGAAAGTTACGAACAATACACTGCAAAAAATGTGTACATAATTAAGTGTCTTTTCAGCATGTAGCACAGCTGTATTTTTAAAAGGATTCTCATTATCCACCCATACTGTACAGCAGAAGGACCTTGCTTGTGCTGTCAAAAACTAGGCCAACTCAAAATGGCAAATTCTCATTTTCTCGAATCCATCCCATGGCCCTCATGCTATTATTGTCTCGCTATCTCCATGTCTGATAATAACCTACATATGATGTTTAAATAAGATGAATAAAAGACATTTGCTGATTTTATTGGACCTTAATCTGTTTCATATCTTGTCCGCAGGCACACCGCAAAGTGGAGCAAAATGTCCAACAAAATGTCCAGTTTCCTCCACATCGGGGACATCTGCTCCCTGTATGCGGAGGGGTCCACCAATGGATTTATCAGCACTTTAGGGTAAGATATGTTGTCACCCTCTGTTTGGACATTAGCGTTTAAATAAAAGGAAGTTCATGAAAATAGAGGAGCGCAAGAGGAAGAAGAAAGTGAGGGTAAACCACACAAAAACGAGAAGTAACAAGAATGTCTTCGGTTGGATTTCTGGTGCATTTTCCTTATGATAATGATAATTGGCAGTTGCTAGGGCATTGTTAGGTGGTTGCTAGGATGTTGGTCCAAGACAAAAAAAGTCTCTGGTTCTTAAAAGTCAGATCGCATGTATTAATTCTGAAATTTTGCATAAAATTTGATTGGAAAATATGGAAAGCCTTAAAGTCATGATGAAACAGTAGTAGCGACAGATATTTTCTTATGTATTGTGATAAACATCCAAGCATTACAGATTATTGACAAAGGAAAAAATGTTTTAGTTTTAGTTTTATGTTCACACTGTCAGTCCAAAATTCAATTATTTGTGGATCTGATTGGAATCTGATCTAAAATGATTGACACTTACATTGTGTATTCGCAACTGTTCAGATCCGATTTGTGTGTCCCATTTGTGTGTCAAAATGAATCTTTTCCCGAGTCAATTCTTTTATTCCGTTGGTTGAATGAACCAAATTACACGAAAAAAGATTTGTTCATTTTGATAAACGAGTTCGAACAGGAGAGTCACGAACGTGCATCACAAAACAGAGCAAAGCGACCATTTGAGCTTATAAAACTTATTCTTTGTTATTTTTTTTTATGAGCAATCATTTCGCTAGATAAGACCCTTATTTATCGTCTGGAATCGTTTAAAGCCCTTTGAACGGTTTGCAATTTGCACTGAAACTGTCTTTTGGACCTTAAACCATTTGGTTACTAGTAGTGCATTATATGGAGAAAAATCCTGGAATGTTTTCATCAAAAACCTTAATTTCTTTTCGACTGAAGAAAGAATGACATAGATATCTTTTATGACATGGGGGTGAGTATAACTACTCCTTTAATGATTGTAGAGGTCCTGCGTACATTACCAGAGAGAAGTCCCATGATTCACCCGAAGATCGAGTTATGTTTAAAGATTATGATCAAAAAACCAAAACAAAACAAAACGGTAGCACTTTACAATTAATTCTCATAATGTTTTATTTTAATAAAGTATATAAAGAAATTTCCTTTCGTGTCGACTTTAAAGTTTAATCTGGTTTATTTAAATTTTAGCTATGCTAAATATATACAGTTTAGGTGCAGTCACTTTTTGAAATGTTGGCGAAATTTTGCTGTCAAAAAAGAAATAAAAATGCACGCTAGCGAGTAGCGACTGAAGTAAGAGGCTGCGATCTTTAGCATCCTTGTAAGTGTGCCTGCCCGGTTACATTTGGTGCCGTGACCCGGATGGGAGTAAGGTTTAGGGGGGTGAGTGTTATGTAGGCCAGAAAGAGCTGTGTGTGTGTAAAACTCATACCCCTGGTCTCAAGAGGCATGCTAGCAGCTGACGCTAGAGGCTGCTGTCTTTAGCATCCTTGTTCACGCGCCCGCCTCCCATGGTTCGAATCCCGCTTGGAGCGGTGTCCGAGTCGAACCGGATACACAGGTTGCATGACGCACAGCTCACTTTCAAACCAAGCAGCTTTCTGTCGGGCATCGTGTCAAATTTGCGTGAGCATGGGGAAATTTTCTCCTTTGTGGAACACTAACAATTGTTCAGATTCTAATTGAAATTTTTGGATTTCTTCCTTGAAATTTTACTGTATATGGTAAATTGCATTTGAAAGTTTCTATATAATTGTATATTTCCCCACTGTCTACGCCCAATCAGAAAAGACATGTGGCCCATTTTGGACAGCAACCCACCAGTTACATAAATTAGATTAATACAGGATAAAACGATGCTAAAAATGACAGAAGTGTCAGCCTCCTCCAATCCCTTTTCTGTATTCTGCTCCAGCGTTCCTCACCGAAATGAAACCAAGTCTCAACGCTGCCCTCTTCATGTCCTTCCCCCTGGAAATGAGATTGTCTTCATTTAATCACACCCTGCCACCTCCTGACAATCAGTCTGCGTGATGAGGTCATCACACACATCGTCACCCATCCATTGCAACAAAAGCAAGCGTGTGGCGAAGAACAAAACATTGACATCATTTGTTAAGATGCCGTTGTGTTCTTGTTGTGCCTTGTAATCACTTTCACTGCCTTTCTACCGTGTGCACATCCTCATGAGCCAGGGCTATTTTTAGCCACTCTGGCGTATGCATTGTGTAGTGTTTGTCTCAGTGCCACAGAGAGACCCTAGCAGGGTTGGGATAATGGACCACCTGGTCTGGAGCTGGGCATAGGGAACCAAAAAAGGCACAACGCCAGTGTGATGAGAACTGGCTGTCCGGGTGCACGCGTGTGACTGGGTCAGTCATGTTCATCGGGACAGACGCCAGACGCCACCTGTACATTAGTCCCTGGAGAGTGTGAAATTCACCTGCCAGCTCACATTTATGGTGAATGAATGAAAGCTGGATGCAAATTACGTACGGACTTGTTGCCGGTTCATTTGAATAACTTGGACAACATCCAGTGTTTTGAAGCCTCTGAAGACTTTCAGACTTCTTGTGCAGAAATTATTGTGCATTATATTGTGTTTTAAAATCCTCAGTAGGCCTACCTAGACAGCATAGGTGTCATAGGCCGATTGTATCTAAAATGTCCCACAGTTAGTTAAAACACACCTGTGATAATCAACAATACAGTGTAGTTTTAAAGGAGTAGTTCACTTTTAAAAAAACTTTTGCTGATAATTTACTCACCCCCATGTCATCCAAGATGTCCATGTCTTTCTTTCTTCAGTTGAAAAGAAATTAAGGTTTTTGATGAAAACATTCCAGGATTTTTCTCCATATAATGGACTTCAATGGGAACCAAACGGTTCAAGGTCCAAAAGACAGTTTCAGTTCAAACTGCTAACTGGTCAAAGGGCTTTAAACGATTCCAGACGATGAATAAGGTTCTTATCAAGCGAAACGATCGCTCGTTTAATAAATAAATTACAAAGTTTAAGTTTTAGAAGCTCAAATGGTCGCCTTGCTCTGTTCTGTGATGCGCGTTCGTGACTCTTCCTGTTTGAACTCGTTCATCAAAATGAACGAATCTTTTTTCATGTCATTTGGTTAATTCAACAAACAAAATGAACGGAATTCAGACTGGGAAAAGGTTCAGTTCATTTTTGATGACGAGTTCGAACAGGAGAGTAATGAACGTGCATTGCAGTACAGGAGCAAGGCGAGCATTTGAGCTTATAAAACTTAAACTTTGTTATTTTATTTTTGAAATGAGTGAATCGTTTCGCTTGATGAGACCCTTATTCATCATCTGAAAATCAATTTAAAGCCCTTTGAACAGTTAGCAGTTTGAACTGAAACTGTTTTGCAACCTGTTCTGAATTTTTTTTTCTCTATGATGTATTTTGATCAATTGCGAAAATGACAAATAAGAACATTGACTACCAGCCCAATACTTCGAGCAATCCACCATTTTTAATTAGTTTTGTAGTCCAAGCTCAAGGATGCCGAAGTTACAAATGGGTTAGTCAAAATGTTCGGTTGTTGGATGTAGTGACCCACACGCTTCATTACACCGTCTCCCAGCATCAGAACCTCTTCGAAGTGCCTGGTTGAGTTTTATTTATCAAGGAAATGTACCCACATCTGTTTGTAAAGTAATTTTTTGTGTGCACGAAGCACTTCAAGGATTCCAACTTCAACAACCTCCGCCAGTATAAAGACGGGTTGGCCGATCGACTTCGTCTGAATGAGGGGTCAATGAGTTTCATCAATGGTCATGTAGCTGCTGTGTTTTCTGATGCTTTTCTAAACGTATCATATAATGCAGATTTTAAGTGGTAAGATTAGACCGTAGTCATTTATCTTGTTTGTTTTAACAAGAGAAATAATCGACTTTCACTTATAACACAATACAGTTACATACCATTGCAAAATATCCATATGAAGACGTTTCGTTCTGTTCAGCTCGCTCTGGCTTGAACATGTAAGACTTGATGGACAAGTCTTCCGTTGTTGACATTTCGTTAACGTGTGAATAAAAATGTTCTGTGACGCTATATAATCATAAATCTCTAATCAAACTACAAAAATGGAACGGGGCGGAGTTAAACCGAGTGGATATAATATAGATGTATAATAATGAGTAATTCAGACCCAAGAATTGCAGTTTCACTTTATATAGATCACAAATTATTTATTTGTAAAAAGGAACGTTTTAAAAGCATATGTACCCTTTAATTGTGACATTTGAATGCATTTATGATGCCAGAAATTGCTGCATAGGCAATTCGTACATAGATCATATCTATGTTCACATACCAATATATAAACATTTTTGATTCCTACACACACTGTACCTTTCAGGTCTACAAATGATGTGTAGGTTTAGTTCCGATGTTAAATGTGCATTTGAATCCTAGAAATACTGTGTAAGTTAATTATAACACGTTTGATGCCCACAAATTGCTGTTCAAGCTTGCCGCTCATAGGTTTTGAAAAGCAACCAATAATAAGTGTATGACCAGACCCTTGCTCAAAGTTACTGTCCGAGATTTTTAACTTTAAAATATTGAGATGGAGCCATGGAGGTTACCAGAGACAGCCTATGTTACTGCAGATGATGATTATTGTATTACTGCACACCATATCACCATGTAATTTTTTATAATTTGAGAGAAGTTGACAACCATAACATTTCAGTTCTATTAGGCTCAGCTGGTTATAATTCAGTTGCCAATGTGTTTCATAACCGAACATAAATGTATTTTGCAGCTGTGTGAATGTAGCCAATAAGAGTTTGATTTACAGTGACTCATTCTGGCTAATAGAGATATAGAAAAAGTCAAATGAGAGGCAAATTTTGGTGTCATTACATTATCACTGAATGATTTAATCTGTATAAAATGACATTTGCTTTTAACACGGTGGCTCAGGCATTTAAGCAGATAAACCTTTCAGGAAACACAGACCTCTTGTTTGCTAATCGGTTCTCTTTCACAAGCTTTCTGCGTGCTTAAACTCTAATACTTAACTTATTTTGAGAAATTTAATTCAAGACAAAACAACCCTTCACAATAATTTATTTCTAAATGATTTACCTTGAGCAATGGGGTGTTTTAGTGTGATTACGGTAGATAAAACATATAAACTGATATGTTTATAGTGATAATTGTTTTGTTTGTATTGACTCATGACTTTTTGAGCGTGTCATTTTATTCTTTGTTTTGTATATATGTTTATTAACTAAAGACGAAGCATTCTTATTCACATAAAATGTGCATAAACTCCTGTGAAAAAGTTCTTAATATTTCCCCCCTTTTTTTAACTGTACATTTATAAATGTGTGTGTGCTAAAATTTAATTTTGATAACTTTTATGGGTATGCTAGCCTATAGATGACCTCTATGCTAACAATTGTGATTGCATATTTCTTTAAATATTGTGCCTTATTTGATCATGCCATCAGCTACTAATAGCACTGCAGTACTATAAGCTTAGAAATGACTTTTCCTCTCAATTTGTGCAGAAAACGTGATAAAAAGCAGTGTATAAATAGAGATTGTTGATATGCTGACTTTCGAGAAGTTCTCTGACTCCTGTCTCTCGTCTCTACAGTCTGGTGGACGACCGTTGTGTGGTGCAACCAGAATCTGGAGATCTGAACAACCCACCTAAGAAGTTTCGAAGGTAAGGCACATTTATGTCTCCTTAACTGCAGACTCTGGGGTGTTTTACTGGATTGTTTTAGATATCTCTGTGGATGATGATTTTTTTATGCTTATTTAACCCCTTAACTGTGTAATTTTGCCCCTTTTTTAATGGCTTTTTTCATATCACCTATTTTACCAATCATAAATTTGGTATCGTTCGAAAGCTTGAACTCAAAATTCATCTTGTGAAATGCGGTTTGAAATCGGACATTACGTTGCCATTTTGGGCTCCTATAGAGCATTAAAGATGCTGATGCTGTAAACATATGTTGCCTGTCAAACTGTTTTAAAAGGTGCTATATGTAAAGGCTGTTTTCTCTCTGTGTTTTCACTGGAATGATGTCTCACTATTTTGGCAAAATAGAAAGGTCAGAGATAGTGTTATATTCAATGTAGTGCAAATGAGAATGATGCAGTGAAATATGATGCATTTGTCTTTTAGAAAGCTAATGCAAGCGTGCTCCTCGTGCAGAGTTTGGTTCCTGTCTATCATTTTTTGGTAAACTTGAAGACCTTGATTAGCTGGTTCAGGTGTGGTTGATGGAGCTGGAGGTAAACTTGATAGGAATGGGGCTCTTCAGGAGCAGGATTGAGCTGTGACTTTACTTTTTATGTGGTGGGAAAGGAACTGATTTCTCTCCTTAAAGATGAAGCCTGTCAGAAGTTAGCTAACCTTGTCCTCCAGGCTGCCCTATAGGCATGCTGGGAGAAACCTCTGAGCCCCTTCTGCTGGTTTATTGCTCCTATGACAGCCTGTCACATTGTAGCTTGATATGTTAGGGATGCTTAGATCAGAATTGGCGGTTTTCGAATTCGGCGACAGATTGATTCCCAGCAAAAGTGAAATGTGTATCATGTGAAGGGCTTCAATTAAACAGAAAAACTGAAGAGTTGTTATGGGACAATAACAGTTTTTTTTTAATTAGCCTAAAATGCATTTCAGTCATAAAAGTTATGTAATCTGACTAAATAGGTTGCTTTAACTGACAGATTAACCGAACAGGTTACACCAACAAAAGTCTTTTGAAGTTGAAGTAGAATTTGGAGGAAACAATTTCAGGTCCAGGTTAATTGCATTTATTTTCATCTATTTTGGTAAATGTATTTTAATGATCTTATTGTGAACAATAATTTGATCTACTATACATGTGCAGATCAATTTGGTTGCGCAAATATAATACACATGCATATGTTTGTATATACTACAGAACATAAACTATATATATTATTTATATATGTGTTTTTACGTATTTGTATGTGTATTTTTTCGTATATGGGTGTGTTTGTGGATTTATTCACAAAATGAAAAAGATAGTAGCCTAAATAATTATTAGGCAAATGCAAAGTTACAGTTCATCTCTTACTGGCATAAAATGTGTTTCATATATGCCCTTTAAATATGATGATAGCAATTATTTTGTATTATTCACCCTATATATATATACACACACACAGTATAGTTTAATTTTCCAATCTAAATAGTATGCAAAAGAGAGCTGTAAGCCAGTGACTGTCACTGAAATGGTATTAGATAAAACAAGCATGTAAATATGGTTTGAAATGTGTCAACTGGTAAATGAACTGTCATTATCAGCTGTTTAAGGCTTCAGTGGTGTTTTGCATGTGAAGTGTTCAAGTCTCTGACTTGACACTGCTGCTCATTTATGTCTGTTTCATAAAATATTCTTTGCCCAGTCGGAGGTTTCTGTGACTTGTAGTGAATTGTTGATGTTTTGACGTGCTTCACACCGTTGTATTATCTTTTAAGTCCAACTGAGTTGCTTAAATGCACATACCGTATAACTTTTTCTGCACAATCCTTACATTTTTTAAGGCCGTTTATATCTCTCATAATTGCAATAAAACTGGAATTTGGCTTCAAGTCAGTGATTCTTTCTGTCCAAGTCTGTCCTACTACAGCATGAAGTTGAAGAGAAGCTTTCTGCTTATTTGGCTTGAGGAATTGGAGACAGTGTTCAAATATACTGCACTTCTGTATGATTGAAGAAGCCAGGCTTCTTGTACCGAAAGAAGTTATAGCTATTTAGTTTGACATTTTCCATCCTTTCTTTGCGCTGCATAACATGAGAATGAACCTCATTGGTTATTGCTGAAGCTCAAACGTGCTGTGTAATACTAGAATGATCCTCATTGGTTTTTGCATGTTGAGCGAACATGCTTAACCCTCTGGGGTTCTTCGGGTCAATAATGACACGAAGCGTTTAAATAAAAAAATTTAAAAAATCGGTAGCTTCATCGGAATGGTCTGAAACTTGGTGACTTTATTGGTACTTGATATATGAACACCCAAACAAATTGGGGACAGGATTTGAAAAGTCTAAGTGGTCGTAAAAAAAATAGTCACACTCAGGACCTTTGGGTCAAAAATGACCCGCATAGGAAATTAATGGGAAATTGGCAAAAATGCGAAAATACTGAGTTTTTTTGTGTGTACAATCTACAAATCAGCAACGATCTTTTTTAAAAAGCTCAGTTTGTCCGCGAGATGGCATCCATCTCAAAAATTGCAATTTCAAAAATAGCTTTTATGAGGCCTAGGCTTGACTCAAAAATAAAATGCAGCTTTAAAATTTTTTTTTTAAAAAAATATATTTTTTTAAAATATTTTTTTCTATTATTTTCAATGGGGGAAAATTTGGTCATAATTATTGCATTAATACTAACTATACATTTTTTTATTTTTTAAATTTTCTCAAAACACCAAAAAAGAAAAGAAAAAAATATTATAAAAATCAAGTAAAAAAAATATATATATATGATTTTCTTTTTTAAATATGAATCCCGCCCTTTGGGTCAATTTTGACCCGAAGGTCCTGAGTGTGACTGTTAAACGAAGAACTCCAGAGGGTTAAGCTTCCGTTTACAATTTAAACTGATTTGTAAGTTGATGAATAAATGCTTAAATTCAATTTGTTCAATCATATAAAGCGATCGCTTCTTTTCACAAAATTTGCACTAAACCGTTCCATTCATATTGGTTAGTCAAAGTTGTAGTTGCATATGCTTCAGTGGAGGGGCCGAAAGCTCTCAGTTTTCTTTAAAAAGATCTCCATTTGTGTTCTTAAGAGAAGAGAAAGTCTTACGGGATGGGAATGACGAGAGGGTGAGGAAATAATAATAGAATTTTTATCTGTGGGTGAACTGTCCTTTGTTCAACAATGGAAGGTCTGGCATTGTTTACTCAATGCTGAAAGCAGTTTTGTGCTGCTTAATATATATTTTTTTCACAATATTAAAGTCTGCACTGTCAATTTTGATCATTTTAGCGTGTCCTTGCTGATTTTCTTTCAAAATCTAAATTACTGACCTTAAACTTTTTTGTTCACTTTGGCAAGCGGTTCCAAACTCCCCAAACAAACTTAGTTTTTCCCTGATTTTGTTTTAATGATTCAATTGCTACAGTAGTTTGTACTTCGATTTGAGCTTGAAGTATATCGGAGCATTTAGTGTTCTTGTGCTTTGAAGAATGGGCTGTCGAATCGCGCCCGACACTGCTCTCTGTGGTTGCTCATGAGGATGAGTGGATGTGGCAGATGGATGGGTCTTTGTCAGCTTGTTTTGAATGCCTGTATGTGTTGGCGTTTGCTCAGGAGTTTGTCGTGTTTATCTTAGCATGTCCATGTGTGGCTGTCAGTTTGATTAGTACACTTTGCTTTACGTGTGACAGACATTGATGGACAGATATTGTGTTTTTTAGGGACTGATGGATGAAGCTGAGAGTCAGACACCTCTATTGTTAGCCAGATGATTCTCCCTGTCTGGTGTAATATATCCTCAAACGCCTCATGGAAGGGCAGAATACAGTTTTAATGTTAGTCAAATGAAGCAGCTTCTAGGTCTCCAATGTCAATTTTTTTAAATATTTAAATTGTTTGTCGCTGTTATTGGAGTTGTCGTAAAGAATAGAGCGTCATGTAGTACTGCAGTGCTTTATCAATATGTTTATGCGTTATACTAACAAACAATAACTGACTGGGTCATCTGACCAATCACCGCCGATTAGCGTCGCGCAAAAGAGTGGTTAGGAAAAATGAGTCGTTGTACGAGTCATTTGGGAGTCGAGTGTGCAAATCAGGTCAAAATAAATGCATATTATGAGACAACAAAAGTGTTTTTTGTCATTGCATTCATGTAAAACTGTTGTTGGGGACTCCCAGAACAATATAAGGAAGATTTTAAATGCAATAATAGGTGCCCTGTAATGTTTAGACCACTTCTGTTATTGATCGCTAGCATCAGGATGTGAAGAGAGTTTCAACCAGTATAACCAAAAGTGTTTATTAAAAACGGCCTACCCTACATTTAAAGCACCACCACAAAAACAAAAAACGCTGGACTGATGATGATGTAAGATTGAAAATATTTTGTCTTTGGTATGCACTTTGTCATTTTTATGGCCTCTGAATAAACATTTTTGAAGACGTTTTCTTGAAGGACATTGTGTGCAGGCCTTTGTGCTTCTTAAATTAAACTAGAAATATTAGGGGTGTAACGATACACCCTCATCTCACGATTCGATTCGATGATTGTCCTTGCAGTGCCAATCCATGTGTGACCATGGGCCCTATTTTAATGATCTGAAATGCAAGTGTCAAAGCGCAAAGCGCAAGTAACTTTGTGGGCAGATCCCGGCGCTGTTGCTATTTTCCTGGCGGGATAAATGACTTGCGCCTGGAGCAAATCTAAAAGGGATTGGTCTGAAGTAGCTTCATTATTCATAGGTGTGGTTTGGGCGTAACAGAAATAAACCAATAAGAGCGTCATATCACATTCCCTTTAAGAGCATGATGAATGAGGTGCGCTTGTTCCATGGCGCAATTATATTTTAACGGCGCATTTATCAGGCTCGCTTCAGCATCGGTTCACATCCGAGGAGATCGATTTTCTCGTCGGGGCCGTAAAAGAAAGAGAAGGGACACTGGGGATGGAACAAACCCACCCAAATTAGCTTCGGTTTAACATGCATATAATAATTTGGGTAAATGTGTAAGCTTTATGCCTATTTTTCCCATCGTCATGGACACAACAATGATTTCCCTTATGTTTATATGTTTTTCCTTATAATAATGTATCATTTGCAAAAAGTAAAATGCATCTGTGTTGATGAGAGAATCATCTACAGGATATGCGCGTTGTTCACACTCTGTATTATGGCCAAGCATGCGTGCTTAAAATAGCATCTGAATGTACACGCAACGCGCCACTGACTTTAGACCAGGTTTTTTCTGGTCAGTGGCGCAATTGTTTTCTGGAAGTGTAAAATAGCACCAGAGATTGTTTGCGCCGAACACACGCCTCCTTTTTGCGCATTTCCTAGTTTACCGACGTGCGTCTGTGGAAGAAAAAAGCCTGCTTTGCGCGAGTGCAAAATATAGGGCCCTATAATTTCTGCGATCACGGAATAAAAAGCACACTCTTTTTACAACTAAAATAACAGTAAAGGGTAAAAAAATGAATTCCCAAAAATTAAAACGAAAAAAACGGAATTTGCAAAATTTAAAACGGAAAAAACGGAATTTGGGAAAAAATTTAATGGAATTTGGGAAAAAATAAAATGGATTTTATAGGGCCCTAAAAATAGGAATGATAAATGCGTCAGTGTATAAAGTCATTTGCGCCGGGTGCAAGATAGAGCCCCATATGTCCATTTACATTTATTCATTTAGCAGACGCTTTTATCCAAAGCGACTTCTGATTGCTATATATGTCAGAGGTCGCCTCTGGAGCAACTAGGGGTTAAGTGTCTCTGGGACACATTTGTTTCTCACAGTGGATTCAAACCTGTGTCTCTCACACCAAAGGCATGTGTCTTATCCACTTCGCCATAACAACCCCTTGAACATGTCCCCAGACATGTTCAAGAACTTGTGAGTGCAATGTTGAAAGAGTAGAGTAACCTCACACAGCAAGAACAGGCAAATCTGGAAGATGTGATGCACTATAGAACTTGTCAAACGTTTCTGTAAAATTTGTTCAGTTTATGTCTGTTGTTGATTAGTAGTATTTCTTTACCGGTTTGCTTATACTCATCTGTGTGACATAGACAGCTATAACCAGTTGTGCTTCTTCGTACACTGTAACATAAAGATGGCCTCCTCCTTCAGCTATTCTCCACCCAGCTCCTGTTTCAGGCTTTTGTCATCTATCATCTCCTGTCTGCCCTCTTTTGATACTTGACCCTGAGCTTTTCTTGAATGATTTCCAAAACTCAGCCTCCAAATCCTCATTTAGGCCTCATTTACACTGCATGGTTCAAGTGACCCAAATCTGACTTTTTCCTCTTATGTGGCAGAGATCGGATATGACCGGGGAACATGTAAGCAGGAAAAAAACGCATGGATTCCGATTTTCTCAGATCGGATTCAGGCCTTACTCATATGTTGTTAATAATAAATCGGATATGTGCATTTGTGTGTGCGTATAAGCAGACAAATCGGATATTCCCCAGTAAATGCGAGTCGTACGTCATTAAAAAAAGTGCGCAATGGAAGACCAAGGATACACACAGTCGAGTGCACATTGAATTTTGCTACATCCATTGCGGGACATTTTAAATGCAATTAAGAAAAATAACATTTGAATGATCATTTTGCCACAGTTTTTGCTTGAACATGTTACACATATCTAATCATTTCTGTAATGCATTTTCATTTTAATTTGTCACTTATAAAGCGTTTCAATATGCATATTAAAACTAGTGTATGAAATGGCAAATGTAAATTATGTAATTTCATTTTGCACCAAACGTTGCTAGAATGGTAATGTAAAATGTAAATTTAAATACAAAATGCAATGCCATTTTACATATTGCATTGTCATTTTGCATATTACATTTCAAATTGAATATTGCTACACATCATCAAAAAAATCGGATTTGGGCATCAAGAACTGCAGTGTAAATGCATGCTTAAGTTTATTAATTATATATTAATTGTTCATTTAAATGTATTCTCTGGCCACAATCCAACACTTTATATTGAAATATTTAATATATGTACATTTTCACCTTTTAAGGCATGAGTCAAACACATTTATGGCTGCATATGTGAAACATGCAGTGCCATGGATGGAAATTAGACTTAATTGGATGGATCTATGCAAATATGAAGTACCTTGATGAGTTTGTGATATAGCAAGGCCATGTTTGCTCTGACCATGACTAGAGCTCTTCTGAACTGTTAGCTGTGGACGCAGCAGATGGCTGTCACATTATTACTGATACCATATGCAAATATTAGGAAAAGTAGCCGTTTCATTACTGGCTTTGAATAACATTAGCTGCACCGAACGCAGGCAGATATGCACATGAAGTCTTACAGTAACCGGCTGCGCGGGTTGTTGTTATAGTCATAATCTTGTGGTGAAGCATTGAATAGAACATTTTCTGGCGAACTAAAGTGAACTGAAAGTGTAACTAGCCGAGGGTTCACAGTTCAAACGCTGTTCACAGGGAGGCATTGTTTCCTTAACCTAAGTAACTGCTTTTTTCAGTAGTGTGAAAGTGGCTCAGCTGTTTTCACAAGTGCAGTTTATGGAGTTGTGTTTTTAGAGTGTTATAGAGGTTGTTTAACCAAATGCTACATCATAAGTTCATATAAAAAAAATTATAAAAAATAAAATAATTTTTTGCCGTCATTTAGTTAAAAAAAATAGCAGTCATCTTTTAAAAATAATTTTTGGCAGTCATTTAGTAAAAAATTAAAATGGCAGTCATGTTTTGTGTGATTTTATTTTTATTTTATTTATTGATTTTATTCACTTATTTTCTTGGTGAATAAAATTTTTCTTATTTTCTTTTTTTTTCTTATTTTCCAAAAATGTGGAACTTTAATAAATATAAGTATATTTAAGTATATTTAGATTTATATAATTTATCAAATGTTTTCAAATAACTTTAATTGGTTAACTACTTTTTCTACATGGCTCAGTGTCAGGTTTATATTCCAGGCTGGATTTTTTTGTTGTTGTTATTGAATGTCTATGACAGTATTTTGGACTTGGTCTTGAAATCGATTCAGAGGCTGGAACAATGGAGCTCTTGTGTTGTGATGATAGAGATATAGTCATAGTCTCTAAAAAATCCCTAGCCAAGGATGGATGATGTGTAAATGTCCTTGAGGTAAATGTTCGTCTTAGGGTTGAATACATACACATTTATTTTTAATTTGTGCTAAAGGGCTTGGTTTCTCTACACAGCTGCCACACACCACTGAACACACATCTGCTGATGCACTTCCTGTTTGATTAGTGAGACACAGCTGTGTAGGTGGACGGACACATCAGGCCTATAGACAATGACCTCAGCCTAAATGTCTCTGTTATTCCAGTGGTGTTGAGTATTACTCATTATATGGATTTTTTATTCTATGGATACTTTTGATTATAATTTTTGATGTATACAAATTTAAAATTACACATAATAATAATGTATTTATATAATATTTTTGTATTATTTAAGCAGACATTTTATACTCCAACTATAAATGTTGAATTAAATAATAAAATAAATATTTTATTTAGTTAATTTATTATAATATATTTAATAATTTATTCTACCGTATTCTATTCTATTATTAGATTGCATTGTATTGTAAATATTACTATTACATATATTTGTATATATTATATATTTTTTATGATAAAAGTGTTGAGGCACTTTGTGATCACTGTATTTTTATTTTATTTTTATGAGCAAGGCTGTAATGGGGGAAACACTTGATCTTTTTCTGAGTCATACTTTTCCTCCTTTCTGTCTTCTGCTTTCTTCAGGTAGCAGAACACTAGTGGCCGAGCTTTGTTCACTGTACTTCTGCTTTGAGAGAGTGTCAACACTAAATCTTTAGATCCCTCATGGTATTAATAGCTTGCTTAAGCTGTTTAAAAGGCCTGCTTTCCGATAGCCTTAGTGTGTCATTCAAAAGTTTGCCCTTCCTTTCTGATCCTGGGTCAAGGCCACAAACATAGTCCCAGGGTCCTGTGATGAGCAGTGGCGTATAGTGTATTGACCTCAGTCAAGACCCTTCATGTCCTGTGAATTTTTACCAATGACCACAGTCAGGGCAACAATAGTGATCACTGAGTGTCCCTGAGAGCTTTGCGAACCCATTCATATCAGTGAAAACAGATTCCTAATAGACTGAATCGGTCATCAGACTCCAACAGATCTATTTTCTTCAAAATAAAAGTGTCTTCAGTTACTACAGCTACAGTGTGTTAAACCATTTTCCCATGGTGTTTTTTGAAAATGTATCCTCTTAATTGTCCATCAGACGCCAGACAGGGGTTGTTTCTCAGTTTGAGAGAGTGAAACATGAAAAGTTGTTTTTGTTGGCATTGGAACAGACACGAGGTGTTTGATGTTTTAAAAAAAGTGTCTGTTGAATTGCTTTTAAAGGGATAGTTCATCGCAAAAAAAAAATAAAATAAAAAATATATATATATATAAATATATATAAATATATATATATATATATATATATATTTATATATATATATATATATATATATATATATATATATATATATATATATATATATATATATATATATATATATATATATATATAATGAATTAAAAATGAATTGTTCATGCTTCTTTTTTTGTTACATTGAGATTACCTTTGTGGTCATCTAATGCTAACTTAAAGTTAAATTGTCTTTAAAAAATAATCATAATAACAACACTGGTGATTGTAATCATTAGCAAATCTTTAAAGGTGGAATACCTAAGATTTTTGCATTAAAATATCCCAAAATCACAAGGCCAGTGTTATATTTTTAGTTAAGATGATAACTTACAATATTCCAAATGTTTCAAACAATGTTTAAATCGCGAGAAAATTGAGATTTTAACCAAGGAAACGGGGCGTGTGAGCAGGGGTGAGCTGGGAGTCGCCAGTCAATCGCGTCATATCCGCGTTACCTCGGTTTCCGCTCGTACTACGTGTAGTCCTGGACAAATGCGGAAGTTGTAGTTGTGCGTTAGCGTCTATCAAGCAACAAACGTCAGCTTGTTTCGCGCATTTGTTATGGAATGGAGCACAATTATTCTTTTCAATTATTCTTGTAATGTGAACTGTTGGCTGTAAGGGGGTCGCACATCGGACGAGAAGAGCCGCGCCACGTCTAGGACAACTCCAGTATCGCACACCGGACACGCACTTTCTCATCAGTGTATGGTCAGCAATATTGTTATGTTTAATGACATGAAAGGAAGATAATGTCTGTTCTATGTTATGATTGTACTGTACAATTAAATACAATCGGTGCTGAGTCTGCTGTCTGAAAACTTTACCTCAGAGCATCCGTTAACTGAATGAATTGAGAATATCACCTGAAAAATCTAATAACATCAGCAATTGTCATTCAAGCAGCTGATTTCTGTAAATAAATGCAAAACTAAATGCATATTGCAGCATAGGGCGAAGTCAGGATCCATTAGCAACGATTTGACTTCAAACCCTCTCCACCAGCTTCGTCCAGTGACTCGTACAGTAACATCTCTGATAACTAATTTACTTTTAAACCTGACTTTTCTTGCATCTATTTCAGTTTAATGAAAAACAAAAATGTCATTAAATGCAACATTTATAGAAATCGAACTTTACCTACATCCATGACAACTAATTTTCGATTCCCGTCTGACTGATTTATCCACGGTGGAGTTGAAAACAACAGTTCCCATCATTCCACGTTCCTCCACGTCGTCATCAAGCAAAGCCGTTGTTGTTGTTTTGAATGTAGCGCCCTCTAGCGGTGCGCAATCTTAGGTATTGCAGCTTTAATATTCAGTGATCCCTATTGCCTATATTCACTCGCAACATTTAAAATGGTCAATTCTTTATTTACATTTTTTTCCCCATATTAAATAGACAAAAAGTATGGCTTTTTAAAATCAGCCATTTATGTGTTATCTGCCATTTCATAAAAATAGTCTTATTGGTTGGCTATAAGCACTAATGTTAATTGGTCAAATACCATACATTTAGTGTTGCTATTGTAAAACCATGGTAAATAAAGTGATGTTACTGTAGCATCACGCTTAGAGATTACTGTTCTAATTGTGCATTTCTTTGTGTCCATAATTGTTTGATAGCCTAGTGTTTATTTTGGTGTGGGATGACTCTCTCTCTGTGGATTAGCATGCTAACTCCCTCTCATTTCTTAGTTTGACCTAGCGTTGGCCCTCAACATTATCAACCTATATTTCTCTTCCATCATTCCTTCCATTCCTTTCTCACCGTCATCCTCTGTCCCACTTTCTCCTCACATCCTCCTCTCCTAACTTTCAACCTCCAGTCCTTCAGTGTTTCTTCTCATCCCCCTCTCATTCCCTGGCTGCTAATCCCTGAGCGCTAGCGTTCAGTGTTGGCCGCATTTCTCAGTCGCTCTGCGGACATAGTGCTATTTTTACCCGTGACACTTAATCATGTCCTCTTGCGTGTCTTCCCTCCCATCCTGTTACACTTTCCGTCCTCTTACACGCTGTCAGGTAGCCTGGCTCTCAGTGTAGTGCTATCCCATTGTAACTGCTTCTCAAGGAACGTAGCCATGGTTAGCATGTAGCATCTCATTCTCAAAGTTTAAATATGTGAAAAGAAGAGCTTTCCCTACACTGAGGATGTGGGAAACACCAACTGGTTACGGTTGGCAAGGCACATAACCCGCTGGTTTAGTCATGCTGTAGTACCTCACTGCCATGGTAACCATAGTTTCTGCCAGATTACCATAGTTACAGCAGTTTTTGTTACTGCTGTGTAAACATGATTTGAGGGATCATTCATTCACTCTGCATCTGTTATTAATTCAGTTGCAACTTGTTTACATTAAATCAATTGCGACTTGTATCCTATCAATTGTATTTTACTGGACACTATGGTTGGGGTGTGTTTAATTCAAGTTGCCTTTTGGAGTTTGGCAATGTGACCCAACTAATGTGAGTCCTCCTTTGGAAAATAAATGAATTGTTCTAGTCGGCTGTGCCTGCAGTCACATGTACCCTAATTTAATTGAATAATAAAGAGTACAATTAAATGGGCCACAATGTCTCAAATTAACCTGATTATCCTTTCTAAGAATGGCTAAATACACCTTGGTGAATCATTAGTTTTGTTTCATGATTGAAAGGTCAGGTAGTCCAGTTAGTCCAGGAATTTTAACAGATTTCCATTTTCTGTATAATAGATTGCATATTACTTTTTAAATTAAAGAAGTAGTTCACCAAAAAAGGAAAATGATCCCATAATTTACTCACCATCAAGTCTTCTTTCATCCAAACACAATAGGACATCTATTAAATAATATCCTGGCTCTTCCCAGCTTTGTGATGGCATTGTACAGAGCAAGAGGTTTTGAATAGAACCAGTTTTTTTAATCTCCGAAAAGCCATCCACCCATCACGAAAGTAATCAATGCGGCTCCAGGGGGCTAATAAAT
This sequence comes from Hybognathus amarus, assembly GCA_030378365.1. NCBI lineage: Eukaryota > Metazoa > Chordata > Actinopteri > Cypriniformes > Leuciscidae > Hybognathus > Hybognathus amarus. Next base: position 50,855 of record JAQIUQ010007201.1, on the reverse strand, counting down.
GCCTTCATAAAGTAAAGCGATGCAATTTTTAAGAAAAATATCCATATTTATAATTTAATTATCTAGAATCACTGGCTTCCGACAATGGCCAGTCGTGTTCCAGTGGAAGGAACCGACGTATTAGACGTATAATTTGTGACCTGTGCTTTGTTTAGTTCTATCCTCTTTGTTTATGCATTTTTTCAATTTTCACCTTAGCTTCACTGTAAAAATGAAACCCGTAATTTTTACGGTAAAAAGCGCGGAACTTTACAGACAAAAATACGGTCAGCAGCCGGAATTGGTTTTAAAGACTTAACTTCAAATTTACAGTAATAAACTGTATTTTATTATCTGAGATAATGTTAATTTACCAACCTATTGAAGCAATGATATCTGTTTTTGTACCATTGAAATACAGTACAGTCGCATGATCAATCGAAGCTCATCACAAGTAGTCTTCCATAAAAAGGTTAAAACTAAGCAAATAAGCTGCACAGTGTCATTCACACAAACATTAAACACCATCATGGTCACACACATGAAAAAAATATAATAAACATTAATTTAACAACACTAAATGTAACATAAAACCCTATGTACATAACTGATTAGAAAAAAAACTAACAAGAAAACTACAAGGAAATAGTTATTCAAACAAAAATACATAAAATGTGAAGTGTCACGCAAAGGAGTTGTGGGTATGTCAATTTACAATTTTTCACTGTAAATTATACAATGAGTTCACTTTCAAAAACTGTAAATTTAACGGTATTTTACAGTAAAATGACATTAAATGTACCATGAGATGTGTTCTGTTAACAGTTTTGCACTGTAGCATTTCATTTTACCGTTAAAATCACGATTATTTTTTACACTAAACGCCTACGTCATGTGTCATAAGTCATATGTTGGGTCAGAGGTCGGCTTTGCTGCGAAAGTTGGTGTTACCGGTGTTACACAGTGTTTAGCCGCAGCAATGGTTACATCACTTACCCACTGTGGCACCGCCTCCCACTGGCTTTTTACAATTTTTTTATAGTAATAAAAATAATTTAGTTCAGTTAGAGAACAGTAACGACAGTTAAAAACTGAATGTGTCTGATCAATTGAGCTTGAGCCGAACGAGTAGGAGTCAGATTTCATTGAGAGAGAGGTGCTGACTGACAAGACGATGGCAGAAGATTTGGTTTCAAAGCAAATTGTAAAAGTGCCTATTTGGCAATATTTTGAATTTAAACTCAATGCTAATAGGGACCCTGCAAATGATTAGTCTTGTTTTTCATTAATAATAGTGCTGAATCCACCATTCAAGCTAGAATATATAGACGCTTTCATCAGACGCGTTGCCATGGTGATGAGCTGGCCCAAAGTTAACTTCCGTTCTGTTAGTTTATACTGTTTATTGGATAATACGGCATTGACTGTATTAGATACTATATTAAAATAGCTAGGTTTATCCGAGTATCCGGTACAGTGTTTCCCATGCATTTATTAGTGGCAGCCCAACTCATTATCAGCGCTGACCGCCACATATTGATTTCCGTGTTTTTTACAATTTAAGGAAAAGTTGTATTTGACTGCAGAGTTGCGTGTAGCGCATATTCGCAAGCTCTCTCTCTCTCTCTCTCTCTCTCTCTCTCTCTCTCTCTCTCTCTCTCTCTCTCTCTCACACAAACACATTAACAGCGGAGCAGAATGTATCATAACGCTGCACAGATCCATCCAACATCCTGTCATGTGGAGACCCGCCTTAAAAAAAGGTTAGCAAGCATGTAAGAAGCTAATAAGGAGAGATATGTTCACCTAATAAAGCCTCGTCGCGGCGCTCCGCTCGCCACAGTTTTTTAACACTGCGGTAAATCAAGACACGTCGGTAGAAAAACATCTTGTCTCCTATTTTTGTTCAACGGGTCTGGTAGTGTCACATTTCAGTTTAGCCAGGTAACATTTATTTTCTTTGACTGTCAAGAAATACCAGCTACTATGGTTATTTACTTGTTATGGATTGTCTGCGCAAGTTTGCCGGAAGTTAAGTTTGGGCCAGTTTTATGCACATGCGCAGTACCGTGTGTTTATGTTGTCACTGCTGAAAGCGTCTATAATTACTATGTTCAGACAAGTGAATGTGTGTTGTTCATATCATGTACAAGATATTTTGTCTTTGTTTATTACCATTTTCAATTTAGTCTTTTCAGAGGGCTTTCACACTTGGCTCGATTGCCTGTCCCGAACCCGAGTTCGATTGCTCCCCCTGCCCCTGATGGACTGTGTTCACATTATATATTTGTATCTGAACCGCGGTGCGCTTGCGTAATCATGTTGCTTGGTAACAGCTATGAATGAAAAGGCAGCAAAATGGGATAGAATAGCTCAATTCACATTTGTGCTTATTTTTTAACCTTTGGTTTTGTTTTCAAAGAAAAGTTGTTTAGTAATGAAAAAGTGTTTTAATAAGTCGGTTGGCAACAAATATGATTATGGCGAATGCTGACATCATTCCTGCAGTAGTGAATGCGCGCCTATATGGATTACGTAATCAGACTATTTATTTCTAATTGTTTTGTTTAAAAGTAGACATATTTTGACTGTCTATAGGCCTATTTCTGATGTCTATGAGGCAAGTATTCTATATGTTGAGTGTCGTTGATTTGTGACGCGCTCCAGTTCTTGCAGTCGAAGGCGGATAAACTTTCTACTCTCAAGTGTCTGTGCGCTTATCAGATTTACCGTGTTTTACTGGTTTTGGTGGCAATTAAATAAGAAAATATTGCATCGCGTGGTTCTGTCACATAGGTACACTTTGGATCATTTCCACGTATTTTCTATCCATCTGGGTTGGGACGCTTACACGCACGCACACACTCACGTGCGACGAGCTACGTCTCTGAAGCAGCCGCGTAAACTAGTGTTTTCCACCACAGCCAATCATTCAGCATGCTTATTGTTTCACTGACGTTGACAAGACTTAACCATTTAGGTACCGAAATTCAGGTACCGAAAAACATAGACATGTTTCGATACTCGGTAGTACCGAGGCAATTCGGTTCGGTACCTAAAAAGCACCGAACTCGGTACCCAGCCCTAATGTACATAAATTTGTTTGAAAACTCTGATTTACTGGTATGTACGCACAGTATAAAGGCTCGTACAGTGGGTGAAAATGCTTGTGTGAACTTTTCCATTAAGTGTGTGTGTTTTTTTCTGTTTTCCCTTCCAGACTGTCTGTTCAGGTTGTGTCCAATGAACAGGTACTCAGCCCAGAAACAGTTCTGGAAAGCAGCAAAACCTGGTGGAAACAGCACCACAGACACTGTGCTACTCACCAAACTACATGTGAGTTCAAAACATTACACATTTTGGTTTTGTGCGTCATGGTTTTAGGTCCACATGGTTTTATGGATCTGGGCGTTTATTTTGTTACAACAATTTTATTTGTCAAGAATTGTCACACAAATTTGAAAAACATTTCCATTTTCCATTACAACTGAACAAAATAATAATAATAATTAAAAAAATAAAAAAAAAAAAAAAAAATACATCAATAACATAGGCGAATTGTCTATATACTCTCAATGTCCATCAATTCCACAAAGGAGTCACCATCTAGACTCTTCAAAAAGTTATAAAACACTTTTCAAATGGACCAAAAGGTATCCTATCTAGGGCGTTTATGCTACTTGAGTATATAAGATATAAAATCCTGAATTAAATTGGTCTTAAATGAAGTCTATTTGATATTAAATATGATCATTACATATATTGTTGATTATATGTTGTTTATAAACTTGTCTAGAGCCTCACTTTCATTTATGTTTGTCTTTTTAATCTGCATTTTCACCTTTGTTTTTCAGCATGCTGCTGATTTAGAGAAGAAACAGAATGAATCGGAAAACCGGAAGCTGCTGGGATCGGTGATTCAGTACGGAAACGTTCTTCAGGTAGGTCAGCCAGCTGGCAGACGGGAGGCAGAGGGATCTCACTGTGCCACCGAGGACTTGGCAGGACAGAAATCCATTGTTTAGTGTCATTGAGTTTGCATTCACAATTGCTCTTCATAATTCATTTTATTATAAGACAGTGTCATGTGACCTCAGCATGCATCCTTAATTATGTTCATGTGTATAGCTAAAGGGGTTTCATTGGTATACCAGCTTTTTGTGAATAATGTTGTTTGCACTATTAATATCAGAAGTGTTCGTGTTCTCTGTTTCACAGCTGTTGCATTTGAAAAGCAATAAGTACCTTACTGTGAATAAACGACTGCCTGCTTTGCTGGAGAAGAACGCCATGCGGGTGACGCTTGACTCTGCTGGAAACGAAGGCTCATGGTTCTACATACAGCCCTTTTACAAACTCCGCTCCATAGGAGACAGTGTGAGTGGAAACATACACAGTTTAAACCTCGGCTCAGATTTTGCGCAATTGTGCTGTCCTACATCCATAGAGCCATATTTAGCATTTTAGTTTGGAAACAATTCTAGTTGGCAAATTTGCAAAGCCTTGTACTCTTAACATGCACAGAATGTCTCCCATTCAAACGTTTGGATTTTTTAAAATCTTTTTTGTAAAAGTCTTATTTGATCAAATATACAGCAAAAACTGTAGCCTAATATTGTGAAGTATTATTAAAATTTAAAATAACCATTTTCTATTGTAATACAATTTAAAATGTAATTTTTCCTTTGATGCAAAGCTGAATTTTCAGCATCATTACTCATTACTCATCATTAATCACGTTTCTTCAGAAATCATTTTAATATGCTGATTTGCTGAAATTATCCTTGATGTTGAAAAAGGTTGTGCTGCTTCATATTTTTTGTTGAGCTAGAATTGTGTCTTTATTACATGCGAGAATATAAATGAGTATTTTTTCATAGAACATAAAAAAATATAAATTTGAAAAATTTCTAACTATTTCTGAGAAAACAAATCTCTCTGTAAAATTGTAAAAATTTCTAATTTATATATTTTTTTAAATACTTTCTCTCAACTTTTTTTTTTCTCAAATATTTTTTTTTTCTCTCATGAAATGCTTTTTTGCTATCAGTGTGATAACATTTTCTCTCAAACATTTTTTTTTTCTCTCAGGTCATTTATATTCTGGCATGTAATAAAGAGACAATCCTAGCTCCATAACCATATTTTTTTTATGGATTGTTTGATTAGTAGCACACTCAAAAGAATAGCACTTATTTGTAACATTTATACATGTATTGTCCCGTTTGATCAGTTTAATGCATCCTTGCTGAATAGAATTATTACGTTTTTTTTATTTTATTTTTTTATAAAATTAAAAATTCTTAAAAATTCTTAAAAATCTTACTGACCCCAAATTAGTAAACATAATATCGTAATCTGTAAGGGGCAGTATGCAGTTTCTGCGGAGATGAGCATCGATGAGAAATACCGTCCTGCAAATTGGGCCAAATCATATAAATTCAGAACCTCTGTGAGGAATTCCTTGGTGCGAGGCAGAATTTAGAACTAAATAAATGGACCTGTGATGTCAAATGGACTGTGGTATTCATTAGGGGCTCTAAATGGGAAGGACCAGGCATAAAAATATTCTCCATTTGCTCCATTAGATGTAGTTGCATGGGGGCCATGGGGTGTCATCCGCTGCTGATCTCTGGGGGAAACAGTGTTTTTTACATTAGGTCCCAATGACTGTTATATGATGTCAAAGCTCACAGCATTGAATTCCCTTGCTAATGCCTTTACAAATGGCCTCCATGGGAGAGAGCAGAGCCCTCCCCCATAATGGAAAACCACGACAATACTTTGAAATTGAACTTAGCCTGGTCTTGTTGGATATAAATCTGTGCAAAACTGAGGCACGACAAGAGATAACCTAAATTCAGAAGAATTGGGATAGCCTTTTCTTCCCTGTTGTGACGTATATCAGAGTGAAACAGCTTATCAAATTAGAAAAAACTGTAGGACGGGACTTGATTTTGTCCATTTGGAATTGATTGGATGGTTGTGGGTTGTTATTGGTGGATGTCATGTGAGTGACAGGTTGCCCCGCCCTCACGCCTGTAAACACGTCATCAGAGAAGAGAACAGATGAGCTGCAAGAGGAAGGGGAAGTTATTTTGAATCAAAATTATGAGGGAGCTTGAATTAAAAAAATAATGATGTGCAGATTGTGCACAGATAAATCATTTATGATAAATATAAATCATAATAATAAAGTCTGCTGTATGTAATAAAACAATAAATATAATAAAATAATAAATAACTAAATATAATAAATCCTTTATAATAAATGCTCCAACTTTCCATAAAAAATATTATTATTATTATTCTCTGTAGATGCATTATTGAATTTTGTATGCGTCACTCAGACTTAAGTTGTGCAGTTTTATGGGAGTTATTTAGTTTGCCTGGTAGAAAAACACCAGAACAATAGAAAAATTTTAGGTTACACTTTATTGAAAAAGTTACTTATAGTTAGTAGTAAATAGTACTTATTTTAGCAGACGCTTTTATCCAAAGTGACTTACAACTGAGGACTAAACCAAGCGAGTCATTGTGAAGAGGAAAAAACAACGCAAGAAGTGCTCAAAATACAAAGTTCAGACATTATATATTTCATATATTTCATATATTTAACTTAATATATAGGCCTAATATATTTATTATTTAATTGAATATATAATGTGCATTAATAAACAGTCATAATAAATAATCATTATATCACATCCTTGTTTTTTTATACATTTGATCTAATTCTTATTTATTATACTTTCGATTTTTTTTGTTAATTGTACGCAGTGTGCATAGAGTCGTCTTGTTTATGCTTGTGTGTGTGTAACGGACCTATACGATTTGAATTTATTTGCTTTGTTTACTTATTTAAATTAGTTACTTACTTATTTTCCCATCTGCTCTTCTGATAGTAAATTTTCCCACAAAAATATGTGGTTTACACGACAGTCACTTTCATTTCAAGTCACATTAAAAACGCAGAGGGACACCCTGTCATTCTTAGTTTTGCACGTGCAACGACCTTGCACAATTACTTTATGAAATATCTTTTCACTGAGTTAAAATTTTTTCTCTTTTAGGTTGTGATTGGGGATAAAGTGGTTTTGAATCCTGTAAACGCAGGACAGCCTCTGCACGCCAGCAGCCATCAGCTAGTGGACAATCCTGGCTGCAATGAGGTTTGCTTTTTTTGTGCTGATGTGCATTACACCATGTAGCATGAATGTATGGAAATAAAATAACAGCTATGCAATAAGTGGTTTAAATAGAAACATACTGTCTATAAATTGGCTCTAAATTAGCTTTAGCTGCAGAAAAATGTAATTACGGTCCATGCAATGAGAACACCCTGAACCTAGTGTTAATGTGACGTCTTTAATGCTAAGATAACCCTGATTTAAGATCCACTTTCTCTGCCAGAATATCTCTGTATTGTAATTTATTGTTTTTACTAAGTGCTAATGGTCAAAAAATACCTCCGTTTATTTTAAGACTTTCTCCTCCTTCTTCTCAGGTGAACTCGGTGAACTGCAACACTAGCTGGAAGATTGTTTTATTTATGAAATGGAGTGACAACAAAGAAATCATTCTTAAAGGGGTAAACACATCAAATATAGTTCTTGGAGTTGGTGTTGAAGGATCTAGGCAGTTTTCACAACGGGATGATGCTAATTCCTTCTTTCTGTTCGCTAAGGGTGACGTGGTTCGGCTGTTTCATGCTGAGCAGGAGAAGTTTCTCACTTGCGATGAACACAGGAAGAAGCAACATGTGTTCTTACGAACCACTGGCCGTCAGTCCGCCACCTCTGCCACCAGCAGCAAAGCATTGTGGGAAGTGGAGGTGAGTTGCATGTTTTGTCATGAAACGCTAAACTACATTTTCTGAGATTTTAATGCACATCATAGATTACACTATGCGTCACCATTAATCGCAGAAGAAAATAAGTTAATTGGAAGCTTTTTTTTAAGCTTATTTCCAGGTTTCTTGGAATCTTGGATCTTCCAGGTTTAAATGAGTCTTTGGCTGAATCTGAAATCGCCCCCCAAAACCCTTATTCACAATTCCCTGTGTTAGTCCACTAATACTGTTCACTTGAAGGAATAAATGCAAATGAGGGAGTGAATTCGGACAGCCGTTGAGTGTACATCGGTTGTACACTCGTTATTGTGGTGCGTTGTGGGATTGAATGAGTGCACTCAATAACGTCCACTATCGTTTCAGACACCATTACAAATGGCGCCCTGTTTGAGGGTATAGGAGGCGATTCTGGATTCAGGCTTTGTGTCAACCTACAGTACATCGATGACTCATCGTGTCTCATTATTATTTTTATCCTATAAGAAGGCGCCTCACTTAAATATTCATGATTATGTGTTGATTTCCTATAACTGATGCATACAATATTTGAGCGATGCATTAATGGCTCAAAATGAGTGATTGTTTCTGTTTTGTAAAGTTCTCTTCCATAAATCCAGAGTCTTCAACATTAATGTGAATCATCCACACTGTGAGTGCAACTGGTCTTGTACGGCCTTGTGATATGACCAATCTGGTGACTTGTAAAAATACAAAATACAGCAAAACAAGCCTCTTAAAGATGCAACAGCCAGTTCATATATATATATATATATATATATATATATATATATATATATTTACATTATATTATATGCTATATAGTATACATGTTTTTCTAAGCTCACCCTAAATTACACAAATACATACAAATCCTGTGACAGCTATAATTTAAGGGTAGTTCACTTTGAAATAAATTTTTGGTGTGTTTTAGTTTACCTCAAGGGCATCCAAGATGTATGTGTCTTTATTTCCGCAGTATTTTCAATTTTGATATTTTTAGGTCAAACCATATAATGGAGGTCTATGGTCACCACCTCAAAGAGCATGCACAGAGAAGTCCAAATTAAACATGATTTAATGACTCATAAATGTAAGTACACGTTTGATGGCCTAAGACACGAAACGAGTGTTTTACCTCTTGTAACCACAGCCACAAAGCGCCCGCGGCCTCAGATCATTTGGACATGACGTGTGGTTACAAGAATTAGAAACAATATAAATACTGTTCGTTTTCTAACACAAACCGCTCGTTTCGTGTCTTAGGCCATCAGTGTGTACTTACATTTACGAGTCATTAAATCATGTTTAATTTGGACTTCTCTGTGCATGCTCTTTGAGGTGGTGACCATAGACCTCCATTATATGACTGACAGACAAGAACGGTTTGACCTAAAAATATCAAAATTGAAACGACAGCAGAAACAAGGACACCTACATCTGGGATGCCCTTGAGGTAAGCTAAAACACAAAAATTAATTTCAAAGTGAACTATCCCTTTAAATTATTGCTGTCACAGGATTTGTATGTATTTGTGTAATTTAGGGTAAGTTTAAAAACCTTGTATACTATATTTGTTGGTTTCATGGCCTTTTAAATGTCTCTTTAAATGCTGGTTTTGATGCATCCGAATCTCATATTTCAGGTGGTTCAGCACTGACCCGTGTCGTGGCGGCGCTGGTTACTGGAATAGTCTTTTCAGGTTTAAACACTTGGCCACAGGATCCTACCTGGCAGCAGAGGTGAGTGAGGTGTGTTCTGCTAGCTCGGGATCATCTCTCAGCTGTTCCCAGATCAGCACTAACATCTCTCTCTGGGTAGGGAACCTTACTAACTTCCTCTAGATAATCTCTGCCTGAAATCTGCAGTCTGTAAGATTTTCAACATCTCTCTGGATGTGTCTGTCATAGCCTCAAACCTCATTTGAGCTCATTTTTGCTCAATTGGACACCAAATTGGTTGGATCTTACATAGTGCAGGTTTAACCGCATCTAGGGTGCTGTTCTTTGAACATGGTTGGGTAGACAGATATGTTTAAGGATATTTGGACATAAACCTGAGATATATACTGGAATATCTAGCCTATAACAATCAAAAAGTCAAGTATTTTACTCTTTTTACATCGGCAGCACTTTTTATCTAATAAATGTACAGGATATGCAACAAAAATGACAGATTTGCATTTAAAGGGACAGTTCACCCAAAAATGAAAATTCTGTCAGTAATTACTCGCCCTCATGTTGTTCCAAACCTGTAAGACTTTCTTTCATCTTCAGAACACAATGAAGATATTTTTGATGAAATATGAGAGCTGGCTCACTTGGTAAATTTCATCTGCCGGCCTAGAAAAGTTAGTAAAGACATTTTTGCTATTACTAATTTATTTTGTTTCACTTTTAGTTTATTATCAGTAGTCATTTACTGCTTTAGCTAAACTAAACTGAAATTATATAACTGAAATAAGAGTTTTTCCATTTAAAATAACTTATAAGTGTTATTTTATTTCATCTTTATTTAAATGAGCAAAATTCTTTTTGATTGTTTATTTAATAATAATAACCCTGTTACTTAGATTTTTTCTTTAAGAATAACATCAGTTGGACCATGAATGTGCCTTATGTCAAATTTTTTAATCATGTGAACCTTGAAAGGAAAGGAAAATCTTGTTCCGAAACATATCCTGCTAACCTAGTAAACCCGTTCAAAGATCAGGACTTTCTTTATTAAGTTGTGCTTAATACATCAATTCATATCCTGATCAGTTACCTGTCAAATAGAATGATCTGAATTCTCATTTCTCAGATATTTTTGATGATTTTGATCTGTTCACAGGTTAATCCTGACTATGTGGAAGAGTCACAGGAATCACGTTCATCTGTAAGTGCTTTTATCTCTGTTAAATAGTTGTCATTCTTGTGCTGTGTGTTTGCATACGGTGGGCTGGAAGCTTAATTAAACTGTTGGCTGTTATTTCTTGCTTCAGGTGGCGGATTTTTCACCTTTTAACTTCCAGGTACTATCAGTTATTCAAAATGTTTTTAACTGGAATGGTGTCTTTTAAGCTGTATACCTTATATCTTAATGTCTAATGTCAAAATCAAAGAATGCCCGGTCCCACTCCCTGCCTCTTTAGTTCGGTTTCCCATGATCCTCTTTGCTTAGCTGTTGTGAATTGTTGGTGTGTGTGTTTTGTAACTTTGTTTGATTTTGTTGCTCATTATGTCTTTAAACTTTGGGTCTACAAGATCGAATCAACAGAATTTGTGGGCAAAATGCAGTTACAATAAGTGTTATTTTAATATTATCTATATATATTTTGATGTGTATCTATATATATATATATATATATATATATATATATATATATATATATATATATATATATATATATATATTTTTTTTTAATAATTTAATATTTTGAAATAGCTTATTTAATAAAATTGGTTTAAGTTTTAGTAATTTTGTTATGTGCTTTCGTGTTTTTTAATTGCTTTTTTGTGATATTTCAAAATAGTAATGAATTTATTTTAGTTTTAGCAATGTTAGTCCTTTTAATTTGTTTCAGTTAGTTGCCCAGGCAACTAGGCATATATATATATGTATATATTTTTATATATATATATATATATATATATATATATATATATATATATATATATATATATATATATATATATATATATATATATATATATATATATTAGTTGGTGTTCAATAATTTCTAGAATGTCTTCTTTAACCAGCCACATGGAGGCGCTATAGGCACAGGTAAACCAGTTTGAGCAGTGTGAACACAGCACCTGTAGGTGGCAGTATAACACCATGGCTTGATATATAGCATCAGTCCCTCCTGTTGCTTGTGTGCATGTACTTATTAATAAGCTCTTCACACAAATCTCAAGTTAATAATTATTTTTGTCGATACAGACCCTTAAGGTCAAGTTTATAAAATCTAAATGAGCTTCTTTGAAGGTAACTAAGAATCAACAAAGTTTCCCTTGATTATTGACTGTTAAATACTTGTTTTGCTGGAACCCTCATGTGACTTGATCAAGAGATTTCACATTCTTCTTCATGTTGTTGTAACTGTGCATGAGGGCTTTGAGAAATTTCAGGTCACATGCAGGAGTTGTAAACATGCAACGAATCAAAAGATTGTTTTGTTGGCTAATGGCATCACTTTAGAGCAGTTTTTATCTCAGTCACATGATCAATACATCAGCCAAGGTGATGTGTCTCTATGGTTACAGTGTCTCCTCTCTCCACTAGCTGGACTCGGAACATGATGCCCTGCGAGCGCGTCTGCGCACACCCAACGAGAAGGTCATGTACAGCCTCGTGTCCGTCCCTGATGGCAATGACATCTCCTCCATATTTGAAGCTGGATCCCACCACCCTCAGAGGAGGAGACTCCCTCGTACCCAGGTACACTCAGCCAAAGTCTAAAGTCAGGGTATAACCTGATACAGGTTTAAATGTTACAGTTCAAAACCATTGGATTGGCCATTGACTGATATAATGATATAAACACCCTTTTGAACCGCTTTAAAGGAGTAGTTCACTTTTAAAACAAAAACTTTTGCTGATAATTTACTCACCCCCATATGTCATCCAAGATGTCCATGTCTTTCTTTCTTCAGTCGAAAAAAATGAAGGTTTTTGATGAAAACATTCCAGGATTTTTCTCCATATAATGGACTTCAATGGGAACCAAACTGTTTAAGGTCCAAAAAAAAGTTTCAGTGCAAACTGTTCAAAGGGCTTTAAACTCGTACTTGTTCATCAAAATGAACGAATCTTTTCCGAGTCAATTCGTTCATTTCGTTCGTTGAATGAACCAAATGACACGAAAAAAGATTCGTTCATTTTGATGAACGAGTTTGAACAGGAGAGTCACGAACGCGCATCACAGAACAGAGCAAAGTGAGCATTTGAGCTTATAAAACTTAAACTTTGATATTTATTTTTCAAATGAGCGATCGTTTCGCTTGATAAGACCCTTATTCATCGTCTGAATCATTTAAAGCCCTTTGAACAGTTTGTAGTTTGCACTGAAACTGTCATTTGGACCTTGAACCGTTTGGTTCCCATTGAAGTCCATTATATGGATAAAAAGGTTTTCATCAAAAACCTTAATTTCTTTTCGACTGAAGAAGGAAAGACATGGACATCTTGGATGACATGGGGTGAGTAAATTATCAGCAAAAGCATTTTTTAAAGTGAACTACTCCTTTAAGAGATTATTCACTGAAGAAGGAAAATTCAAAAGATATGTTGAATTAAATGGGTAACAAAACAGTTTATGGGCCCCACTTACTTAAAATACTATAGAAGTCAATGGGGACCATCGACTGTTTACCAACATTCTTCAAAATATCTTCATGTTCAACACTAGAAAGAAATTCATACAGGGTTTATACAAGTTGACGGTGTGTAAATTACAGAATTTAAATTTTTGGTTGAACTATCCCTTTAAATCTACATTTTTAACCATTTTACAGACAAATGGAAATGAGCTGTTGCTTAAAGAAAATGATGGTAGTTTTAAGTCCATTATAATTACTTTTGTTGACTTTTGACTATTTTTAATGACAGTTAACATATTTTACTTCCAAATTCTCACCCTTATGCAAAAACAGTCTTCTTTTTAGTAAATAATAATGTATTATTTATATATTCGATTATATTGATTTTAATTTGATTGATTTAAATAAACACGTTTACAGTTAAAAGTGTAATGTTAAATATTACTACAGGACTAAATGTTATTAAGAATAGTTAAAACAGTAATCATTATAGTATAACAGAGAATTTGAGGGGAAATGAATTACAATAATTGAACAATGCAAAGAATAAGTGTCTTTTTCATGCAAAATGTAATGTCATTTTTAGGAGGAAGGGTGAGCTGTAAATGTTCCTGTTTCTGATGCATTCACACCATACACACTATTATACACGCTTCTGTTGCCAGAAAAAGTTATGAGTGAAATAAGATTTTAGCAATGGCAGACAGTGGCTGATTGTTCTGTTGTTTTCAGGCCTGCAGGATATTTCAATTAAGTCGTAAACAACTCTAAATGAACATAAAGAGAAGACAAACTAGTGTATCTGATGCACATGGCTATGGATATAAGTCACGGGAAAGATGTAGTTTCACACGCATTTCTCTGGTACTGAATGTCGATCTTATCTCATGATGTCTTGCATCTTTGATTTGTTTTTAACTGTAAGGTCTGTCTGCAATGAATCATGCATGACAGAACAGGAGAGATGGAAAACTGCACACATTAGATCACACACACCCATCAGACCCTTTGTCCTCTATACCACAAAACAGGAGCGTGCACGTGTCACATTGTGTGTGTGTTGCCTCATTCAGATACCTGCAGATGCTGATTTTTCTTTCTGAAAATAGCCAGGAAAGTCCCGACAGGGTGCGGAGTTAGAAACCAGGGTGACCGTGCACTTTGCCAGCATGATATCTTTCCATGTTGTTGAAACATGTAGTTAAAACAGAAGCCAGATGTTGCGTAACCGCCCACCCCCATATTCCCTTATTTATATGAGCAATCACTTGGACAGTGTTTTTATAAAGTAATCTTCCTTAATGCGCAAAAGCAGAACATAATAGGGGGAATTCTGTTTTAGGATTCAATGAGTGAATCACATGAGAACAGTATATGCATATGTGTGTGTGTGTTTATATATATATGGACATAACCTGGACATGTTCTCATATAATAGGGCTGTCAAACAATTAATTGCGATTAATCACATCTAAAATAAAAGTTTGTGGTTACATAATATATGTGGGTGCACTGTGTATAATTATGTTTTGTATATAAATACACACACATGCTTGTACATATTTAAGAAATATTTTCATGTATATACTGTATATAGATTTATATATAATTTATATTATATATAAATATAAATGATTTATATATAAATATAATTTTTTCTTAAATATACATGCATGTGTGTGTATTTATATATATATATATATATATATATATATATATATATATATATATATATATAAATATAATACACACACACACAAAATAATTATACACAATGCACCAACATATATTATGTAAACACAAACTTTTATTTTGGATGCGATTAATCGTTTGACAGCCTTACATTTAAAAAAAAAAAAAAAAAAAAATGTGTGTGTGTGTGTGTGTGTGTGTGTATGTATGAATGCATGTGTGAGTTTTATTTAAGCAATTAACATGTTTTCCATTGGGGCATTATTTTTATTATTGTTTTATTATTATTTTCATGACAATTACATTTCTTTAATTCTCAGTTAAATTCTCATTGTTTATAATTCTCATAAAATTTTATTTAAATGTATTTGTACATAATTTTTGTATTTTGTTTATTTAGAACACACACACACATACACACATGTTCTTTCATTCATTAATTTATAAATTAATTTTAATTAAATATATAAATTGATTAATATATAAATTAATTAAATGTTGTTGCATTTGCATTATATAAAAAAATAATTAATTAAGTGTTGTAAAAACAAGTTTCTTATTATGTTCTGATGATTTTGTGGTGACCTGGACCTTTTCTTGACAGGTTTCATGAGATTCACCCATCTTTTGTTTCTATTTGAATTCAGTCTGACCAATGTCGAAAAAAGCAATGTTTTAAATATCATATCAACATAAAAAAAGGTTTGGCTCCAGTGTGAACATTTTTGCTTGCAGTGTGAACATTGTCAAAGTGTGAGAGAGTAATGTGAACGGGTGCATGCTTGTGGCGATGGAGTAAAACAAGAGTGAATTAACTATCCGGCCTGACAGGTACTGAATTTCCTCGTAGGGGTGTGTGTGTTTAAACACCACACACACTAGGAACAATAGAGGCTTTGATAGCCAGTAGGTCTGTGTGTTTGTGTGTTTAACTGCTGTAGCTTCCCCGCAGGCACTGTTGGAGTCAACCGCATGAACTCAGGGCAGGTTCAGGTTTGGATTGCGCAATAGAACCACAACAACTTAAGTTTGCAAATGCACAAGCCTTAAAGCTAATTACTTCAGCTTTTCATGTCATAAGCACCTGATGCAATTCGACACAAAATAGCTGAATTAGATCTGACTTAATAGACATCATGTTCCATACGTTGTACGTGGGTCAGTGAGTTTGTGGCACAGATGTTTCTTTGACATCAACAGAGCCAGTGTCTGGCCTCAGATGGTTAAATGCTCTAATGACTGCTACAGACACAATTCGCCAATTGATGTCTTCGGTACGGCTTTTATGTATAGACTATGATGATGCCACCTACTGAATTGTAGGCTACAATGTAAGTTAGTATAGAAGAATAAAATGTCATCAGCATGCGCTACTGGTAAACAAATAGAGCAAGATGAATCGCACTTTGGCAATTGTGGTTTTTATGTGCGCTGAAATTAGAGGAGAATATGTAGTCGTGGCCAGGGAAAAGAGGTCAACTTGGCATGGCAATTTTGCAAATTCAGCTTGAAGTTTTTAGTTTTAGCGCCATTTTGCGTTGATCTACACGCTGTTTCATGTTGCTAAAACACTGACACTGTCTTTGGTCGCAAGACTGTGACAATGGCCATCTATCAGAGGTGAGCCCAAGTCATCGTTTTGCAAGTCACAAGTAAGTCTCGAGTCTTTGCACTCAAGTCCCGAGTCAAAACAGACAAGTCCAAGTCAAGTTGCAAGTCCTCGAGTTTAAGCTTCAAGTCTTAAACAAGTCATTAGTGCTTTTTGCACAAATTACTGTCTCCATGTTAATCACTATAGTAAATGAAATGTATACTAATTTATATCAGGAAGGCTTTTAAAATAAGATATAATATAATAATATATAATATCATATTTATTCAAACTTAGTGGATGTTGATTGGTTGGTTGTCTGATTGGTTGAATGTGAAGAGTCGCAATGCAGATATAAAAATAAAAAAATAAAAGTAACGGCTCATTGGGAAAATTAATCATGATTTGCTGCACATTAAGTTTAAAATATTGAGGTTAAATTATTTTGTTAACGTGACAGTAATTTTACTGAGAACATTCCTATTTCCATGGCGACTATCAAGCGTCACGTGACACTTTTGGGGCTATGTGCCTGTCATTTACAAAACGTAACGTAAATTCATCCATTTCTCCCGAAAGACATGAAGTGGGTGGCTGGTGAACAAGGAGAAGATAGTCACCTATAGGTTAAAATGTGCGTTTGTTGTGGGGGAAAAATAACATGTCTCAAAATTATATTTTAAAGGTTTATTATTTTCACTTATTTAGACATCAGTGTTTTTTTTTTTTTCAAATTATAAATGGTTCGCTAGTACTTGTGTATTTAAATGCCCGAAAAAGAAAACCTTATTTGATTGAAAACTGTCTGAACGTGTGATAATAAATGACAACTGACACGCGCTGCTGAACGCACTCTATCACGCGCTCTCTGGCTCAGTGCCAAACCTGCGAAAGCAGCGCTAATCAGCGCTAATGTGATCATGCGTCGATAATACAGTGCTATACTACAGTCAATGATTATTACAACTCTGATGATCTGTGGTTTTAGAAGGTAGGTCAAGTCTTTCCAAGTCACAGGGCTCAAGTCCGAGTCAAGTCACGAGTCATTGTTGTCAAAGTCTAAGTCGAGTCACAAGTCATCTTTGAATTGCGGGAATGAATTCACGTGACTTTCCCGCCGGAACAACCCCCTCAGCCTGACTGAGTGGCAAAACATCTGCGAAAACGCGACTAAAACGAACAATTATATCAATTTAAACTAAATATTGGACTCGAAATAGCGTTCCTTACAACTTCCTAATGACCCAGTGATTCATGGATATTGACATGCAGCCAGTAATCGTGTCACCAGACATTTATGTTTGCCTGATTTCGACGCCGGGGAAATAAAAGCAATATAGACGGTAAACATAAAGCAAATTTGCCTGTGAACACTTTATATAAATACAATATAGGTATGTTACTTATATACAATAATGTGATCACTTATATCAGTGTTAAATATAGCCTATCATCATATTGTCCAGCCCTAAAACTTTATAAAAAATTTTTTTGGTCAGTGTTTATTAAGAAACATCTAATAATGCAGAATATGCAATGATAATTATTTAATTGATGAGTTGTTAATATATATATATAACAATACAAAATATATGGGTATGGTTTTACACCTTACTTCAGCATATTGACACAAAATAATAACTGCAAATCCACCTTTCACTGACTGGAGTCCAGGTGTTTCGATCCATTTGCTCCTCTTTCTATAGTATAGCAGTCTGTAAAAATATACCTCAGATTTTTTGTCAAATCTAGTTGTACAGTCAATCGCAAAGCTCTTTCCCACTTTATATGTGTTGTGTTTGTTTTTTGCGGCATTCATGCTGAAAACATATACAGCCGCTCAGTCTTTTTGCCACTCACTGTGAGGAACTGCAGACACATGACCGGACGGCGACGTCACGCGCATTCCCTCTATATGTCAAGTCGAATCGCAAGTCATCAAATTTGGGACTCGAGTCCAAGTCAAGTCCGAGTCATACGACTCGAGTCCACAACCCTGCCGTCTATTAACCTCTCTCACTGTACGACGTATGGCCACGACCATAGAAATCGCCACGATTGGTCATCTTTCATCTGGGACCGCCCAAAATTGTACAGTGTGTAATCGGGCATTAAATGTAGGAATGAACACCACATGAGTTTAGGGGAGGTCACAGTGACTTGAAGGGTTTCCCAAATAAATGTCCTGAACCTAACCTAGTGACTTTTAAAGATGTTCACATGACTTGAACAAGGGTAGGAGCTTAATTTGACCATGTGAGCAGAAGTGTATCATAATACAGTATGTGTGTTCTCTGATAATTTTTTTCAAGTAAGCAGATCATATATTTTGATGTCTGTGTATTATTGTTATCAAGTGTTTTACCAATTGTTTCGTCCCCAGGAACTCGTATGTGAGACTGAGGCACTTGTGCACCAATACATGGGTCCACAGCACCAACAACCCCATTGACAAAGAGGAGGAGAAGCCAGTTATGTTACGGGTGGGTGTTGAACAAATGATCCGTTTGTCTAACAGATAAAATTATTTTATACGCCACAGTGAAACTTTTTTATAAAGTACGTAAAATTGGAAATGTATACAAGGTTTAACAAATTATTTTAATAGATGTCGTCTTCAACTTAATGTTGCTAATAATAATAATATATATTATTATATTTTTCATGTATAATAAATGTTATTTGAAATATAATTAAAATGCCATAGTGAAATATTTTGATAGTCTGTATTACAAATTATTTTAATAGCTGTCATCTTTAACTTAATGTTTCTAATAATAATGATGATAATAATAAATATTAATTAAATATAATAAAATATCATAGTGAAATGTTTTAGTAGTCTATGTAGAATGTAAAACAAGTATGTAAGAATGTACAAAAAAGTTGATTGTCTTCAACTTAATGTTATTAACTATTAATTATTATTATTATTTATAATAACAAGAAATATTCTCTAAAATGTTTTAAATATAATTAATATGTTATGGTGAAATATTTTAATAATATCTAGGTGATACAGGAAGTGGTTTCTACACAGTGCTTCCGTAATGCAATTTGATTTGAGTTTCGGACGTATGGAAAAAAGTTATTAAGTTATTCTATTAATTCTAAAAATTAATGTATCATGCAAGCAGAGACAGTTTTGTGAGTTAAATGGAACCCCACTGAATGAATTGAAGGGACATATTTTCATTTCGCAAAATAGTTTTTCTTTACCGTAAGCGAGTTTTTGAACCACTAAATGAATGAGTGTGTGTCACTCAAACCAGCAACAGATAAAGGAGCAAGCAATTATCTGAATCAGACCGTTCTTTGCTGTTTGGTGATCAGTATCATCTCTGATGGGTCAGAGATGAATATATGTATGTTTTATACATAATATATAATATATGTATGTTTCCAAACAATGCTGTATGGACCATTTGCTTTAAATATGCTCTAAAATTTGAGTCAGGAATATATGGAATTTTGGAATGAAAATGTGTTGAACTGCATTATAATAGATGTCATTATCAACATAACATTGCTCATGGTATCTAGTTGCACTCAATTAAAAAAATATTTGTTTTCCCTTTCAGATTGGCACATCTCCTGTCAAAGAAGATAAAGAGGCCTTCGCTATTGTGCCAGTCCCTCCAGCTGAGGTGAGGGACCTAGACTTTGCCAACGATGCCAGTAAAGTGTTGGCATCCAGTCGCTGGCAAGCTGGAGAAGGGCACGATCACCCAGAATGAAAGAAGGTACAACCCCTGACACTTTCTGGAATAGCAATGTGCTTGGGAAGAGCTTTAGTGACTCCTGACTGAATGCTTTGCTGTGACCTCGGTTAACACTTCATGTTGTTTCAATGTAGCAATTGATTACCGTGTATAAGCATATACAACATTTTTAACAGATGTTGTCCTTGAATAAGAGTTTAACCTGACATTTATAATTACCACTCTGCATTCTGTAGGTTTGTCACTAAGCTTCTAGAGGACCTTGTGTTTTTTGTGGTGGACATTCCCAACAATGGCCAGGATGTGTTGGAGATCATGGTCAATAAACCCAACCGTGAACGGCAGAAACTCATGAGAGAACAGAATATCTTGAAACAAGTAGGATTTTCTTCAATACCTCAGTTTTTAGGTTTAGAAAAACATTAGAGGGTTTTTTTTTTAACTAAATATCCCACAGAAACTGGTTATGGTGGATTTTGGAACATCTGCAATCATCTTGATTTAAATGTTAAGGCTCAAAAACGTAAACCTCTTAAAGGGATAGTTCACTTTGAAATACATTTTTGTTATGTTTTAGCTTACCCCAAGATGTAGTTGTCTTTGTTTCCGCAGTATTTTCAATTTTTATATTTTTAGGTCAAACCGTTTATGTCTGTCAGTCATATAATGCAGGTCTATGGTCACCACCTCAAAGAGCATGCACAGAAGAATTAAACATGATTTAATGACTCATAAATGTAAGTACACGTTGATGGAAGACGATTTCAATATATCAACAGACAACGTTAAATTTTTTTGCAACCGTGTGAGAGATCACTTCCGGCGCTTTCCGGTTTTGCGCAGTCGAAGCTCCCATGGCTGTGATTACAAGTGGTAAAAACGATATAAATACTGTTCGTTTTCTCACACAAACTGCTCGTTTCGTGTCTTAGGCCATCAATGTGTACTTACATTTACAAGTCATTAAATCATGTTTAATTTGGACTTCTCTGTGCATGCTCTTTGAGGTGGTGACCATAGACCTCCATTATATGACTGACAGACAAGAACGGTTTGACCTAAAAATATCAAAATTGAAAATATTGCAGAAACAAAGACTCCTACATCTTGCATGCCCTTGAGGTAAGCTAATACATATCAAAAATTAATTTCAAAGTGAACTATCCCTCTAACATTGTGTTCAGATTGGTTGTTTCCGGAGACTGTATTTAGATGCTATCAGAAGTAGTATTCATTCCAGTCTCCATTCTCCCTCCATCTATAGATCTTCAAGCTTCTCCAGGCCCCGTTCACAGACAGTGGTGATGGTCCCATGTTGCGTCTGGAGGAGCTGGGTGACCAGAGACATGCCCCCTTCAGGCACATCTGCAGACTGTGCTACCGAGTGCTGCGACATTCACAGCAGGACTACAGGAAGAACCAGGTGGGTCTGCCAGTGCCCATAGATATACAATAAAAAGTTGACATCATTAAGAGTAAAAGTTTGCTAAGAAATATTTCCTTCTAAAGCAAGACTGTATTTGGCTGGTAAGTGTCCATAGCATGGCCTTGGATGGCAACATGCCCAGTGCACTATGTAGTGTTGAAGATGTTCTACCTGTTTGGCAAAAAAGAAAGACAAAAGCGCTATTTTTTTAAACTTTTTACTCGAAAGCCCATTTTGCCAGAAGTGAAGCGTGCCTTGAATTCGGCTTGCCTTCTTTTTGAATTGATTAGATATATTCAAGAACTTCAAGATGTTATCTGTTCCTGCAGGCATGATTGTGACTTCCTGTGGTTTACACCTCTCTAATGAATGCTTTTTAAGCTCTTGAAACATTTCTAGAAACTATATGTAATGCCACCTTACCTTAAACTTTTAAATTAAACTTAATGTTTTAGATTTCTGTAATATATCATTTTCAGTGGTAATGCAATAACCAATGCGATTAATTAAAAATATTTAATGCATTTAGTTTTATTTAACATTGTTTATTTATTCTGTTTGGCAGCGGAAGTTCCCATGTTCACCCACAAATTCACTCTCAAAAGATAAGAAGAAGAAAAAAAAAGTCCTTTGCTGTATTTCTCAAATATATCCAGATTTTTTACTTTAGAAAGTGATTGAATGCATTGACTGGACATTGTTAACCTCAAAAAATAATTGACAGCAGTGATATTTTAGAATCATTGAGATAAAATAGCTTTTGTGTTAATATTTTGAATTGGATTTAACTTTTTTATTACATTTTAGTTAAAGTTTTAGTAATTGTTTTTGTTAGTTTTTTTTTTAATGCAATTTTAGTTTAGTTTATTTAATATTAAATATTTTTGATTTCATTTAGAGGTTTTTTTTCCCCAAGTAAGGAGTTTTATGATTCTATTTTCAGTTAATAAATTACCTCTTATTGACAGCTCAAATATTTTGTCATTTAGCTGACACTTTTAATCAAAGCAAACAGTACATGTGCCCAAAAACAATACTTGTGTGGCTTTGACCTATAGACTATATTGTCCTCTCAAAGTTTTTATGGATTCATCATTCATCTCTCATCCTCATGTGAATTTCTATTGAAAGTAAAAGCGACTCCAATAGAGAATGGGTGACCAGTCTGGTTTATAGTGTATGAAAGAACAGAATGAGTCACTTTGTCCCCTTGTGCCCTCTGTCTAGGAATACATCGCCAAGCAGTTCCGCTTCATGCAGAAACAGACTCGGCTACGACGTGTTGGCTGAGGATACGAGAATCGGCCCTCCTCCACAACAACCGCAAACTCTTGGAGAAGCACATCACGGCTGCAGAAATTGACACATTTGTCAGCCTTGTGAGGAAAAATCGTGAACCAAGGTGGGAGAGAGTGTGTGCTGGAAATACAAAATGCTTTTCTGTCTAAAGTTTGAGAGCAGCACTCTTTTGTTCTAATATATCAAATAAGTAACCAGATAGATAGAAGTCTGGAATGTTTCAGTGCGCAATACTGTATTTCTATGGTCCACTATAAGAGTCATTTAACTCTCATTCAGTATTAGTAGATGGTCTACTAACACTTTATTGTGATGCTCTCCCAACATACATTTGACTCTCTGTAAGTAACTTTGCAAGGGTGTCAACTTAACCCTAACCTAACAGTCTACTACAGTCTATTAATGCTCTAATGAAAGTTTGTTGATATGTAGTTGCAATTGTAGTTGTGCTTGTTATGTTTAGGTTTCTGGACTACCTGTCCGATCTGTGTGTGTCCATGAACAAGTCCATCCCAGTAACTCAGGAGCTGATCTGCAACGCAGTGCTGAACCCCGCCAATGCTGACATCCTTATAGAGACCAAGTGAGACTTTTTTTGAAAACTATGAACCAAGTAAAAGACAATGTAACCAAGACGCATTTAATACAGGTTCACATGCACTTGCAATATTGCTATGTGTAGCGAATTATTTAGTTATTATCTTTACATAAAATAATGGGTAACACTTTACAGTAAGGGTACATGAATTATCATGAATTCATGTATAAATTAATGCATGAATTATGCATTCATTCATGCATTAATATCTCATGAATCATCAGGAACTAACACAAGTTCAATATTTTTCATTCATGACTTCATGAATGAACAACACCTTAATTAAAACATTAACTAAGATGAGCACATCATCATGAATTATGATTTATTACGCATGATCATGATGTTTTCTTTGTTCTTTGTCTAGGTCACTGACCTAGTCACCACTTTAGTTGAGGGGCCACACACATGATGAAGTCATTAATAGATTAATGCTTAGTTAATGATGACTACTGTATTGGACAAACACCAAAATAGACCAATCACAGCTCATAGCACACAAATTCTGTTAATCAAATACAGAAGTCATCATTAACTAAGCATTATCTATCAATGACTTCATTATGTGTGTGGCCCCTCAACTAAAGTGGTGACTAGGTCAATTGAAACACTGATGAACTATGTGCTATTAATGGTGGCAAAACTGAACAAAGAAAACATCAGTGATCATGTGTAATAAATCATAATTCATGATGATGTGCTCATCTTAATTAATGGTTTTAATTAAGGTGTTGTTCATTCATGAAGTCATGAATGAAAAACGTTTGAACTTGTATTAGTTTGTGATGTTTCATGATATATTAATGCATGAATGAATGCATAATTCATGCATTCATTTATACATGAATTCATGATAATTCATGTACCCCTTATGTTCACCAATGCTGCATTTATTTGATCATATTTACAAATATATCTTAAGTGTTATTAATTCCTGTGATGCAAAGCTGAATTTTCAGCATCATATTTCTAACATGCAGTCAAATATGACAAACCTAGCCAGTTTGGATATTTCATGTGTTCCTGCTCAAGCACACCTGGTGCAACTTAATGAAGCCCTTAGTTTTGGCAGAGGTCTTTTTATAAGCCTTTATACTCAACGTGTCCGCATGAGCATGGCAAAAATGACCTGTTGGGTGCACAAGACCTAATTTTGCTTGGCTGTGTGCACGTTTTTTTTTGTAACAGCGCGTGCCACCACATCCGGAGGATGAACGACTTCAAGCTGAATCTGTCCGAGCTTGTTTATCTCGTTCAATCAGAGCGTAAAAATACAGGAAATTTTACGGGAAAATTCTAATACATGAAGGCAGCGGGAAAAGATATATATATATATATATATATATACATATATACATAGCTGTCAGACTCTCCCGTTTAGTCTGGGTTTAGAACGTCATTAAAACTAAACGTCATTGAAAAGAGGTATTTAGCTCTTTTCCGCGTCTCTGCCCGTATCAGTATTTTCCTGTACAATTTCCTGTATCTTTACGGGAAAATGGTGATACGGGAGACGCGGGAAAGGAGCTAAAATACCCTCTTTTCAATGGCGTTTAGTTTTTAATGCCGTTCTAAACCCGAATAAGCGGGAGAGGTTGAGCACTATGATATATATATATGTATATATGTATATATGTGTGTGTGTGTGTGTGTGTGTGTGTGTGTGTGTGTATATATATACATATATATATATATATATATATATATATATATATATATATATATATATATATATATGTATATATATATATATATATATATATATATATGTATATATATATGTAGCTTATGATATATATATATTAGCTATGATACTATATATATGTATATATATATATATATATATATATATTGTGTGTGTGTATATATATATATGTGTGTGTGTGTGTGTGTGTGTGTGTGTGTGTATATATATATATATATGTGTGTGTGTGTGTGTGTGTGTATATATATGGAGGAGAGAAAATACGACCCTGAAGTTTTTTAATGTTATTTATTTAGTTACGAGATCACGGGTCATACTTAATAAGTACTAAGCGATTCTTTTTGAAAATTCTGCACAGGATAATTCGATTTGCAAGTGACCTACTTTAAATCAATTAAATGCAGTGATGAACATTATTTGTGTTTTTCTGTATGGCTAAGGACATGTAATAGGTTCCACATGATAAAAAATATGTTTCCAAGAAAAAAAAAAACATCATGAAAATGTTGTAAATGTGACACTTTGTACATGTTCCAAAGTATTCGTACCTTTTTGACATCCTAGGTCATAATTAAGAGTTGTTTGTTGCTAGCTCCATTTAAAAGTCTTTATTTCTCTCCTCAGGCTGGTGCTGTCTGGTTTGAGGTCGAGTCTAGAGAGGGTCCCGTGGAGACAGAGGAGGATGAGGAGGAGGTTTGGTTGTTTTGGAAGGACAGCGGGAAGGAGATCAGGAGTAAGAGCGTCAGGGGAGCTGGCACAGGATGCCAAAGAAGGACAGAAAGAGGACCTGGAGGTCATTAGCTACTACAGGTTAGCCAAGAGGAAATAAACTAAGGGTCAATGTTAATCAGGACAAAACCCCAAATCTAAAAAAGTACAAAAAAATGGTATAAACCCAAATCAAAACATCAGTTCTCTCAGTAACATGCTCTCCTGGTTCATTTCTTCCTCAGATACCAGCTGAACCTGTTTGCACCGGATGTGTTTGGTACCGCCCAGTACTTGGCCATTGAGAAGATATCAGGCCAGCTGGATGTGGACCTGATCCTGCGCTGCATGTCGGATGAAGACCTGCCCTATGACCTTCGTGCCTCCTTCTGCCGACTGATGCTTCACATGCACGTGGACCGTGACCCGCAGGAACAGGTCATGCCTGTCAAATATGCCAGGCTGTGGTCGAGATCCCGTCTAAAATCGCTATCGATGAGTATGTTGTACTTCCAATATTAGGTTTCTGTTATTGTTTTTTGTCTCAGTCAGACAAAAGGTGTTTATAATGTTGTCTTTTTGTTTTAGTTATGATAATGATGGAACCAGTAGAGACGAGATAAAGGAACGCTTTGCACTCACGATGGATTTTGTGGAGAACTACCTCAGAGATGTGGTCTGTCAAAACATTCCTTTCTCTGATAAAGAGAAAAACAAACTCACTTTTGAGGTAAGCAACATTTTGCAAGCGTGAGAAATGTGGATTGTTTTGTATGTGGCTAACACTTTTTTTTTTCTTACTAAGGTTGTGAATTTAGCAAGAAACCTCATTTACTTTGGCTTTTACAACTTCAGCGACTTGTTGCGTTTGACCAAGATCCTGTTGTCCATTTTGGACTGTGTTCACCTCAGCACCATCTATCCCATCAACAAAATGGAAAAAGGAGATGAGTCCAAAAGTAAACCTCGATTTAGGATCTGGTTCTCATATTATACCAGTAAGCTCAACATCCTTTGGTTTAATCACTTTGCTGGTTATGTTTTTCTCAGGTAGCAATGTTATGAAATCCATCCATGGCGTTGGGGAGCTGATGACCCAGGTGGTCCTAAGAGGGGGTGGATTCTTACCCACAACCCCCACAACACCCCCAGATGGTGATGTGGTTAAGACCCAGACAGAACCAGAGAAAGAAGACATCCTGGTGATGGACACCAAACTAAAGGTCATAGAGATCCTACAGGTAATTAAAAACAAATCATTAAAAGGATTATATGTAGAATTCAGAAACCCTTGTTGTTAGCGACACCTCTGGCCGTTAAGTGAACTGCAGCTGGCAATTTATTGCTCATATGTAACGTACATGATTTAAGGCCTGGAAATATTTATTTTTTTTGCTCAGAAGTAAAAATTTAGAAAAACCTTTGCCGCAATATATTGTTAACAAACATCCAGGCGCCATCCACGCCAGTGGCGTTGGCAGAAATTGTATTTTGGGTGGGCCAGTGAAAATGTGAGTGGGCCTATAGTTTTTCAAAGAAAAAAAAACCTAAATAACAATTAACCTTAGAATGTAGGAACATAAACAAACTCAATAAAGCCTTCAGCTAACCCCGCTGGACCTCTAGGTTGAAAAACTGTCAATGCAAGTGAATGAGAGAAAATAATTATTTTCTAATCCTGTTTGAATTTTGCAATGAATGTAACATATGTTGTCTGTGAATTTTTTATATTATATTTTTTATATTTTACCAGCTCTATAGTTACTTCAAGAAATATTAGAGAACAAATCTGCTTAAAATACAGAACCTTGTGTTTTTTTTTTTGTTTTTTTTTCAGTTTATTCCTGAATGTACGACTGGACTACAGGATCTCCTGCTTGTTATGCATCTTCAAACGAGAGTTTGACGAGAGCAACATGCAACGGATGCAATGCCGGCTGCAAATGCAGACGGGCCCAACAGTATCCCAGGTACACAGTATTCCCTGAATCACTATCACCTGTGAGTAACTCTAAAGATTATCAGAGTGTTTCTGTTTGTTTCACAGCTCTGGACTTTGAGAACATCGAAGAGCAAGCAGAAGGAATCTTTGGTGGAAGGTAAGGATTCATTTCTTGAAATGAAAAGCTGCAAAAGTCTTCGCAAGTGTACTGAAACTATATTTCTGAACTCAGCGAGAGAGAACACGCCGCTGGATCTTGATGATCATGGTGGCAGGACATTTTTGAGGGTTCTGCTGCACCTCACCATGCATGACTATCCACCGCTTGTGTCTGGAGCGCTACATCTGCTCTTCAGGCACTTCAGTCAGAGACAAGAAGTGCTCATGGCTTTCAAACAGGTATTTAACACACAAAGATGCAAGTTAAAGAAGTAGTTCACTTTTAAAAAACTTTTGCTGATAATTTACTCACCCCCATTTCATCCAAGATGTCCATGTCTTTCTTTCTTCAGTCGAAAAGAAATTAAGGTTTTTGATGAAAACATTCCAGGATTTTCTCCATATAATGGACTTCAATGGGAACCAAGCGGTTCAAGGTCCAAATGAGAGTTTCAGTGCAGCTTCAAAGGGCTTTAAACGACACCAGACGATGAATAAGGGTCTTATCTAGGACTCATGACTTGAAGAAAGATTTTTTCATTTTGATGAACAAGTTTGAACAGGAGAGTCACGAACACTCATCACAGAACAGAGCAAGGCGAGCATTTGTGCTTATAAAACTTAAACTTTGTTATTTATTTTTTAAATGGCCGACTCTTTTCTCTAGATAAGACCCTTATTCATCGTCTGGAATCGTTTAAAGCCCTTTGAAGCTGCACTGAAACTCTCATTTGTCAGTCAGGATGTAAGTCCATTATATGGAGAAAATCCTGGAATGTTTTCATCAAAAACCTTAATTTCTTTTCGACTGAAGAAGAAGAAGACATGGACATATTGGATGACATGAGGGTGAGTAAATTATCAGCAAAAGTTTTTAAAAGTGAACTACTCCTTTAATAGTTTTGTTAGTCATGTTTGGCATGCAACTTCATGCAGTGCTTCTTTTTCCCTGTAGGTTCAGCTTCTAGTGACCAGTCAGGATGTCAGACAACTACAAGCAGATCAAATCAGACCTCGACCAGCTGCGATCCAATGTGGAGAAGTCTGAGCTCTAGATTGTACAAGCGACAGGGTGAGGATGGCATGGATGCAGGGACGGACTCCCAGCAGAGTCTGACCACAAAAAGAAGGTGGTAACATTTATTATTTAAAGCTGAGGCCGTCTTCTTTACAAATTGACCCTTGAAAAGGATGAAATATTCACACTTGCTTCATTTAGCCTTTGTATGTTTTCTTCTCTTTATGCAGAAGGACTCTGGTTCGGACAAAAAAAAGTCAGACGGAAGTGAGCAGTGACAATTACAAGGACGTGAAGGAGGTAAAGTGTTGTTCACGTGCTCAGGCACTGATAGCTTTACAGTAAGCCAAGCACCATAAACACTGGCAAAGCTAATTATGTAGCCTCCTTAACTGAAGTAGATCCAATTAACCAGTGCTGGAGGAATAAGCACCACATGTAACAGCTTTTGCAGTTTGAGTTGTTTTGACTTAAAAAAGCTCATCATCTGTCTCTCTCTAGATCCTCCTGCGTCTTAGCAAGCTGTGTGTTCAGGAAGACCGTCTGGGAAGAAGAATAAGAAACAGCAGCAGAGGCTGTTGAGGAACAGTGGGCGCTCATTCAGTGGTGCTCGAGCTGCTGCAGATCCCTTTATAGAGAAGGTGCAGTATATGAGTGTGTTCTAGTGCACTCAAGTCCAATGATGACATTTGGTTCTGTTAAAGAAGTAGTTTACTTTTCAAAAATCTTTTGCTGATAATTTACTCACTCATGTCATCCAAGATGTCCATGTCTATCTTTCTTCAGTCAAAAGAAATTAAGGTTTTTAATGAAAACATTCCAGAATTTTCTCCATATAATGGACTTCAATGGGAACCAAACGGTTCAAGGTCCAAAGACACTTTCAGTAGAAACTGTTCAAAGGGCTTTAAGACGAATCCAGACGATGAATAAGTGTCTTATCAGAGCGAAACGATCGACTCATTTAATAAATAAATAAAAAAGTTAGAGTTTTATAAGCTCAAATGCTCACCTTGCTCTGTTCTGTGATGAGCGTTCGTGACTCTCCTGTTCAAAACTCGTTCATGAAAATGAACGAATCTTTTTATGAGTCTATTCGATCGTTGAATGAACCAGATCTGACTCGGAAAAGATTTGTTCATTTTGATGAACGAGTTCGAACAGGAGAGTCACAACCATGCGTCACAGAACAGAGGATGCTTCTTAAGGGATTGAAACTTGCCCAGCCCCGAAAAGTTATTAAAGACATCGTTAAAATACTCCAAGTGACTTCAGTGGCTCAATCTTAAGTTTATCAAGTGACGAGAATAATTTTTGAGCACAAAAAACAAACATAAATAAAAAAAAAGGGTGTTAATAAGCAGTGATGTTCATTTTGCAGGGCGAAGACGTCCGAATGCAAGAGATCATGAAACTGGCTCACGAGTTCCTTCAGAACTTCTGCGCAGGAAACCAGCAGAACCAGGCCCTGCTCCACAAACACATCAACCTGTTCCTCAACCCTGGGGTGAGCTCTTCGTCTCAGACACACATCAGGAAGCTGTTGTGCTTCCTCACTCTGGATGAGTGTTAACTGGGGGCTGGTGAGAAGGATGGAGGTTCTCAGTTTCCATATTGCTACATCTCAAACAAATTTTAGAGCAACATGACAATGATTCATAGTTCATCATGAGTAATTATGATCATATTTGTGCTGGATTTGACTGTGACCATGTTAATTGCACTGTTGTCAGGCTCATGAAATGAAAATTTCTGACTAAACACTCATTTTTTGTGATGTTGGATATCAAACTCCTTATTGTGAATGAATGTTCTTTACATTTTGTTCACACAGTATTTTCTGTCATTTTTTAACTGCAAAATTAGTAATTAGACAGAGGTTTGTCAACTCGAATAGCAGATTTGATAAATAAATAAAACCATTACAGTGAAGTATATATTTCAAATATGAGCATTTTATGGCTTCTGTTGCCTTGGACCAGACATGATAGCCTTCATTGTCAAAGTGGGCGGCCAACACCCTGTCCATAAAAACCATGATCTTTAAAAATAGGGTGTTTCAGCACCATACACACTACTTTTGGCTCAATTCGAATGAAAGTCCTTTTTTCCTGGGGTTCTTGAACAAGCAGGGTGTCGGCTACATTGTTTGTTTTTAAATTGTTATTATATCTGATTTGATCTTCTGTAGATCCTGGAGGCCGTCACAATGCAGCACATATTCATGAACAACTTTCAGCTGTGCAGTGAGATGAACGAGGCGGGTCGTGCAACACTTCGTCCACTGCATCGAGAGCCACGGCAGGCACGTGCAGTACCTGAAGTTCCTGCAGACCATCGTCAGACGGCGGAGAACAAGTTCATCAAGAAGTGCCAGGATATTGTAATGGCCGAGGTGGGCGGCGGATGTGCTGAAATGATTTCAGTTTTGCTAATTATTCATGTGATTTGATGTTAAATCTCTCTTTTTTTCTTGCAGTTGGTGAACTCTGGGGAGGATGTCTTGGTGTTTTATAATGACCGGGCCTCTTTTCAGACTCTGGTCCAGATGATGCGTTCGGAGCGCGAACGATGGATGAAAATAGCCCGCTCATGTACCACATCCACCTGGTGGAGCTGCTGGCCGTCTGCACGGAGGGCAAAAGCGTCTACACCGAGATCAAGTGCAACTCCTTGCTGCCGTTAGATGATATTGTCCGTGTGGTCACGCACAAAGACTGCATCCCTGAGGTTGGTGCTGGATAGTTTGAATTTTGTTCCTCAATATTTTGATTGTGGTAGCATCTGTTTACCTTCCCCTAAATGGCACACAAAAACTAATCAAACCGTGAATGGTCACTTTGCATGTTGGTCAGATGGACTCTTCTTGTCTAAGTGGGTGATTATTGGCCGGAAAAAGCTGCAGTGTGTACCAGAAGTCCAAACTTTGGCTAAATAAGACAAGATTGGCACTGGCCAATGCCGTAATCAAAAGCTGATTTAACGCAAACTGGGAGATATATTAAGTTAATCTACCACATTTAATGTTGTGATTCCAGAAGTTAAAGGAGTAGTTCACTTAAAAAAAAAAAAAAACTTTTGCTGATAATTTATGTTATCCAAGATATCCATGTCATTCTTACTTCAGTCGAAAAAGAAATTAAGGTTTTTGATGAAAACATTCCAGGATTTTTCTCCATAATGGACTTCAATGGGAACCAAACTGTTCAAGGTCCAAAAGATAGTTTCAGTGCAAACTGTTCAAAGGGCTTTAAACGATTTCAGACAATGAATAAGGGTCTTATCAAGGGAAATGATCTCTCATTTAAAAAAAAAAAGTTTTATAAGCTCAAATGCTTGCTTTGCTCTGTTCTTTTCATGACTCTCCTGTTTGAACTCGTTTATTAAAATGAGCAAATCTTTTTCGATGTCATTTGGTTCATTCAATGAACAAAATAAAAGAATTGACTCTGTAAAAGAATCGTTCATTTTGATGAACAAGTTCGAACGGGAAAGTCACAAACGTGCATCACAGAACAGAGCAAGGCGAGAGCATTTGTGCTTATAAAACTTAAACTTTGTTTTTTTTTTTTTAAATGAGCGATCGATTTCACTTGATAAGACCCTTATTCATCGTCTGGAATCGTTTAAAGCCCATTGAACAGTTTGCAGTTTGCACTGAAACTCTCTTTTGGACCTTGAACCGTTGAGTTCCCATTGAAGTCCATTATATGGAGAAAAATTCTGCAATGTTTTCATCAAAGACTTTAATTTCTTTTCAACTGAAGAATGACATGAATATATTGGATGACATGGGAGTGAGTAAATTATCAGCAAAAGTTTTTTTAAAAGTGAACTACTCCTTTAAAAGAAGTTTAAACATATGATTGTGTCACACACATATTACAAACTTTCTTTTAACATTTTGTCACTGTTTGAATATTTGAATACATAAAACAAACAACAAATTAATAGTTTTTTTTACTGAATTTTATTTAATGCATAAAACAGATGTGCTTGATTCTCATAAATGTTTTAATAATGTCCCTAGAAATGGCCTTTATTAGAGGTAAAATGGGTCAAATATGAACCAGACAGTCATTTCTCAGAAAATGCATCAACCAAAAACTACTCTGGGAAGTGAAAGCATGATTTCATTAGGTACAGTTTTTTTTTATTCTAAGTAATTAATAAAATATATTTTCCAGACATGCAAACAAGGTCATATTTAAATGAACACAAATGCATACTTTTACATTTATTCATTTAGCTGATGCATTTATCCAAAGCGACTTACAACTGCTATATATGTCAGAGGTCGCGTGCCTCTGGAGCAGCTAGGGGTTAAGTGTCTTACTCAGGGACACATTTGTGTCTCACAGTGGATTCGAACCTGGGTCTCTCACACCAAAGGTATTTGTCTTATCCACTGCGCCATTACCACCCCTACATAAAAATATTAGTGATTTGTGATTGCCACTAATTTGAAAAAAAAAAACCAAACACATATTTTTTGTATACAGTATGTTTTATATTAACACTACCATTTAAAGGTTTGGAATCAGTGTCTTTTGCTCAGCCACAAATTTATTTCTCAAGTCATTCGGTGGCCCCTTTTAAAGTTTGCTAAGTTTGCTATAGTGAGCTCCGGACCCTGCTTTAAAACCACTGGCCTCAATGTTCTCATCTCTCCAGGTCAAGCAGCCTCAGAATGCGACTTGCTTTGATATAATTTCCTGCAAAATGAAGTTGCGTGTATACTCTTTGTCCTTTCTTAGGTAAAAATTGCATATATAAACTTCCTGAACCACTGCTACGTGGACACAAGAGGTGGAAATGAAGGAGATCTACACCAGCAACCACATGTGGAAGCTCTTTGAGAACTTTCTGGTCGAACATATGCAGGGTAATGGAAGCCGTTTTGGGATTTCTCAACCCCAATGAACCGTTTTGGTGTAAAGTACCAAAAAGTACCAATCACTTGCTGCTTTTAAGTAGAATAGGAGTGATTCATTATATGTGGTTTTATTTTTGTGATTGCTAAACATCTACAGTTAACCTGACTCCCTTTTGGTGCATAAAAAAGGGGTGAATCAGTGCATGATCTGACTGTGCTTACTGAAGCAAATGACTCAAGCCCACAATAATTCTGTCTATTCTTTATGGTTGTTTTTTCATCCAGGTTTGCAACAATTACGAGCGACCGCAAACATGCTGACACCACGTTCAGAAGCTACTGTGACTGAAACCGTGATGAGTATTGTGACGACATTCTTCAGCTCGCCTTTCTCCGACCAGAGCACTAGTTTACAGGTAATGACCCCCATACAACAGCATATACCCCTCATATGCTTATGTTTAGTATATGATTCTAGTTTCAGTTCAATTTTTGGCTTACCACCATTTGCATCTTATCTATAGCGGTTTGATTCTTTGAAGTAAATATACTGTTATCTTTCATAAATGGAAAATAACCCCTCCAGATAATATCTTACCCCTCTTCACCCCTTCCCTGGCTTAGGTGGCACGCCATATGTATGTGAGTATCTGTAACGCCCCGTCTCTAATCTAGCCCTAACCACTGGTGCCCTTTGTGAGACCCATAGGATTTGTAGAAATTCAGGCTCTTTCGTCACACCCGTGGGTTTCTAAAGAATCAGCCTCACCACTGGCGACTGACGCACTGGCCAGAGCTTTCCAAGAACTCTCTCATGGTCTTGCACATCACCGCACGCAGACTTCCCACATCTCCATTTTCGTAACGTGAGAACTAGGGTAGATCCTGCCTTTGCGTTTGTCTGTACTGAACCGACCAGGGATATTATTTTTAACTAAATAACATAACTAATATAACTAAAATAAAATAAATGTTAAGTGAAAAAAATTAAATATGAAAAAACAAAAACTAAATATAACTAAAACTATAACTGAAATATTTTTTTTTAAACCTGTATAGACATTTAAAAAAAAACCTGAATACAAATGTGAAAAAAAATGAAAATTGAAAAATATAAAAATAAAACCTAATTCAAAATATTTAACAACAACTATAATAGTATAGTCTTTCTTGGTTTTAACAACATGAATGAAGCCAATTCTCAAGCCAAATTGAGAATAATGTTATTTCACAAATTATCTCTGCCTACAAATGTAAAAAAAAATGACAATGTAAAATTTTTTTTAGAATAATTGAGAATAATGTTATTTTTTTTAATTGAGAATAATGCTATTTCACAAATTATCTCTGCCTACAAATGTAAAAAAAATTTTTTTTTACATATGTAAAAAAAAAATGAAAATGGAAAATATAAAAATAAAACCTAATTCAAAATATTAACAAAAACTATAATAGTTTAGTTTTTTAAAGCAGTCTTTCTTGGTTTTGAGACAACATGATGAAGCCAATTCTCCATTTGTTCAGCGATAAAATTGAGAATAATGTTATTCACAAATTATCTCTGCCTTTATGATAACATTTTGACCTATAAACAAACAGTAAAATCAACTTCTTAACTTTTCAAGAGCTTGTAACTAAAAAGTAGTCTTAGCTGTTGATTTTACAGTTTGAATGTCAAAATAGGGTCACTGATTTTAAAGTATCATAATTTTTACATTTTAGTAAATAAATATATTTTATATTTACAATTTTTGTTTTTTTACAGAATATATCATTTATTTAGACATTACTTTAATACAATGTCATATGAGTATCACAAAGTATAAGTATCAAGGTGGAAATGTGTTGATTCTCATTATTTTTTTAATATTAGATGTGATTGCCACTGATTTTAAAGTATCATAATTTTTAGATTTAGTAAATAAATATATTTTCTATTTACACTTTTTACAGAATATATCATTTATTTTGACATTACATTAATCCAATAATATACAAGTAACAAGAACTGGGGTGGAAATGTGTTAATTCTCATGAATTTTTAATAATAGATGTGATTGCTACTGATTGTAAAGTATTATAATTTTTTAGATTTAGTAAATATATATTTTATATTTACACTTTTTACAGAATATATCTTTCAGTTAGACATATCATTAATACAATAATATACAAGTTACAAGAACTGAATTTTTAATATTAGATGTGATTGCCACTGATTTTAAAGTATCATAATTTTTAGATTTAGTAAATAAATATATTTTATATTTACAATTTTTTTTTTACAGAATATATAATTTATTTTGACATTACATTAATACAATAATATACAAGTAACAAGAACTGGGGTGGAAATGTTTTCATTCTGATGAATTTTTAATATTAGATGTGATTGCCACTGATTTTAAAGTATCATCAATTTTAGATTTAGTAAATAAATATATTTTATATTTACAATTTTATTTTTATTTTTTTTACAGAATATATCATTTATTTAGACATTACTTTAATACAATAATATACAAGTATTAAGAACTAGGGTGGAAATGTGTTAATTCTCATGAATTTTTAATATTAGATGTGATTGCCACTGATTTTAAAGTACCATAATTTTTAGATTTAGTAAATTGATATATTTTATATTTACACTGTAAACTACCATCAAAACTTCTTATTTATTTTTTATTTATTTATTTGAAAGAAGCCTCTTACTGTATGCTCACCAAGGCAGTAAAAACAGGTATGTTGTGAAATATTCTGATTGTTTAAAATGCTATTTATTTCAGAATTTTTCACATCATTACAGCCACTCTTCAGTGTCACATGATCCTTCATAAATCCTTCTAACATGCTGATTTGATGCTCAAGAAAAAATTCTTATTATAATCACTATTGTGTGTTTTGTGAAAGATGCATTGCATGTTTTGATACATTTTTGAAGTTTAAAAGAGCAGCATTTATTTCAAATATGAGTCTTTTGTAACATTATAAATGTCAGGGTTAGTTTGACCAATCCAGATCCAGACAGATTTGTAGTCTGCCGTTGTAAAGTAGGAAGTACCTCCTAATACCATGTTGTGTGTTAGACCCTAAACCCCATTCAATCTTTTCTGGAAGTGTTGCTTCATGACAGGGTCCATCTCTAATCTCTTCCATCTCTCTTTGTTATGGCAGGCCTCCATTTTAGGCAAAATAACTGAGGTACCACTTTGTAATGACTTCACAGTGGTTGCAAATGGAATGTGGTGACGTAGTTTTGGTTAGTCTCTCAGTCTAGTAGGTCTTTTTGAGTGGAAACTAGATCACACTGTCATGTTTTTTTTTTTGTTTTAAATTCACGATTAACCCCTCGGGTATACTAAACTTGTCTAGAAAGTGTTTATACCAGTCTCAGCAAATGTACCGTGGTAAACTTGTCATCCTTCCTCTTAGCTTTACACATTTTCATGAGAGTGGTGATGGGTTCTCACTTGTTGTGTTGGTGGTAAGACGTGTTGGTAAATAGTTTCTGTCACTAGAGGTGTTAATGCATCAGAAATTGTTAACTTTTAACCTTTATCTACAGTTAAAAAAATTAGAAATATGCCCAGATGACTGCGTTTTAGTTTTTCGTAGATTGTCTTAAAAAAATATGCAATAATATATAAATGGTACAATGCAAGTTAAGATCTGATCGATAGCATCTGTAACATGCTGAGGATAACCACAGAAGCCAGTCCCTCAGTGTGTTCGCATGTGCACTAATGCTGCTAACTAAGCCACTCACTAACTTTGTCTTTGTGAAATTGTATACATTTTTTCCAACTCGTTTTGACAGTAAACCAACAGCAGGCACTTTTTACAGTTCCTCCTGGCCCAAACAATGAGCATTTGCTGCGTTCACAGCATTTCATAACCGTAATTACAAGTTGACAATGTGACGTTCTACCCAGAGCGGTTCACATACTGTACTTGGGCCCCATTTACACGATGGAGAAACGCAGATATTTCTCTGTTTTGCCCTCTCATTTACACGAAAACGTAGTTTCTATCGCTGAAAACGATTATCTAAAAACTCGGGCAAAGTGGAGATTTCTGAAAACGCCAGATATTTGTTTGTCGTGTGAACTGGGAGAAACAGCGTTTTCGGTTCTGTCTTGTCGATTCTGAGGATTCTGATTGGCTTGCATGGCTTTATCCTGATCCCCTACACTGCCGCCAATAGGTTTGGCATAGTTATGATGGCACTCGATGGCGTATTTATGCGGGTTGTGAACGAATGTTATTTTTGAAAATGGAGAGGGGAAAATATTCGTTCCACCAAACCCGGCTTTGTATAAACGTGGCCTTAGACTCTTTTAAATGAACTTGCCGCAGTCAATTATTATTGTAATGTTACGTGCTTTGAGAGGTCATATAATGCCATCTCTCCTGGCACTTTAAAGACTGCTGTACGTGTTTTGAAGGAGGCGTGGCTTTGGAGACACTCTGAAGGGAGGGTGGGATCTAATGCTTTCATAGCTAGCTCGCTATTGCTAGCCTCTCTGAAATTGCCTACCCTACCTTTAAAGGAGAACTCCAGCGCAAAATGAATCTTTGGTCTAATAAAACATTAGTACCTTGTCGACCATTCTCTGAGATTTGTTTTCATGATAATCGAAATGTAAAGAGTTTTATATGTAAAACGGTTTAGCGTATATGCTAGTATATGGGGGCATATAATAAGTATAAAGAAATCGCTAGTTTATACCACTAACAAGTCTCAAAATAGCCCCACACTAACACAGTAACATAATGAGGGTCCATACATGCAAAACAAAGCATTGAGAACTTTGTAAGAGTACAGGCCGTTTAATAAGAAGATATTTTATAAAGACAGTCCACTTGTGTGTATACAGGGAGGAGAAACAGTGGCGACAAGTCGATCCCGAACGCTGACTTGGCACGTCGTTCTTCGATTTAACTTGTCGAGACTGTTTTCCAAAGATGGCTCCTGCTGTGTATACACGAAGTGGACTCTTTATAAAGTATCTTCTTATTAAACTGTACACTTGCACACTTCTCAATGCTTCGTTTTGCATGTATGGACCCTCATTATGTGACTGTGTTAGTGTGGGGCTGACAATTTTGAGCATTGTTAATGGTGTTAACTATTGATTTCTTTTTACTTTATAAATGCCCCCATATAACTGTTTTAGAGATTAAACTCTTTACATTTGATTATCACGAAAACAAATCTCAGAGAAGTTCTATTAGACCAAAGGTTCATTTTGCACCAGAGTTCTCCTTTAGTTTTTTTTTTTAATGGTAGTGGATATTTGGAAACCAGATATCAGAAATGGGTGACAGGAATTATTTAGGTAACATTTAACCAAAGGTTCAAATATATCTCAAATATACACATATTTTATGATTAATTCCTTTAAGAAAACATGAGCTTTACATTTCTGCTTTTAAAACCATCTAGAATGCCTTGATCCATTGAGTCAAAATTATCGTCCAATGCTGTCGAAAGAGCTTTTGTATTGAACCTGGAACATTGATATAAATGGACCAATTTACTGCTTTATTTCAACCTTATGAACCTAATGGTGTCTGTAGAGATGCTTTGTTCACAATAAAACCTGAACATCCATTAGAGAATTTTCCTCTCTCAAGTTCACCATTATTAATAATTTGTTATTTCTTTTCCCCAGTCATTTTACAATCTGTCTTTCTCCTTTCCCCTCGTATTGTTCTTCTCCAGACCCGACAGCCTGTGTTTGTGCAGCTCCTGCAGGGTGTTTTCAGAGTTTACCACTGTAACTGGCTGGTTCCTGCTCAGAAAGCCTCAGTGGAGAGCTGCATTAAGGTTCTGTCTGATGTGGGTGAGTATTTGCCCATGACCATTCCACTTTTCCATAACTTCACACATGGAGTGAGCCTCATTCATAGGATAACATCATTCCCATCTGTCTTTACATTCATCGTCTGTTCCGTTTCAAATAAAAAACCTGATTTTGAGCACACAATATTTTCTACATACCACAATGGCTGTGATATGAAGTGTCACTTTGCGGCGTCTTCCAAAATTCAACAAATAATAATAAATCTAAAAAGTTCAAATATACAATCAGTCTTAAGCATTCATATGCGTATGAATGGTAGTCAGTGGAACAAAAGGTGCAGTGTGACTGTCCTTTAAGGAAATGATTTCACCATTAGTTTTATTTTTAACTGTCTCATTTAGCCAAGAGCAGAGCGATCGCCATCCGGTGGATTTGGACAGCCAGGTGAACAACCTGTTTGTGAAGTCCAACAATGTGGTACAGAAGACCATCCTCAATTGGAGAATGTCGGCTCGCAACGCATCTAGAAGGGACTTCAACGGCCACGAACTTCTAAAGATTACAGGAACATCATCGAGAGGCTGCAGGTAATGCGAGAATCTCAGCCTGTTTTTGTGTTTTAAATATCGTGTCAAAATTGCTTTCACTGAGGCAACCTTAAAAATAGCATCATTTTTGCAAATCATTGTTTGGTCACACACTTGTTTGGTTGGTGAATCATGCATACAACTACCACACCTATTATATTCCAGATGCATTGCAAAATTGAATTTGAGGAGGTGGAGAAACGGGAAACTCGTTCCAGGAATTCACGTGCATTGTTATGGGGAAGTTGAGTCAGGATGAGGTGTGGGTCTTGGGAATTTAGTCTGGTTGTGATAGCGGTTGGTTTTTGGCTCTGATCCAAGACCCCAGCACATACACATATGCTACATGTATTTGGATTATTGTATGAAACAGGTGCCTTGTACAGTTTCATAAGATGATTTCTGTAGATTGCAAACATTCTATCAGGAAAATACTGTGAAAATAAAATGAATTATGAAGAAACAGATAAAAAAGCAAATAAATAAAATTATTCCTTCCAGAAAATGGACAATCATTCTAGCCAGAAACAGGATCGACAGTTTAATTCTGTAAATCTGAAAAAAAAAAGAACTTAAATTGTGAAAATGTACAGTATGTGCAGTTTATGCTGCTTTTATGCTCGAATGTTATAACTAGGTACTTAAAAAGATAATTTAAGAATTAAATTTCTGATATTTTATATGTAATTATACTACTTCATACATAATCTTTTATATTATTATTTTGTTTTTATATTCACTTTTCCCTTTATTATTTAAATTATTATTAAATGATTCAAAATAAGCTGACTTATAAGTGCATTTTTTTTATTTATGTAATGGTTTATTTTTATTGTATAGTATTTAAAAAAATATGTCGTTTTTTTATATATACAATTTAAATATGTATGTATAAATACAGTTTAATAATGTTGATAAACTTAATGCATACCTGTAGCCTGAAGACAGTACTTCAATTTTTTTTAATAACATGCTAAATATGTTAACTTAAACGAAAATGATTTTTTTTTCAATTATATTTGGAAATAAATCAAAAAGTAATATTGTGCAAAATATTTGATTATACAGCAGTAATTTGGAAGTTCATTGGTAAGGAAAGGCCTAAAACAACTTCCTCATAACCTCATAATAATGACCCATTTCAGCACATGTATATACAGCAACTTGCTGATAACTTTCCAGTGGCATCAAGAAGCCCTTGCTGGCGTGTTTAACAGAGGAAGAAGGTGGTTGTTTTCTTTTGCAAGGTGTAGCATAAGTGTGAGTGTTGAAATGCAGAAGAAAAGCACTTTGTCATCAGAAGGTTGTGTGGTGGTTAGAAACATGCATTTCCTTTTGTTTTAAAATACTCCTCTCAGAAGACTGATCAAGGGGATAGAGGTCAGTGGAAGGGTGTCATCCAGCCGGGGGAGGGGGGTGAGTGTGAGTGAGCGAGCGAGTTGCGGTAAACCATGGCTTCATCACGTCTGTCTCCACCCCTGTGCAGCTGTGGAGTGAGTTGGCGAGTATTCAGACACGTTTGCACAGCACACATCTGCGCTGTGTGCCTCAGGGCTGCTGCATCCAGCCTCGGTGCTCAGAATATGTGTGGCCTGAGTCCAACAATCTCTTTTGTATCTCACCTGTTAGTGCCATACGAGAGGATATACAGGGCATCATTTCTAACAGAGATGTGCTTACTTCACATATATAATGTTGCAAGTTACACACTCACCTGTTTGTGAGACATACAAAAATTAAGCTCTAGATTTACTAAACAGGGCAAATTAGCATGGGAGCGCAATTCTAAAAAAAAATGTTGATGGTAGTGGAAAATTTTGCCCGTGATCTACTGACATTACGTAAAGGAAAGAACGTCAGACACAGCCGGAACATTTCCATAATGACCAACATAATCTACCAAGAGCAGCGCAAATTAGTGTCTGGTTTAAGACATGCTTTTTGGGCTGTAAATAATGGCGCAAGTACCAGTAATTGACTAGCGCAAACCTTAGTAAATCACCTTACATGATTCATATAAATACTCTCCTCCCTTAAATGTTGCGTCTGAAAGGGAAACTCCTACAAATGCATATGCAATAAGGTCAGCCGCTGAAATAACCCTGTCCAGTGCTCATTTTTTACTGCGTGTTTTTAGTAAATCCTGACAGGAATAAATTCGATTTTAAAATATATAAGAATATCCGTTATTTTAAACGGTTAAAGTTGAGTTTTACCTTTTTTAATCCATTCAGCCGATCTCCAGTTCTGGTGGTACCACTTTTAGCATAGCTTAGCATACATCATTAAAGTGTTCAAGACTATTAGTATTTCTCCCCCAAAAAATGACCAAAGAGTTTCAATATTTTCCCGATTTTTAAAACTTAACTCTTTTGTAGTTAAATCGTGCACTAAGACCGACGGAAAATGTAAACTTGCAATTTTCTAGGCTCGAAACTCTTTGGTCATCTTTTTTTTTGAGAAATGCTAATGGTCTTGTCCATGATGTATGCTAAGCTAAGCTATGCTAAAAGTGGTACCGCCAGAACCGGAGATCTGCTGAATGGATTTAAAAATGGTAAAACTCAACAGTTTAATAATTTTCTTATTGGACACTAATGTTGACACTAAATTATTATACTTATCTTGTTTATTTATTATACTAAGTGTCTTTTTTTAACTTATTAAGATTTATATTTTTCATTTTATATTTTATACTTTTATTATGTCATGTGGGTTATGTCTTTTATGGCTGCTGTCCTCTGTGAGCTACCAAACAAATGTTGTTGTATAACTACAATGACAAATAAAGCTATTCTATTCTAACTTGGGGGGAGGTGTAAAATTAGCCTAGTTCCAAAAAAGTGGACTATCCCTTTAAATTGTAATACTATTTCATAATATTACTGCATTTAAACATATTTTTGATCAATAATGCAACCTTGGTGATGAGCAAGTTTTTTCTGTCTCTCTGAAAAGTATATATATGGCACAAAAATATGTGTTGCCACATCAAGTTAGGGTGCATAAAAAAACCGTTTTGAGGTTTTATTTACTATAAAGTTATCAGATGCCTTATGTACTCATCTATGTCAGTTTTAATTCCCATTTGGTGCTTAGCAAGTGTCACTTAACATCATTTCTCACAAATGACGCTAGACATAAAGATACAGTTTAAAGAAATTGTTCTAAATGTAAAATAATAGCAATTCCACACCACATCTATAACAAGAACGGCACAGAGGAATGATATCTTTGGTATCACTTTCAGCTAATTCAGAATGACTTTCAGATCTTTTTTTTTCAGCTGATAATGGATGATAAACACATTGACAGCCAATCAGAATCCATCCTGCTTTATAGAGATCACATCCTTAAAGCTGTAGACGACAAAACTGCAGGGCATGCTTTTAATAAATAGAACAATAATGTCAGCTGGTTTGGAGGCTAATATATTTATCACTATAGTTACTTTAATGTGAACGGGCCTTTACACACCCTGTGATCCACTGTATGATATCACACTGTCATTGTGAAGGGCTTTAGGTGCACATGATTAAAATAATTGCATTTGTGACTGTGTTTGTCAGGACATAGTGTCTGCTCTGGAGGATCGTCTGCGGCCCCTGGTTCAAGCCGAGCTCTCGGTGTTGGTGGATGTGCTTCACCGTCCCGAGCTTCTCTTCCCTGAGAACACCGATGCCCGGCGGAAGTGCGAGAGCGGAGGATTCATCTCCAAGTGCGTTTCCTTTTTCCCATTAAACCATTAACAACTGCCTTTTTATGTAATGAGCCAGTGATTTCTGTGAACTGGGGGACATAAAACATACAGGAAGGATGATTTGAAACACCTTTTCCCCCAATATTTTGTTTCATGATGTTGGAATCACAAATATAATTCAGTTACACGTGAGATTGACCTTAGGATGTTGCCGAAGATAACATCACAATGATCTAATAACCATATAAAATACATAGCACACGCAAATATTGAATAGAAGTCAAATTATTAATATCTTCTTACTATTAAAAACTATCAATACCTTTAGTTTTGATTGAAATATGTGCATTTTATTGGTGACATTTACCAGTGGAGACACTGGAGTAATGGCAGCTGGATATTCAGCTTTGTCATTACAGGTATACATCACATTTAAAATGAAAAAAACTGAAAAAAGTTACATTTATTTTATTACTGTTTTTACTGTATTTTTCATCAAATAAATGTAGCTTTGTTGAGCATTAAAGACATACACATAGAAAATCGTGTGATTTCCTTCTCTA
Organism: Hybognathus amarus; assembly: GCA_030378365.1. Lineage (NCBI taxonomy): Eukaryota > Metazoa > Chordata > Actinopteri > Cypriniformes > Leuciscidae > Hybognathus > Hybognathus amarus. The sequence goes on along the minus strand of JAQIUQ010007201.1, from coordinate 6,328 downwards.
AATTGGGCAAAAACAAGTTATATTAGAGGTAGTGCATTCATATTCCTATTATTAAACCTCAAAACCGTGTTTCTTCCACACATGGGCCGTGTTATGCAGTCACACAGTATTGCTTACGGTCCTTCACCTGTCGTCAGTGTGTGTCCTCGTGCTGTGAGATACTCCTCTTTCTGCGAGGGCTACAAATGGGATTACCTGTGTGTTTGTGCGGCCATCTGTGTTTGTTTGCATGTGACGGCTCCTGTCCGGAGTAATCCTGAGCTGTAGGATTATCTGATTCATGGAATGGAGTTACTTTACAATGTAAAGTGTGGCAGTCTATCAACAGCTCAGATCAATTTGGTTTCACTTAGATTTTTTTTGCCTCAGTTTAAGTCAGAGTTCATTAGTTTGATAGTTTAAGGTTGGTGTTGACATTGTGAAGTTGGGTCACTTAGCAGGTGGTTTTATCTGAAGCAGTTTAAAGAATATGCATTACAAGGAGAATCATTCTATATTTATTTTTGATCATTTTCATTTTAAAGGAGCCATCTGTAAAAAAAAAAAATCAAATCAAAACATACTCCATATTTCATACCAGATGGGGGCAGTATACCTCCAGAAAGTGAGTTGTGCCGCGGCCGTACATGTGCACTCTCACGTGTTCAAACAACATGAGCGAGCGCTGTTTTGCGGCATATTAATCAAATCAATGACACGATAGTCAAAGATTGGAAGACGGAAGTTTCACGTGGAGCATTTGGAGATTTTAAGAGATTAGAGACTCCATGAACAACATCTCAACACGAAATTATAAAGGCCGTCTCATGGACGCCCGTCTCAAAAGCAAGCCGGTGCATTTCGACAGATATGGGAAAATAAAAGCCTGGGCTATTATTTGAAGTTTACGGTATTCGTTTTGTTCATATTATATTTTTATTGTTAGTTTGAATTAATTTGACTTACAGCATTCGCTGCATGTTGACCAAGCTAGCGCCATTCAGAGCCGCCAACTCTCACGAATTTACCGTGAGACACGCTATTGACACATTTCACACGCTCTCACACCCCACATCAATTTTTCACGCTTCAGAAAACGACACGAAACCGACAGACTAGACAGAGCAGGTTAGTTATGATATATAAAAAAATCTCAGCTCTCAGATTCTGTCAATTGAATTATGCAATTCAAACAAAAAATACCGTTTGGTGCTTTTAAATGTTACACGACAGATCCCTAGCGCACGTGAACCGATCATCTCTACTAGCTAATGGTAAAAGAACACAAACACTGTTGAAAGATACAGTATGCCACAACTTTATCAAAATGTATTCCTCATGCAACTTAGCATGCTAATTTAGGTTAATATCTCTGCAGCACAATAACTTTTTTTAATGACATCATCAACCTTATTTCTTCTCAATCTTTTGATGTGTGTAGCTCATTTTTTTGATATTTCAAACTTAATTCTTACACATGGCACCTTTAAGGCCAATATTAAAATAAAATGCATTATTGTAGATGCTTTAGTGATAAATGTAATCTTTAGTAGATCTCCATTTCTAATATTTTACCAGCACTAAATTATTATTATTATTATTAATATTTTATTTGTTTATTTATTTATTTGTTTGTTTGTTTATTTATTTATTTGTATTATGATTTATTATTTTTATTAAAAAATGTAAAAATATATATTTTTATTTGATTTGTTTTATTTTATTTTTAAGGTTGGTATATCATGCATCCCTACAATGAAAGGATGTACAGGAGATCCTGATTCATGCCACGAGGATGTTATCATTATTAATACAAACTTTTTTTTTTCCTCTTTCAGACTGATAAAACACACTAAACAGCTTTTAGAGGAAACGAGGAGACGTTTGTGTATGAAAAGTTCTGCAGACGCTTCGAGAAATGACTGACTAAAGACCGCGGCTATGGGGATAAGGTAACACACACACACTGTAGCTGCATTAAAAGAATATCCTTCCACTTACACAAACCTTCTTCTACAGATCTAGTATTCATCTTGATACAAATGTCAAGAATCCCTTGGTGTGTGCTCCTGTATATTTGTTCATATTACCCATAAAAATCCCCAAACAGGCCTCACGGTTCTTCCCACAGTACTGTCAAAAATCTAATTCAAAGGCCATGTTGCACATCTGACATGCTGTTTTTACTAGCCTATATACTTATATATATTTAATCGCACACAAACACACACATGCATCTGTTCATGTCCTTCTAACACTTAAAAAAACATCCTGATTTGACTAATGTGGGTTTCATCTAACTATAAAAACCTCTGTCCATTTCTAGTATTTAGCTTACACTAAATTAATTAACACCCAATTAACCTCACTACCATATTTGAACATATTTTACTATAATAGTAATTTTGACTAAATCATACATCTGCTTCAAAGACCCCATGATAGTTTTATGGTTTTAATTTCATGTCTGGACTAGGAATGCTCATGATTAACTGGTTAACCATTAACCAACAGTAAGAATTTAAAGTTAAATGGTTTATAAAGCAATTTCATGGTTATTTAAATTTTTGTAAAAACATTTTTTAATTTTATTTAATTTTTAATTTAATTAAAAAAAAATAATAAAATTTTTTTAAATTTAATTTTTAATTTTATTTAATTTTATTTTGGGTTTTATTTATGCTAAAGAAAAAGGCCCTGCACTCACAATCATGTGGTCTTTAACTGTAAATGGCAAGATTTGGTCAAATCTACATCATACGTTTTGTAATTAGCAACTAATGCTTTCAAGGCTAATGCTAATAAATAACAATCACAATAATCTTGTTATGTCACTAACGAACATTGTCCTCTGAGCGTTCTCTGATTCCTTCCTACTAACTTTGCTATATGCTCTTCTCTTCCAGCTAATTGCCTTTGATGATGAGCTGGATGTGGCTGAGGTTGTTTTTATTTAATTTGTTATTTTTGGGTTTATTATTTGCTATGTTTAGTAGGGCTTCCCGCTCACGCGCCGGTGTAGTCGTCCTACTTAGTGCTTGTTCTCTTTTCCTTTGAGCTTTTTTTTTGCTGGTGTTTGTCAACGTGACTTCACCACAATACAGCCATTTTGTAGTCTGTCCATGTGTTGAGGTTGCGTGCAGTTAACCTCACCTGATAGTTTCAGTGTGTGTTTGTGTGCATGTCTTTACCCATGGCCTTGTTTTAGATAGTGTGCTGGTGAAACTTAGTGTGAGTGTTTCAGACCACCACTTTTGTTCACACTTCCTCTGTGTAGTGTTAAATCGAGTTTACGTTCCTGTTACATTCGCTTCTGAGAACACAACAGGAGCTGGTTAACAGGGACGTCAGCATATGTAATTTTTATCACCACTGTGTTTTACACATTTAACTTCGCACGTCATTGCAGTGTCCAAGTTCTTGATATACTTGCGCATTTACTGGTATTAGTCTGGCCAAAAACACATCAAACTAATGAACTAGTGAATCTAAAATATAACCAATCCAGGTAACTAGTGAAATTACTCATGAAGCTGATTTTTTTATATATTTGGAAGCTATATATATATAGACTATAATGAATCTAAATAGAATAAAGTGTAAATTATTTTGTAATAATATTTGTATTTCTAGAAGTAAGTAGTAAGTGCTTGCATTGTAAGTTTTAGTTAAGTTTAGGTTTTATGCTTTGGTTCTGAATAAATAAAATGCTTGGCAGCCACATATTTTTGGTCAGCTGTTCTAAAAAATAAATGCATAAATAATAAACAGCATGGCATTTACACACCACATTATAGACAGTGCAAATTGATCACTACTGTGCATACTGTATATGCATAAATGCTTTTTAAAGGGTTAGAATTAAAGCCGCAATACCGAAAATTAGATTTCTGAATTGGATCCATCGCGTCTGAAATTCGTATTAATGAACAGACAAACATACAGTAGATATATACATCAGCATGTTGCTGTAAATGTTTCCCAACTATTTTACCAGTCCAAATGTAGTATGCAAATAAATGCAAGAAAGCAAACCAATCATAATCCAGTATGCAAAGACATCACTGATTTTGAGTGGTGAATTATTCTAACAACGTTAGAAATCAGCAGTAGCACCTCATTGCAGTACACAAGATCCAGGGGGCGGAGTTCGATCCAGATCTAAGGGTGGAGATGGGTAGGGTTAGGGGTGGGGTTCAGGGATCAGGGGGCGAGAGGATGGGTAGATTAGGGTCGGTTTGGGATCAGGGGGGCGAGATGGGTAGGGTAGGGTGAGGTTAGGGATCAGGGGGGTGGAGATGGTAAGATTAGGGTGGGGTTAGGGATCAGTGGAGTGGAGATGGGTGGTATTAGGGGTGGGGTTAGGGGATGAGGAGTTGGAAGATGGGATAGGATTATGAGTGAGGTTAGGGATCAGGGGTGGAGATGAGTTTAGAGTCAGGGGTGGGGTTAGGGATCAGGGGTGGAGATGGGTAGTATTCAGGGTGGGGTTAGGGATCAGGAGCTAGAAGATGGGTAGGATTATGAGTCAGGTTCAGGGATCAGGGGTGGAGATGAGTTTGAATTAGGGTGGGGTTAGGGGACTAGGGGGTGAGAATGGGTAGTATTAGGGGTGGGGTTAGGGGTCAGGAGTCGGAGATGGGTAGGATTATGAGGTGGGGTTAGGGATCAGGGGTGGAGATGGTTTGAATTCAGGTCGGGTTAGGGATCAGGAGGGTGGAGATGGGTAGTATTAGGGTGGGGTTAGGGACTCAGGAGTCGGAGATGGGTGGGATTATGAGTGGGATTAGGGATCAGGGGTGGAGATGGTTTGAATTAGGGTGGGGTTAATGGGCGGTGAAGTGGTTGGTTAGATGGTTGGGGTTAGGGGTGGGGTGAGGTGATGGGTAGGACAGGTGAGGTCAGGGCGGAGATGATTAGGATTAGGTTGGGGTTAGGGATCAGGGGGAGTGATGGGTAGATTTAGGGTAGGGCTTAGGGATAGGGGGCGGAAATGGGTAGGATTCAGGGTGGAGTTGATATGATGATAATTAATAATTAATAATGATCGGGGATCAGGGTTAGGGATCAGGGGGTGGAGATGGGTAGGATTAGGGTTGGAGTTAGGGATCAGGGGTCAGGAGGTGGGTAGGATTAGGGGTGGAGTTGGTGATTGGTAGGATTAGGTATATGTAAGGTGGGAGTAGGCTCTGGGTCCAACTCCTCCCCTGGATTTTGTGTTTCTGCAGTGAGGACCATCTTGAAATCAGTGGGAGATTTTCAAACCTTAATCTCAAATTTCTTACAAAAAGTATATTTTATACATAACACTGGTCTTTGTGGTTATCTTTCCATTGACGTATTTTTATCTGAGAGATGGGAATGTCTCTTTAAATCCTAATTTAAAGTGAGCATCTGCATGTTTGAGTTGAAGTCAAGAGTTTCTACTGTATTTATAGTCACTGCTCTCCTATCAGTTCCAGGGATGAAATGTGACCCAGTCTCCTCATAACAGGAAGGCATGTGTAAACGTTCTTGAACATTCATGCAGTTGTATGGAATGGGTGAACAAGAAAAAGACACCACTCATGGCATTATTATAATGTGTATATGTGTGTCTGGTTGAGTCTCATAACTTTATAAGAGCCTCTTTATTAAGTGTATAGCAGGAGACATAAAGAAAGTCAGTAAAGGGTGTTCAAGAAAAGCAGAACATCAAATAGTTCAGCTTGAGATATTTAAAACTGCAATCTGTGTTTTTCTCTATACATTCTTACTAGTAAAAAAAAGGCTGAGGTGCTGCTGACTAAGGCATATGGGAAACTTATAGGTTTTGATGCAAGTTATTGACAGCATTTTTTGGTCATGCTGAATGGGGAAAGAAAACAGTATTTATATTAACGCATGCATTTCCAGTTTTAGTTAGTTGCATTTTGGAGATGCTCTGCCATGTGAATTCCCCCCTTTGCTTCCCTTTTTTGTTGCTGCCATGTGAATTCCCGATTATTTGTGATTAATCGCCAATAAAATCACGCGTAATTAAGTGGCGATTGAAAATTGTAAGCGTGGTGCCCAGCACTAGTATATGTGTGTATGTGTGTATATATCTGCACTCAAGGGTACAATCTCAATTGTCTGTGGAAACACCTGTTGTGTGAGTCCGGGAGGCCTCATTTACACAGTCTTACACGCGATCTTCTCTGCACATGTATTGACAGACCATCCTTTGGCCTGTACTCACATAACATACAACTCCTCTCTCTCTCTCTCTTCATCTTTATCTTACATAAGCCGGACCGCGCCTCCCATCACAGTGTGTAAGGCTCTGGGATACGGCCCGGCTGTGTGTGTGTGTGAGCAATACGTAACC